>CM046448.1:18041660-18461660 GCA_025506515.1 Flaveria trinervia
GAAGCTTGCAATAAAACTAGGACTTGGACCTAGTTAATAAATAAAATGTTTATGTAATGTTTTGTTTTGTTTGGAACTTATTTCTTGTTGGAAACTTATGTTTGTGTATGCCTTTTGAAACTTTTAATTTCAATATTACATTTAAATATAGCGTATGTGTTGTGAACAATCTTAACCCTCACAGCTCGACGTTTCCGCCGTCAAGGTTGGGGTGTGAACAGATATTCATAACTTTAACATGTATAATACCAAATCTCTAATAAACGTAAGAAATTCACTGTGAATGATACGTACCTCTGGCGTTGTAGACTTGGTCACATAAACAAAAATCGCTCAAATAAACTTCAAATTAAAGGAATATTGAATTCCATCGACAAGAATGATTTCAATAAGTGTGAGTGTTGTTTAAGTGGAAAGTTAACTAAAGCACCATTTTTGAATGTCAGCAAAAGGGCTAAGGATCCATTGGTCCATTTAGAACAATGGGTAGGTATGGAGAAAGGTATTTTGTTACTTTTACTGATGATACAATAGATATGGATATGTTTATCTTATAAAGCATAAACATGAGACTTTTGAAAAGTTTCAAGAGTTCGAGAATGAAGTACAAAATCAGCTTGATAGAACGATTAAGATACTTTGATCGGATCGAGGTGGGGAATATCTTAGTCAAGAGTTCACTGACCATCTAAAAATGTGGGATCATTTCTCAACTAACAACTCTAGGGACGCCCCCGTTAAATAAAGTGTCATAAAGGAGAAATCGAACTCTGTTGGATATGGTCGATCAATGATGTGTCGTATAAACCTCCCTATCATTCTGGACCTTTGCCCTTGAATCTATCGTCAAAATTCTTAATGTGGCTCCAACCAAGAAAGTCAACAAAATACCATATGAGATATGGCATGGGGGTTAGGCCCAAAGTATCTTTTCTCGGGGTATGGGGTTGTAACACTTATGTTACAGTGAGTCATCAAACACTTGATCCCCTAGGAGATAAAGTTATCTTCATTGGATATCCTAAGAAAATTGGTTACTATTTCTACAATTCTAATGAAAATCAAGTTTTACAAAAACGAAGAGGAGATTTCTTAGAGGAAGAATTCATAGCTCGTGAGATTGGAGAGTGTTATGGATTAAGAGGAAATCCAAGCAAAAACAATGACCAAACCACATGATGAAACAACTAAACAATTAAGAGTAATTTTTGAGGAATCTTAGAGATTTCAAGAAATGGCTGGACACACAAAACATTCATAGAAGTTGAGGGTTCGTCAGATGCCTAAGAAATATTTTGGAGTACATGATATCCTTACTATGGACCAGGTTGAGCCGAAACTTATCAAGCTACAATTTTAGATTCAGAATCTGAGAAATGGGTTGAAGAAATGAATGCTAAGATGCAATCTATGTATGACAACCAAGTATTGGACTTGGTTGATATTCCTCCCGAAATTCGGACTGTAGGAAGAAATTGGCTCTTTAAGAAGAAGCCTGAAAAGAATGGAAACTTACAGACTTACAAGGCAAGGCTAGTAGAAAGGATACACTTAGACTAAAGGAGTTGTTTTAGGAAACCTTCCACCTGTAGCCATGCTGAAGTCGATTAGGATCTTACTTGCTATTGCTGCATCGAATCCTAATAAAGTTTGCAAAATTAACATGTCCTTTTATGGACTTAAGCAAGCATCAAGAAGCTGGAATCTTTATTTTGATTAGAAAATCAAAAAGTTTGGTTTTGTCAAGAATCTGAAGATGAACCGTCTGTGTGTATATGAAGGCAAATGGGAGCTTTGTGACATTACTAATCCTATATGTGGATGACATACTGATCATAGGAATAACATTCCAATGATGGAGGATATGAAATCTTGACTCAAAAGGTGTTTTGAGATGAAAGACCTTGGAAAGGCAGAATACATACGTGAATTAAGATCTACAGAGATAGATCGAGATGACTTATTGGTTTGAATCAAAGTACTTATATTGATAAGGTACTTAGATGCTTTGCCATGAATGACTCTAAGAAAGGATCTACGCCTATGGTCAACGAGACTATACTGAATAAGAATCAGTGTCCTAAAACAGATAAAGAAAACGAAGCTATGGAAAGTGGTTTTATATGTGTCTGCTATCGTTCGGTAATGTATGCAATGTTGTGTACTAGACCCGATGTGTCATATGCTTTGAGCATGACAAGCAGATATCAATAGAATCCTAGTAAGAGTCATTGGGGAGTAGTGAAAAACATTCTTAAATACTTGAGAAAGACAAAGGAAATATTCCTTGCGTCTACTATCGGTTCAGTAATGTAAGGCCCTGTTCCCGGGCACCTTACGGTTGGTCATTCATTGCCTTTAAAACATTATAAAGCGTACATTTATTTTGCAGCGGAATTTAAAACTTTCATTAATAGCTAAAACATGTCATTACAACATTTGGTTTCATCTCAAAATACAAGACATGTCAAAATACGGATGCCAGCCTTAAAATGCTCCCAGTAGTTTATGCATCCATGCCTGCAACTACTCATCACCAACAAATACCTGCCAACTATCATGCATACAAAAGTCAGCGACACTGAGTGAGTTCTAGTTTTATAATAAAACATACTTTTCTGTGTCAAAACCATTCTTTACTTTATTTCAAAACATACTATACTTTGCAACCGTTCGTGATCAATCATCATACGTACATACATATAATATCATTATTATCTTCGTCATTACGTTCATTAACTTTGTTTGTTCAACGTATTACATTATCGTTCACTTCTCTTTCTAATCCGTTCAGACTTTACCCTCTTCGTGGCACTCAGCCACGATTACTGAGGTCAATGACAGGATCCTGTTCATTACTTTATTACGTAATTCATTAACTCATTTCATACGTTCGTTCTTTACATCATTATCTTCTTAAATGTTTCATGGCTTTACTTTCCTTTCTGACACCATAACTCTTCCCTTCTGTTCATGGCACTGGACCTAGGCCTATCATAGACCTTCTATAGCGGTGCATCGCACCTCGTGGTCACGTACCTAGGTATACAACAATTTTCTATACCAATGGTCAATCATAGGGATTGAACTCTATCCGAGTCTGTTACAACACAAGCCACCTCACCTCATTATCCCGTCTTATGCAATATCCTCGACTCATGTCCGAAGACTGATACTGTGCGGGGCCTGCTCACAAACCCCTGACTGATGTCCCGAGACCGACCAGTACCGGGATACGCAAAAAGGACCTGTTTCGAGTCTGTTACGACACAGAGTCGCTCCCCTCATTATCTCGTCTCATGGACGAAGACCTCTGTCGAGTCTGTTGTGACACAAAGTCGCTAACCTCATATCTATGCTCGGACTTATGCTAACAACACCCCCACCGAAGTGGGTAACAACACCCCCACCGAAGTGGGTAACAACACCCCCACCGAAGTGGGTAACAACACCCCCATAGAAATGGGTAACACCCCCATCGAAATGGTAACACCCCCACCGAAATGGGTAACACCACTGAAGTTCAGTCACAACAGACTGGAACCCTTGCGTGCACACTTTAGGATTTGCTGAACCTCATGCGGTAGAGCTTAAGGCATTTAGAGCCGTGCACCTCTGTACATGCTGCTAGCAAGCCTCTCTATACTTTCTCTCTTATGCATGCGTTCTATCATTATGTTTCTTTTTTTATTATCTTTCACTTTACGTTTCATAATACTTTCATTATATTCTTAATGTTCAACACAAAGCCAAGGGAAGACATACATAATAATAAGGAACATATATAAACATAACATACACCATCACCTTACAGGCAACATCATACATGCATAACACACATCAAACATAAGCCATCATCTACTAGGCTTATCTCCCTATACCCCTTAAAACCACTTAGAAACCTCAAGTTCTAATTAGGCGCATAGGACCTTCCAGACACATGAGCATAAAATCTAAGTGTAAAACAGTTTGGGCGCATGGGCACTATTTGGGCTCTTCTTCCCTATTCAGCGCATGACACCTGTTCGGCACATCATCACACTTAGCCTTTTTTACTCACTTTGGGCGCATGGGTACTATTTAGTCGCATGGCCAACACTTAGCCGTTTCACATCACTTGGCGCATGGGCACTATTTAGCGCATGGCCAACACTTGGCCATTTCAATCACTTGGGCGCATGGTCCCAACATGTTGGGCGATGGCCACTGTTCAGGCGCATGACCCACTCTTGGGCGCATGGCCACACTTAGGCGTCTGGCACTCATGCTGGACGCATGGACAACGTTTTGGGCGCATAGCCACCTCTAGGCGCATGGACCACTGTTCATGTTCATCAAAACATTCTGAAATCTTTTCTATATTATCAACATCACCCGATTATCATTCTAATCATACCCAAATACAAATCTAACATACTAGAGCCATCTAAGCATGCTATACATCACACTAACCCATAATCAACACTATAACATACATACATACATATATCATTTCGAACATAAGCTGAAACTCACAGTTTCTTTCAAATGTTTACTTAGTATGCATAATCCCCAAATCAGTTGAAAATCAGTAAAAGAGGGGTTCTAAAAACTCACCTTGAGAAGCTTTGAACACACTCTTCCAGTTCAAGACCCACTTTGATTTGCTCTTTGAATCCCGAACAACACAAACAACCGAACTTGGGTCAAGAACTCAATACTCAGCTGAAACCGAGCTCATAGAAGAGAAGACTTACCTTTAGAGCTTCTTCTTCCTGTTTCTCTCTCTATAACCGGGCTCTCTCTCTGTCTCTTCTTCTTCCTCCGAGAGCAAAGCAGCTATCTGCTTGATATGGGCGACCCGCCTTTTAAATTCTTAAAATAATAAGATTTGTACTTTGTACACTTTATCCCCCTCTAATCGTGCACAATTTCTATTCTTTCTATTTACTTTTCTTTTCCTTCCGTTTAAATAGAATTTGGGGTTTTACAAGTCTACCCCCCTTTAAAAGGTTTCGTCCCCGAAACCTGCCACTTCTCGAATAGTTACGGGTAACACTTTCTCACTTCTTCTTTGAGCCTTCATTTAAACTTATATCCCTTTAGGCTTCACTGCACCCCCACAAGTGAACCCATCATCCTCCTTAGCCTATTATCTTCTTCTTATTAGTAATGGTCACCAGTTGCTCCTCGTTGTTGGATACTTTATCCCTCTCATGTTCTCTGTAGCATAATCATATCCTCATCGTTTGAGCTCTTTCTTAGACGGATGCATGGATCATAAGATGAATTCCACTTGACTCATCGGTAGCTCCAGTCAATGTGTCACTTCTCCTACCTAGCAACAACTAGGATGACCCTCTACACTTTAATACTAGCTTTACTCGACTCCAACACAAGCAATCCGCTTTCCTGGTCGAGCCCTTCCTCATACATCATTGTCGTAGGTCGTCACCGAACTCTGGTTGTGCATGGTTGAGCAATCCATCTTCTTGCAACACTGGGTTTGAGTCATAGACTACTGATCAACTCACCCGTAGATGCATGTCTCCCTACATATGTCTTCTTGAACAGCCTAGCAGGAACACCGCTCTCTCTCAATTCTATCGCGCAATACTCTAGGGCATTAGGTAACCTGGTAGACTTACTAATAACAATTCTTACATCGAAAGGTTCATTGATCTTCTTACCCCTAATGTGCAACATCACAGAAAATAGCGGCAATGAAACTACTACTAGCGTCACAACTAAAGCATAGATGCATAAATCTAAACTTGCAAGAACGTACCTGACGTTACCTCGGAGTCCGACCTAGCCTCCTCCCGGCCATAGCGAAGGCTCTAGCCTTCACCCTCTGTTCTCCTTCCTCGCACCAGAGCTTCCTCCGTTCTTCTTAACTCCCAAACCTTCCGCCCTCGGCTTCTTGCAATCCCTGCTCATGTGACCTTCCTCACCATAGGAATAACACCTCCCCATACCGCAGTTCTTCGCCACATGTCCGGTCCTCCCACAATAGAAACAAACATTGCCCACCAATCTACATTCCCCGGGGTGCTTGTGTCCACACTTGTCACACCTTTTTGACCTTGCACCAGTTATGACCACACGCTGATCATCCACTCGTGCACCTTTGCCACCTAGAGCGGCTCCGTCACGTCCCAATCGGTTCTCATTCCATTCCTGATCACCCTCTCCTTTCTTGCTACTTTCAGTCACCATCACAGATCTTTCATCATACAATCTCCCCGCCAAATCAACCGCCGACCTAAACGTGCTCGGTCGGGCACGATCATGTGCCTACGAATGTCTGCCGGCAAGCCCTGAATGTACTTCTTGATCTTTCGTGAAAGAGGTGTCACCTGATCCGGTACCAGGCGTGCCATCTCGTTGAATTTAGCGGTATATTGCTGATGTGTTATTGTGACCGCCTCTAGCTGCAGGAACTCTCTTTTAACTTTATCCATCTCACGGTGAGGACAGAATACCTCAATCACCAGCCTTTTCAACTCTGGCCATCGCATCCTCCCGAAAGCCCTGCTTCCCTCAACCTGGACGATATTGTCCCACCAACACAAGGCTGAGTCCACAAAAGAATGGGCAGCAAACTTTACCTTCTGATCCTCCCAGCACTCGCTGATATTCAATACCGTTTCCATCTCTCTCACCCATCAGTGAACAATAGCAGCAGTGCCGTTTCCATCAAAGGTAGGGGGCTTGCACCTTTGAAACGCCCCATAGTTACAGCCTCATGCCGCCTCCGACGCATGCTCTTCCTCTTCTTCCTCTTCGTCATCGAAGAAAACCGTTTCAGTCTCGAGTCGTCTCCTTTCGCCCGAAGGTCTACCCCTTTCCTGTCTCTCCTCATCTCTAACAGCCTTTATAACTTCAGTCATCACAGACGGTAGGATCGTCTGCATAACCTGATGCACTTCCTCCTGATTGCCTCTCTCATCGAGGCCCTCTGATTAGCATTGTCATCACCACCCTCCTGATGAGGGGTCTCAGGTCCTCATGGGCTACTCTTTCAGCCCTAGACCTTCCTCTTGTGACCCGTGGTTCAGCACCACATCCACCACCGCCTCCACCTTGTGAAGCTTTCGAAGATCTACGCCAACCATCTTCTAACACACTATAAGATTCAGACACTAACGCGGTCATTCAAGGTAATAACTCAGTTTATGTCAAGTATAGTAAGTCCCTAATTACAGTGGCCAGTTATGATTAGCCACTACTTTACTCTTCATACCCAAGCATCTCCTATCCTGACTACATCAGTATCTAAATCTACACAATAGCACACACCACATAACATGCGCACATAATGCCGGTTAACATTAACTTACTATAAACGTTTACATAAAACCTTACCTACAGGCAAGTAGCTACTAGGACTGGCATCCCTTTTTCCTTTTAGTCCCATTCTTAGTTTAAGATTAGGTTTTCAAAATATTTACCCAATTCACTTAAACTTTTGCTCTGATATCAACTTTTAAGGCCCTGTTCCCGGGCACCTTACGGTTGGTCATTCATTGCCTTTAAAACATTATAAAGCGTACATTTATTTTGTAGCGGAATGTAAGGCCCCGTTCCCGGGACGCTTACAGCTGGGTTCTCATCGCACATAAAACGTATAATTGCATTTGTATTTCATAAATCGTAGCGGAAAACTAAAACAATCTTTCATTTCCATGTAAAAGCTTTTGCAAGTTAATACAACATTCATTACAAAATAGCTTGTTCGCATTACAATGCAAAAACATTAATCAAAAGAATGCCATCCCAAAAAAGTTAAGTAGGTTCACGGTGTGCCATCCTTAGCAAACATTACCTGCCAACTGGAAAACATATATAAAAGTCAGCGTTACTGAGTGAGTTCTAGTTTTATTACAAAACATACTTTACTTTCATATAAAACCATTCGTTACTTTTACATGATCACACATCGTACATACACATAGATAATATCATATATCTTCTTCATTCATTCATTTGTTCATTCGTTCTTTATGACTTTACTTGCGCATCGGACATCATCCGTACCAATACCATGTGCTACACCCCGGTTAGTCGTAGCTACCGGGCCGAAGTCAATAAATGAACAGCTAAACGTATGCCACGGTACTAGGAGTAACCATTAGTCTTAGCTACTGGCCGAAGTCAATAAATGAACAGCTAAACGTATGCCACAGTACTAGGGGTGAGCGGTAGAGGTTCTACATTATGGGTCAATCACAAAGAAGGACCCGTTATCCGATGCGTGCAAGAAGTTTCATTCGTTCATTAATGCATGCATTCAACATCGTGTTCCTCTTTCATTATCTTTCACTTTATGTTACATAATACTTTGTTCATTCCTTATCATAACACGTAAAGTTATGGGAAAGATAAACATACACATCAAATAAGGAACATACACACACAGTCATCATTATCATACAGGGCAACACCATACATACATAACGTGCATAAACTTGCAACATCATCATCATCATACCCAACATGCTTTCTAAGGCCTCAAGCGTCATCTTACATGCTCTTATGGGGACCTTTACGTCAAAACTTACATCTGCACTTTCCCCCGAAAGTCAGAAGTCAATCTATACCTTCCTCGGGTACAACAGCCCTATTCGGGCGTATGGACACCCTTCAGTCGCATGGCCTCCATGCGACTGAAGATCATGCGATTGAACTCAAGCGGATGAACATTTAGGCGAATAAACATCCACTCGTGCGAATGGACAATGCAGATGGACCTCATGCGAATGGGATTAATACGGATGAGCACTTATGCGACTGCACCTCCAGTCGCACGACCTCCATGCGACTGGCCTTTCAATCGTGCGAATGGACCCCAATCGCACCCTAATTGGCCGTATGGCCTCCATTCGGCCTCCAGTCGGCCGCCTAGCCCTAACTGATGCAAAATGCAGTTCATCCCGACTGCAGCCGAGGGTTTTCAGCCACCAAACTCATCTAAACCCATTTTAAGCCCAAATCGACCATCCTAAACCTTAGGGATGCATACCACACACCATTCAAGCACACACAAGTTCACAATCGAGCCACAAACGCATCATACATACACATACACATACACAAATGGGTCAACATACACACACTCAAAAACCCGATTTCAGATGTTTTCCAGCCCCAAAATCGTTTGAAAACAAGTAAAAGAGGGGTTCTAGAACTCACACAAACGAGCACAACGACAAGAGCTTCGATTTGGCTTGCTACACGATGATTTTGGCGACCCGAACTAACTCGAACCAACTTTTTCTCCTTTCTCTCTTCTTCTCTCTATGAAATCTGAAATGTGGGGTGTGTGGGGAGAGTGGGCTGCCCTCTCCCTACTAATATCACCACATTTCCCAACTTTTCTTTGTTGGCGAGTTTGGTCCCTCGACTTTGAACTTTATTTTCTTTTCTTTCTTCACCGGCTTCAAAAAATAAATATCCGGGTGTTACACGGAATTTAAAACTTTCATTAATAGCTAAACATGCCGTTTACAACATTTGGTTTCATCTCAAAATACAGGACATGTCAAAATACGGATGTCAGCCTCAAAATGCTCCCAGTAGCTTATGCATCCATGCCTGCAACTCCTCAGCACCAACAAATACCTGCCAACTATCATGCATACAAAAGTCAGCGACGCTAAGTGAGTTCTAGTTTTATAATAAAACATACTTTTCTGTGTTAAAACCGTTCATTACTTTATTTAAAAACATACTATACTTTGCAACCGTTCGTGATCATGCATCATACGTACATACAGATAATATTATTATTATCTTCTTCATTACGTTCATTAACTTTGTCCGTTCAACGTATTACATTATTGTTCACTTTTCTTTCTAGATCCGGTCAGACTTTACCCTCTTCGTGGCACTCAACCACGATTACTGAGGTCGAATGACAAGGATCCTGTTCAGTACATTATTATGATAATTCATTAACGTCATTTCATACGTTCGTTCTTTACATCATTATCTTCTTTAATCTTTCATGCTTTACTTTCCTTTTCTGACAACCACAAACTCTTCCCTTCTATTCATGGCACTGGATCTAGGCCTATCATAGACCTTCTATAGCGGTGCATCGCACCTCGTAGTCACAGTACCTAGGGTATACAGCAATAGTTCTATGCAAATGGTCAATCACAGGGATTGAACTCTCTTCGAGTCTGTTGCAACACAAAGCCGCTCACCTTATTATCCTGTCTTATGCAATATCCTTGACTCATGTCCGAAGACTGATACTGTGCCGGGGCCTGCTCACAAACCCCTGACTGATGTCTGAAGACCGACACAGTGCCGGGATACACGACAAGGACCTCTTTCGAGTCTGTTGTGACACAGAGTCGCTCACCTCATTATCTTGTCTCATGGACGAAGACCTCTGTCGAGTCTATTGCGACACAGAGTCGCTCACCTCATATCTATGCTTGGCCTTATGCCACACCCCCGAAGTTATACGTAACTCGGGTAACAACACCCCCACCGAAGTGGGTAACACCCCCACCAAAGTGGGTAACAACACCCCTATAGAAATGGGTAACACCCCCATCGAAATGGGTAACACCCCCACCAAAATGGGTAACACCACTGAAGGTCAGACACAAAGACTGGAACCCTTGCGTGCACACTTTAGGATTTGCTGAACCTCACGCGGTAGAGCTTAAGGCATTTAGAGCCGTGCACCTCTGTACATGCTGCTTGCAAGCCTCTCTATACTTTCTCTCTTATGCATGCGTTCTATCATTACGTTCCTCTTTTTATTATTTTCCATTTTACGTTACATAATACTTTTATTATATTCATTAACATTCAACGCAAAGCCAAGGGAAGACATACATACATAATAAGGAACATATATAAACATAACATACACCATCACCTTACAGGCAACATCATACATGCATAACACACATCAAATATAAGCCATCACATCATAACTAGGCTTATCTCCCCATAATACCCCTTAAAACCACTTAGAAACCTCAAGTCCAAATGGGCGCATGGATCTTCCAGGCGCATGAGCATAAAAATTCTAAGTGTAAAACAGTCTGGGCGCATGGGCACTATTTGGGCGCTTCTGCCCTGTTCAGGTGCATGACACCTGTTTAGGTGCATGACACTTGTTCAGTGCATCACCAACACTTAGCCGTTTCAACCACTTTGGGTGCATGGCCAATACTTAGCCGTTTCAATCACCTGGGTGTATGGGCACTATTTAGGCGCATGGACAACACTTGGCCGTTACAATCATTTGGCGCATGAGCACTATTTAGGTGGATGACCAACACTTGGCCATTTCAATCACTTGGGTGCATGGGCACTATTTAGGCGCATGGCCACACTTGGGCACATGGGCCATTGTTTAGGCGCATGGACCCCCCTCTGGGCGCATGGCCAACATTTAAACGCATGGCCAACATGCTGGGCGCATGGGCCACTGTTCAGGTGCATGACCCACTCTTGGGCGCATGGCCAACACTTAGGTGTCTGGCCACTCATGCTGGATGCATGGACAACTGTTTGGGCGCATGAGCCACCTCTAGGCGCATGGACCACTGTTCATGTTCATCAAAACATTCTGAAATCTTTTCTATGTTATCACATCACCCGATTATCATTCTAATCATACCCAAACACAGATCTCACATACTAAGGCCATCTAAGCATGCTATACATCATCACTAACCCATAATCACACTATAACATACATACATACATACATACATACATACATACATCATTTCAAACATAAAGCTGAAACTCACGGTTTCTTTTAAAATGTTTACTTAGTAGTATAATAGCCCCAAATCAGTTTGAAAATCAGTAAAAGAGGGGTTCTAGAAAATCACCTTGAGAAGCTTTTGAACAACACTCTTCCAGTTCAAGACCCACTTCGATTCAGCTCTTTGAATCCCGAAAACAAACACAAACAACCAGAACTTCAGTCAAGAACTCAATACTCAGCTGAAACCGATCATGGAAGAGAAGACTTACCTTTTACAGCTTCTTCTTCCTCTTCCTCTCTCTAGAACCGGGCTCTCTCTCTCTTTTTTTTCTTCCAAGAGCAAAGCAGCTTTCTGCTTTGATATGGCGACCATGCCCTTTAAATTCTTAAAATAATAAGATTTGTACTTTGTATACTTTATCCCCCTCTACTCGTGCACATTTCTATTCTTTCTATTCGCTTTTCTTTCCTTTCGTTTAAATAGAATTCGGGGTGTTACAAGTAAGGTGCTATACTGATGCTAGCTTCCAAATTGACAGAGATGACTCTCAATCTTAATCTGGGTATGTATTTGTTTTGAATGGTGGAGCAGTTACTTGGAAGAGCTCCAAGTAGGGTGTAGTTGCTTAATCCACCATTGAAATAAAGTATATTGCTGCATTAGAGGCTTTAGAGGAACTTGTTTGGATAAAGAAGTTCCTTTGTGATCTTAATGTGGTTCCAAGTATTGGAAACCAATCGAGATATTATGTGACAATACTAGTGCTATAGCTCAGGCTAAGGAACCAAGGTTGTACCAGAATACCAAGCACGTACTCAGAAAGTACCATTATATTAGAGAGGTTTTGGAACGAGGTGACATCATTATAAACAAAGTTCATACAAATCTGAATCTAGCTAACCCGATCACTAAGCCAATGCCGGTGGCAAAACATGAACAACATGCTACGAGTATTGGGTTGAGATATGCTAGAGAATGGATTTGAATATTTATTATGTTTGGTGCTTTGAACTTTACGTTGTTTTAATTTATGATTTAATGGTTAAAGTCATTATATTAAGTATCTATGATTAACTTTTGTACGTTTTAGTATCCTTGAATAATAGTATTCAAAGGGGTCCATAGTCAATTGGATTCATGGGAATCACTCCAAACTAAGACTATTATTAAGGATTGGTTGTTCATGAGATGAAATCTCAAGGGGTTAAGAACCAATATTCATGGATATTTATTAGAGAATAAATATTGGATGTAACTCGCTTCGAAACGATCTCTATGGATCATAGTCATGAGATGTTTTGATAATAGTATGATCTAGATGTCCTTAGACCTAAAAGACATATTGGAACTGTTATTAACTAAAGGGTTGTTCTTTGATCATATCTAACGTTGTATCATAATAGGATAGTAATAAGGGTACTCAATTAGGAATAATATCTAAGTTTAATGGAAGTTGTATGTTGTCTGGGAATTATGTTCTTCTTATGAATAAGAAGTTAAGCATTCTGGTAACCTCATTGATTAAAACTGATGTAAATGCGTGGCCGCGCTCAAACTTGGTGAAGTTTGTCAGATCACTTTGAATTGGGAATGAGATAAGAATGATTGAATAATATACCGAGATTGAATTTGATCCATTTCTCGTGTTCAGTTGAATAGCTTATATAGAAAGGAATTAGATAAGGTTAGTATGGCTATTTAAGAGTGTAAAGCAAAGGGTTGCTTGTATGCTTATAATAGTTGATGAATGTAAATCTTCATATCTTGACAGGGACAACAAGATGTAGCTAGACTTCCTTTGCTGTTTACGTTTAAAAGTTAATTGAGATTCATTCAAATGAGAGATTGTTGGATTAGGGTGTCCGACACTCAAATATTGTAAGATACGATCCAAAAAGTTACACTTCGAAAGATAGAATTAAATAAGTATTTAAAGTAGTTAATACGTGACACGAGTTGTGTGAAAAAGAGGATTAATTATTTAAGAAATAATTGTTAGTTTTTTAAAGAGTTAAATAATGAAAGGGTTCATTTAGTAATTAGTAGTGAATTACTTGTGAAAGGGTGTAATAGATTAAGGGTTAAAAGTGTATTATTTATTCTTATAAATGTAAAACTATAATCTAAAACCCTAACCTATTTGTGGAGAAAAAAAGCTGTCGCCATCCTCCCATCCTCCTCTCAGCCGCATGATAGCCACATCATCGCCGCACACCACTGGCCGCCACTGTAGCTTGAGGAGCCGCTGCAGCCGCAAGGGTTGCTTTGTGGATCGATCCTGTTCGTGTATTGGTTTTCTAGCGGAATCTCTGTCTCATCCATAGTGTGAATCTTGGTATTCGTCAGGGTAAAATCTTAAACCACCTATGGTTGTGTTAATTGTTTAATTGGTTTGCATATGGATCACTGGTGGGTTTAAATCTCGGTTTTATGTATCATTAAATCGCTTTCGTTGTCATTAATATGAGATATTAATAATTATAATTATAAAATTAGAATTTATAAAATTTAAATGATACCCGGGATACCCAACAGATTATGCCTTTTCTTGTTCATAGACGCTCGTATATACATACATACATCGACATCGACCAACATGAATTGATTTATCCTTTTAATGGAACGCATCTCTTTAGATTCATGTAAACCAGTTTTATACTTTTGATTTTCACACAATAATCGTTGACTTCTACAAATATATATTTGACTCTAAAATAAACTTTAAACTAACTACATGTTTCACCTATTAACTTTAGACGAACTAAATGATTGAGATTATCCTTACTTACACGTCTTTAATAACAATCATGTTGTTGTTCTTGTTGTTACTGCAAATCTTGAACGCAAAGCAATTCTCTCATAAACTTGATTCTTGATAATGCATTTGTTAAAATAATATCTACACTTTGTAGTTCTACATGAATATGTTTAATACTTTGATGTGCGCCTTTCCAACACATTCTCTTATGAAATGATAATGTATGTCAATATGATCGCTTCTTTTATGAAATACCAGATTCTTCATCAACATATAAATATATAATGTTATTTTCTCTTTAATTCCCATCCTTCATGAGTAATCTTTGTGCAATGGATTATATATGTCCATGGTAAGGATGTGTGAACTTCTATTTGATTTTGCCTTTATAATGATGAAACAATTATAAACTATAAGTAATCTTTGCTTTTGAAGTAATCTGATGCTTAAGATTGCAATACAATAAATAGTGCAAAAGAATGGTTGCAACACAAAGATTATGTAAAACATATATTTCAGTGCGCTACACAGTGGTGTAAAATTTGTACTTACCTTAGGTTTAGAAAATTTCATTTGGTTAAATTGATGGCCAGAAAATGGTTAACACTCAAGATACATGTTATTGCAACTAAACTTTGACGATAAGAGAAATTTTTGCTAAAATCCAATATAAAGAATCATAAGTTTAATCATAAACACCACTAAATAAATGAGTTTTATCATAAATTAGAAATTACCGTAGTTACCACGGAACTTTGATGATCAGAAAAATAAACCAACACCAACTTTTAGGAAAAAGTTTCTTTCTTTTTTGGACTAATTAATCCCACCATATTACTGAGGATAAGAATATGATATAATGCTCCTAGTTTTTTCAGTAAGCTTGTCGGTGTGGTCTCATTAGCGGTAGAGGATTTGTTGAAAATATGAAATTGTGGCTTTCCAATAATTAGATTTAGATGTTTTGCTGGTTTTACGTGTATGGCATATATATTTGGTCTTCATTGTGTGTGCAATTGCTTCTCACAAATGTGAAAGTCTTTTTCTTTTAGCGCATTTTCGATTAGTAAACATATTAGTATGTTGCTCAATGCAATTCACAATAAATGTTAGCTTATTTAATTTACATGATTGTGTTGAAGATAAGCTTTCTTGTAGAAAATTTGGATAGAGTTTCAAGTTAATAAATGAATGTAATATTCAAAAGGATATAGCAAAAAAGTACAAGGTCATGAATTAGTAGCCATCGTTGACTCGTCAATTAAATATTCCATTCTCAATTTCTTGAACACATTAATACTATTTCTTTACCAATTTGTTTAATAGTTAAACCCATAAAACACATAAGATGCATCCACCAACAATAAAAAAAGTAATTCAACAATACATGTGTATCATATATTAACAATAAAGGATATAGACATATAAACTAAACATACAATGAAACAATAGAAAAGCTCGAAATGATGACAATAATTGCAGTGGTACGTATTAAAGTAAAAGAGTATACAAGCTATCACATAAGCAGTCTATGGATGAGGTAAGGAGGGAATAGGGTAGTCCTTGGGCAACTCAGGAATAGTGGGCTTTGGTAGGTCATGGACTTCTGGAACCTTCGGTGCTTTTGGTTTTGGTATTGTTGGTAGCTCTGGCTTTGGGATCTCAGGAATGGTGGGCTTTGGAAGCTCAAGAATGGCAGGCTTGGGGATCTCGGAAAGTGTTGGTTTTGAAAGCTCAGGAACTTTAGGCTTTGGAATTTCAGGAAGTGTAGGCTTCGGAACCTCTGGAATTGTTGGCTTTGAAAGCTCTGGAACTTTAGGCTTTGGAATTTCAGGAAGTGTAGGTTTCGGAACCTCTGGAATTGTTGGCTTTAGAAGTTCAGGAACTTCAGGCTTTGGAACCTTGGAAGTGTAGGCTTTGGAATCTTCGGAAGTGTAGGCTTTGGAATTTGTGAAAGTGTTGGCTTTGGAAGCTCTAGAACTTCAGGCTTTGGAATCTCGGAAGTGTAGGTTTTGGAATCTCGGGAAGTGTAGGTTTTGGAATATCTGGAAACGTTGGCTTTGGAAGCTCAGGGACCTCCAAAAGGTGACGTGCCTCTGCGATGATTTTTCCACCGCTGATTGATACTAAAGTGATAGACAATAGTATCATGAGAACCGGATTGGGTTTGTAAGGTGCCATTGATGTTGTTGAAAGATAAGATTAGATGAATAAGAAACTAAGAATGTATTTTAGGTTGGCTAAGAAGCATGTGTTAGTTTGGTATATATAGAGGAAGTGTATGAGGCTAATGGTGAGTGGTAGATAAGTTGGTGGTTATTGTATAAAATTTGAGAGTATTAGCTCAACTTCTCATCTGTACGTGACGAATTGGTTGAAGTGAGTTGAAAACGTATAGCACCTTTGACTTTTGTTAGTCAATTATTGAAAAAATGGTAATTGCTTCCTAATATAAGTAAGTAATATAAAAAGGCTACTTTGTCGTTGGTAAAAGTTAAAAATGTTTAGGTCCAATAGTTCTAGGTCGTTAAGTTTCATAGACACTGAATCTGAAACTAAGCCTAATAATATATGATTGGATTTTAAGAATTGTTTTTTCTTTGGTAAAATGAATATAAAATATTTGGTTATATGTGTTTCAATTTATTTTAGAATTTGAATAATAGTAAGATTTAAAAGAAAGACTTGGTAAACTTTTATTACCAGCAATTAAAATGAATATTTAGATTGTAAACAGATGTAAATGAAGTGAATTCAATAAATAGTTCATGAAACATTTGGTGGAAAGTTTTTTTACGCTTATTAGTTTATTAAATGATTGTACATGAACATAAATTGTTTGTTAAGCTAAATGAGTGAACATGAACGGAGGTCGTATTTGTTTATTTATGTTCGTGTATGTATGGTAAGGTGTGCGTATACGTTTGCTTGTGTTCGGCTATATTTATTGTTCATGTTCTTTTGTTTATACTTGTCCATGTTCTTTTATTTAATACTAATTATATATATTATATAACTTTTATTTTTATTTCATCTTCCTAATTTTATATATTTTGAAAATTTTAGTTTTTAATCAGACTAATGTCTATACTTTGTAAATGTTATATTTGTGAGCGTTAACAATATGTTTGTTAATATTCATGTATATGCATGATTATCATATCAAGCGCTTAACTTTAAATAGTATATGGTTTTTTGTTTAAATTGTTCGGTTTGTGTTTGTGAAACGTCAGTTATATGTTCGTGAACCATTCGTGAACAAGTTAAAGTCGTTATTAGATGAACACAAATAACGATTTTCATATTGTAAGTGTTTGTGAATACTTTCAATTGTTAATAAACAAACATGAACTAGGCTCCATTTGATTTGGTTCGGTTCGTTTACATGAACAATGTATGTTTATAATTTCAAATTCACATTCTACAAAAATATATGTAACTTTCTCAATAAATGAATTAAAAGCCTTTAATCTGTTCTATTATTCTACTAATCAGTAACCATAAAGAAAATATTCATCCAACAAGTTCAAGCTAACATTCGAATAATAATGAATCAAATAATAAATAATAAAACAATATTTTGAAAATAAATACATAAATTAAAGGTTGTTTAGAATTGAATTTGAGAGAGCGGGTGTGTAATCACGTGCAAATTAGTGACTAAACTAGTCAACATCTCACTCTTTATTTTTATTTATATAATTACACTAAAAATAACTTCTTCTCTTTTCATTTAATTAAATAATATATTTTTATACATTTTGTTATTATTTTTTCTCTCTCCTTCATTCACAACCACTTTAAAAATATTAAAAAAATTATAAGGGTTAAATAACGAATCCTTAAATTTATAGATGTAGAGTAACAATTCTTTCTCCTTCACTCACAGCCACTCAAAATTATCTCATATAATTTAAGGACTCATACTCACATAATTATAAGGCATTAGTTATGAATGCTCTTAATTGCTACTAGTATTGTGGTTTTATAAATTGTAATAGTCAATACAAATTTATTAATTATTAGGTTCATCGTATCATGATGGACTAACATATTAATTTTAACTACAGATTGAGACCCGCGCATTACTGTTGTCTCTTTTGGGTTTGGTTTTTTAATAATATTAAGATACGTGCATTGTTATTGTTACGGGTAAAAAGGTATGTTAAATAACATAAGCATTTGAGATCAAACCCTTAAAAATAGATAAAAATTTGTTTAAATAGTTTTTTTGGATTATTAAAAAATATTGTTATAAGTATCCCTCAAAAGAGTTTAGAAGCCCAAAACCATACGTTCCATACCTTCATCGTTAGGAGACCACCAATCGTTAGAAACCAAATAAAACAACTATGTTGCTGGAGAAACAAAATAGAATAATAAAAAAACCTAAACATAAGATTTCAAACTTCCTCTAAGAAAAATGCATTCAACATCGATGATCATTCCAATTGATTATGACATTGGCCACAAACAACACGTTACTCAAGGCATCAACAATCGAGCGAGGGATAACCCAGATTGAGAAGAAAGCAAATTTAAACAACAAACAATCAACAATCTTAAACTAACAAACTCAAACAATAACAACTCAACATGGGAAAAACACAACATAACAAGGTAAAAACTAAGAAAAAAAGGAGGGCAAACGAAAGTTTGATTTATTACCTTTGACCGTCGCAGAGAGTCGTTGTTTCTAGAGATTGGGATGGCAATGGTTTTATGAGCTGCGAACAGATCAACCAAAAACCCGTATCACATTCATCTCTCTAATGGCTTCTTGTGTATACTACTTGAAAAGGTTTGTTGAAACACAAGTTATCAACGACACTCTGGTATGATTATTTAATAGTTAAACTTAATACTTAGAATTATGCGACCCTGTGTGTATATAAATATGAGTTTAATCATTGATGATTATACATGATAGTTCAATTTTGTATTTGAATGTTGTTGGTGATTTACTAATAGGTGCTACAAACATGTGTTTATCATATACTAAGCAAACAACAAATTACTTCCATCATCAAGAATAAAAAAAATGCCATGAAGTAAAAAGAGCAAAAGAGTAAAAACATATCAATGATTATAAACTCTTACAAATAAAAATCTAGGAACATACAGTGCCTAATAGAGCTTTCAAAATTGATTTCCACTTACAGTCAACATCAATGGACTTCCTACACCCTCCAATGCCACTCGATTTTGCCCCAAACCACCACCAATCACGTCGATTAGTATCCTTCAGCATGAACAAATTACCATTTGGGAAGAATATGTGACTGGCAAGGAAGAAGAAAGTGATATGCCGATCTTAGGTGGACAACGACAATGAAGGTGAGGATGAGGATGAGAGTGTGATGATGGTGAAGAAAACCTATCAAATCTATTTGTGAGGATAGTACATTATGCATTTGGAGTTATAACACCCAAAGCTACCAATCATTTGTCAGGGACTTTCTATGTAAAACATCAAATTTCAATGGTCAATCTATGAACTTGAAGAAACTTGCTACACACACCGACATGGTATTTTAATATAGATTATAGAGTTAATCTCGGTTTTCGTCCCTGAGTTTTGTTAATTGTCCCCACTTGAGTACTAACGTTTATTTTGTCTCTATTATTGGTCTAACTTTTTAAAAATTTATCCATTTCGGTCCAATTTTTGGACGATGTGAGTGTTTGCCATTAAATCCCACTCACGTGCATCCCACCTGAGGGTAATTTGGTCAATCCCTATTTGAACGGTTCTCTGTTCTTATATATAAATATATATCCTTCCACACACACATACTCTCTCTCTCTCTCTCTTTCTCTCTCTCTCTTACTCTGTTACAACATATGAAAATGGTAATTTGTTTATGTGGATCTCCAACCAGAATCACCACGTCTTGGACCACGGCAAACCCAGGATATCGTTTTCATTGTTGTGATAACACAGTAAGCCCTAAATTGTTTGGTCTAGGAATGTCGTTGTTCATATTTGTTTCTTGAACTAATGCATTAAAATAAACACGTTACAAGTTGTGGGTTTATGAGCTGGGTTGACCCTCCATTCTTTACAAAGGCCACTCGAATTATATCTGGGTTGTTAAATTCCAACAACAAATTACAAGCTGATTGCAAGTGCTTAGAGTCTTAAATGAAAAAAACCAAGATTTGTTTTAGGTTTAAGTTGGTTGTTCTTTGTTATGTATTTTTTGTTCAAATGATGTAATAATACCTTGTAATGGTAGTGAGTTTTAGTTTATGTATTTACCTACAAATATTAATGATATTGGGTTAAGGCTTGGTTATGCATCTTGTTATTAGTTGTCAAATATTACAGATGATATAGAATGAAAATATGAATCCAACACAGATATAGTCAAATAAAACATGCCATAAAGTATCAAAATATTAACAAAATAAACCATATCAAAGTATCAAAAGAAAGGACATGCATACCAAACTATTACATACCGTAATAAAGTACCAATATGATTTCAAAAGACATCATTGTTCAACTGATAAATGATAGAACAAACACTACACATCTTGTGTTGCTTGTGGAGCATTCTGTGACACAGGCT
Organism: Flaveria trinervia; assembly: GCA_025506515.1. NCBI lineage: Eukaryota > Viridiplantae > Streptophyta > Magnoliopsida > Asterales > Asteraceae > Flaveria > Flaveria trinervia. The sequence goes on from CM046448.1 coordinate 18,062,720, forward strand.
ATGACTCCCCTTGACCAGTGCAAGATCTTTTATTATGGCCTTTCTTGTTGCACCTTGAACATGTAGTAGAATATCCCCTCTTAACTGTAACATCTACCCATTTTCAAATTATAAACCCAAACCCAAACCCATTTGAGTCAATCTTGTAAATAAAATTCATTATTTAGTTATTTTATTTATTTGTATGTTTCAAAAATAATAAATGTGTCACTTAATCGATTTAACTTAAATTCTATAATTTATAAAATAAATTTTATAATTGTTAAAAGGTTATTAATATCTATAAGATTTTAAAATTCAACTAAAATAAATAATCAAATTACAAGTTCTTGTGAGATTTATAAAGTGTATAAAATTTTATAAGAAAATAAGTTGATCAATTAAAATTAAGGTTTTGATAAATTATAAATACTCTTTTAACTATTTATTTTATTTAATCTTATATTTATTTTAAATTCCAATCATAACCCACTTTTAAAAGACTTGTAACTCACTATTAACACCATTTATAACCTCCTCCTAACGTTAACTCTAAAAGCAAGGTTTATGCCTCACTTTTTATTTGTTAATTCTCTAAAAATCTCACTAACAAACTGTCACACCCAAACCTTGACGGCGGAAGCGTCGAGGTGTGAGGGTTAAGATTGTTCACAATCACATAACGCTATAATTAAATGTAAATATTAGAATTATAAGTTTCAAAAGGAAATACAAACATAAGTCACAAACATGAAATAAGTTCAAACATAAATCAAAACATAACATAACATTTTATTTATTAAACTAGGTCCAAGTCCTAGTTTTATTGCAAGCTTCAAAAGTCCACTTTAAACTTGAGGATTTCCTAAAACATGATAAAAATAAAAGGTCAACTATAAATAATTGGTGAGTTTCCAAGGTTTTCATACATAATATGATAAAGTTACAAGTAGCAATTCATGTCATAGATCATAAGTTAGTAAGGTTATAGAACACATATCGTTACAACCAAACCTCAACTTGATTACAAGTATATAAGATTGGCTAAGTGTATTTGGTTCCCATGATGAACAAGCATACGTCATCAGGAGCCGGCAATACCTCGGCTTTAGCACCAAATAGGCTTGTCAGGCCCAAAGATCTAAGACGTCGCTAGGCTAGCAATAGTTAATGATTGTAAACAAACTATGTATCTCATATAATCACTTACAACACACAAATAACCATGACAAAATATAAATATGAATTGCAAGTGCTTTACAAGTCTCAAACGTTTATAAGTGTATGATGTATAAGTATCATGTTGCATCCCAAATAGTGTGAAAAATATAAAAAGGGGCAAGGAAAACTCACGTGTCAAATAAGTATAAAATGAAGTTCAATAAGAATAATGTATGTCGTTCCAAGATAAAACCTCACAATGCACCTAAATATATAAATATAACAAAATTTAGGTTAATAATAAGATTAACGAGTTAACATGAACTAGGGCATTAGAATTTGGGGGTTTTCATAAAGTTAGTAAATTCTTATAAAAATATATTATTTTATGAACTTTATAGAACTTATTTAAAAGAACTAAATCCTTTGTAAAAATATATATTATCATCATGATGAATCCCAGGTAAAAAGAAAAACATACAGTCTATTATAGATTTATTTAACTCACAATATTATATAAATTTATTTTTTTATAATATATTTAATTATAACATTTGTAAAAAAACATTTAAAATAAAATGTTAAAATGTCACATGACAATAAATTTATAAGACATATTTAGATGACTTTTAAAAATATTTGGGGTTTATAAAAATAATTTTTATACATTTTAAGAATTTTCTAGAATTAGTTTTTAGGCTAAAACCTTTAAAAATAAAACATGAGGGTGCCCGGGTTCGAACCCGGGACCTCATGCTGAACAAGGCAGTGTCTTAACCAGTGAACCAAGGCTTCAGCCGCGGTACATCTTGGTTTTAAAATTCTTTTAAACACAAACTAAAAGGTTTCCCCCAAACCCCAAGAACCCTATTTTGTTCAAATCTAAAATTGAAGATCGATTCGCTATTAATGCTCGATTTAATTATGGGGCTTTGATTCCCCACTGTATTTCGAGCACATCCATGTGTTTAATCACCTGATTCAAAGTCGAATTGATGCAAGGGACGCCAAGAACAGGTCGTGGCTGTACAAGAACCGATTCTAGTGGCAAACTTTGATAATAACTCAATTAATTTTGTGGATAGCTTCGTGTGATGCCCTCGATGCAAAGCCCTTTGTGAATTTCGTCAATTGAAGATCGGAAGATGATGAACACGTTCGTTGCAGGTCACGACGAAGGTGATGTTTGATTTTGGTGATTTTGAGTGTTTCAGGAGAAATTGGCAATGAGAATAGACTAGAGATAGTTAAATGATTGGGTATGTTCGATTAATTGAATTATTATGAGATTTTAATTGTCAAACGGTTGTGAACTTGATGTCGTCGGTTACCAAGCTAAATCGACATCCATAACCGGCTTAAACACGAATTAATGTGTATTAAAGGGGTCGAGTTATGCTCGTGAACCGATTGGTAACGATTTGGGGTCGAATTCGAAGGGTTCTAGTGCGTTTGAAGCCTCGCCGGACTTGGCCGAAGTTCGGCCGGCGAGGTCTCCGGAAAAGTGGGAGAGAGAGGGGAAGGGGGTTTGGGTTTTTATAATATTACACAATGGTCCCTGCAGTTTGGTTCTTATTATTTTATGCACAAAGCTTCCATTTCAAGTTTCTAAAATGACAAATTAACCCCTTAACATCTTTAATTTAAGTTTTAAACATTTTTAAGTAACTTAATAAGTATTATTATTATTATTATAATTGTTATTATTGTTTCTTTTATTAATATTAAAATTATTATTATTTAATATTTATATTTTTAACTTTCATACATAAAAACTCAATGAAAAATAATGAATAAGCACAAACAACACATGAGTTTCAAAATCGACAATAATAACCCTTGTAAGAGTAAACGAAGTTAACCTTTAGTTAACAAAAATATGAGATGTTACAGTCTCCCCAACTTAAAAGAATTTCGTCCCGAATTTAAAAGAAATGAAACTATACAAATAAGAATGGGTATCTCTTCTTCATGTGCTCCTCACGTTCCCAAGTAAATTCGCGCCACGTTTATTTTCCCAACGAACCTTGACGATTGGGTTTGTTGTGGTTCTAGTCTTCTTCATTATGCGATCCATGATTTCAACTGGTTTCTCGAAAAAATGCAAGGACTCGTCGATCTGAATGTCCTCCAGCGGAACATACAAACTTTCGTCGGCCAAGCACTTTCTCAAATTTGAGACGTGGAACACAGGGTGAACTCCACTAAGGTCGGAAGGTAGTTCCAGTTTATAAGCCACTTTCCCAATCCTTTTCAGGATTTTGAAAGGTCCTACAAATCTTGGAGCCAATTTGCCCTTCTTTCCAAAGCGAACAACACCTTTCCACGATGAGACCTTTAGAAGAACCATCTCCCCAACTTGGAATTCCAATGGCTTACGTCGCTTGTCCGCATAACTCTTTTGACGACTTCTCGCCACGTCAAGGTTCTTGCGGATAATAGAAACTTTATCGGTCGTCTCTTGTATAAGTTCAGGACCAGTGATGAAGTTTTCACCAATGTCGGTCCAACAGATCGGTGAACGACATTTACGACCAGAAAGTGCTTCAAACGGTGCCATCTTGATACTCGAGTGATAACTATTATTATACGAAAATTCTGCGAGCGGTAGATGTGTATCCCAATCACCACCAAAATCAAGAACACACAGGCGTAGCAAATCCTCCAAGGTTTGGATCGTTCGCTCGGTTTGACCATCAGTTTGAGGATGGTAAGCCGTGCTTAGGTCCAATTGAGTACCCAAAAGTTCTTGCATGGACGACCAAAAATGCGAAGTGAAACGAGCATCTCGGTCGGATATGATGTGCAGAGGTACCCCATGACAACTTACAATCTCATCAACGTATATACGAGCTAACCTTGATGTCTCGTAAGGGTCACGTATGGTATAAAATGTGTCGATTTGGTCAATCGGTCAACGATCACCCATATGCTATCATGTCCTCGAGAGGTTCGGGGTAGCTTGGTTATGAAATCCATGGATATGTGTTCCCACTTCCACATAGGGATCTCGGGTTGCTCAAGTAATCCACTTGGACGTTGATGTTCGGCTTTAACCTTCGTACATGCGAGGTACTTAGCTACATAAGTTGCTATATCTTTCTTCATTCTAGGCCACCAATATTGACCGCGTAGGTCCATGTACATTTTATCGGAGCCAGGATGAATAGAATAACGAGTTTGATGAGCTTCGTTCATGATAAAGGTACGAAGATTATCACGATTTGGAATCCAAATTCGATCTGCGAAGTACATCAACCCATTGGGTTTCGTTTCCAATTGGGTTAAAAGATTAGGCTCTAGTTCATCTTCATTCTTCCTTCTTGTTGCACCACTTGTTGAGCCTCCAAGATGCTAGACTCGATGTCACTATCTATTCTCAAGTTTTGTAACAGTACGGTAGTCTCGTTGACATCTAGTCGGATCTCAATATCGAACTCACCCAAAGTGTCAAACCATTGATGTAAGGCCCCGTTCCTGGGATGCTTACAGCTGGGTTCTCATCGCACATAAAACGTATAATTGCATTTGTATTTCATAAATCGTAGCGGAAAACTAAAACAATCTTTCATTTCCATGTAAGTGCTTTTGCAAGTTAATACAACATTCATTACAAAATAGCTTGTTCGTATTACAATGCAAAAACATTAATCAAAAGAATGTCATCCCAAAAGAGCTGAGTAGTCGCCCGTGCCATCCTCAACAATCATTACCTGCCACTGGAAACATACCAAAGTCAGCGTTGCTGAGTGAGTTCTAGTTTTATAAATAAAACATACTTTACTTTACATTCGATCATGATCATACATCATACGTACATACAGATAATATCAGTATTATCCTCATCATTCCGTTCATTAACTTTGCACATTCACGTGTTACATTATCGTTCCCTTCTCTATCTAGATCCGGTCAGGCTTTACCCTCTTCGTGGCACTCAGCCACGATTACTGAGGTCGAATGACCAAAATCCTGTTCTGTACATTATTCCGATAATTCATTTACGATCATTCATACTTCGTTCTTTCATACAATATCTTTCGTTCATTTATACTTTCGTCCCTTCGAGTCTGTTGCAACAAAGGGTCGCTCACTCATTAACAATCCCAACGACTTCGCGCTATCCGAGTCTGTTGCAACCATATAGTTGCTCACCCCAATTGCCAATTTCAACGATAGCATGCTTTCCGAGTCTCTTGCAACCATAGGGTGCTCACCTCATGGCAACTTCACAATAACGCGTGTCCGAGTCTGTTGCAACCGTAGGGGTGCTCACCTCATAGCAATCTCAAGGATTGCATACCATCAGAGTCTGTTGCAACAACAGGGTTGCTCACCTCATTGCTATTCTCATCGATGGCACGCTATCCGAGTCTCTTGCAACCATCGAGTTGCTCACCTCATATATGTGCTTGCAAGCATTTCCTTCGTTCGTTCATCATTCAATAATGCATGCATTCTTACTTTATGTTCCCCTTTCATTATCTTTCACTTTACGTTACATAATACTTCATTCATTCATTAACATGACACATAAGGCCACAAGAAAGATAACATACATCGTATAAGGAACATATCATACACATCATCATCATCATACAGGGCAACATCATGCATACATAACAAGACCTAACATGCAACATCATCATCGTCATGCCCAACATGCTCTCTAAGGCCCCAATCGTCATCTTACATGCTCTTACAGGAACCTTTACGTCCAAACTTACATCTGCACTTTTCCCCGAAAGTCAGAAGTCAAACTACACTTTCCTCGGGTGTGACAGCCCTACTCGGGCGTATGGACACCCTTCAGTCGCATGGCCTCCATGCGACTGAACATCATGCAAATGAACTAATACGGATGAACACCTATGCGAATGAACATCCAGTCGTGCGAATGGACAATGCGGATGGACCTCATGCGAATAGGATTAATGCGATGAGCACTTATGCGACTGGACCTTCAGTCGCATGACCCCCATACGATTGGCCCTTCAGTCGTGCGAATGGACATTCAATCGTGCGAATGGACCCCAATCGCACCCTAATCGGCTGTATGGCCTCCATTCGGCCTCCAGTCGGTCGCCTAGCCCTAACTGATGCAGAATGCAGTTCATCCCGACTGCAGCCGAGGGTTTTCGGCCTCCAAACTCATCCAAACCCATTTTAAGCCCAAATCGACCATCCTAAACCTTAGGGATGCATACCACAACACCATTCAAGCACACACAAGCTCACAATCAAGCCACAAACGCATCATACATACACATACACATACACAAACGGGTCAAACATACACACGCTCCAAAATCCCGATTTCAGATGTGTTCCAGCCCCAAAATCGTTAGAAAACAAGTAAAAGTGGGGTTCTAGAACTCACACAAACGAGCACAACGACAAGAGCTTCGATTTGGCTTGCTACACGATGATTTTGGCGACCCGAACTAACTCGAACCAACTTTTTCTCCTTTCTCTCTTCTTCTCTCTATGAAATTTGAAATGTGGGGTGTGTGGGGAGAGTGGGCTGCCCTCTCCCTACTAATATCACCACATTTCCCAACTTTTCTTCGTTGGCGAGTTTGGTCCCTCGACTTTGAACTTTATTTTCTTTTCTTTCTTCACTGGCTTCAAAATAATAAATATCCGGGTGTTACAAGTCCACCCCCCTAAATACGTTTCGTCCCCGAAACCTGTTATTCGTCGAACAAATGTGGGTAATGCTGTCTCATTTCTTCCTCAGTCTCCCACGTTGACTCGGATCCCTTCCTGTGCTTCCACTGTACACGCACAAGAGGAACCACTTTATTCCTTAGCCTTTTCTCCTTTCGGTCGATGATTGCCACTGGTTGCTCCACATAATTGAGCCGTTCATCTACTTCGATATCTTCCAATGGGACAATCGTATCTTCATCTTCTAGGCACTTCCTTAGATGAGATACATGGAATGTCGGGTGAATTCCATTTAACTCATCCGGTAACTCCAGTCTATAGGCCACCTCTCCTACTCGAGCAATGATTCGGAAAGGGCCTATCTACCTTGGGCTCAACTTGCCCCGCTTTCTGAATCGGATAATACCCTTCCAAGGTGAGACCTTCAGCATAACCCGGTCACCCACCTGGAACTCAATCGGCCTATGTCGTTTATCAGCACATGACTTCTGTCTGTCTTTGGCTGCCTTCATAAAGGCTTTGATCTTTTCAAGCTTCTCAGTCGTAGCCTCGATTACCTCGACGCTCCCTAATTCCTTCTACCAATATCACCCCAACAAACGGGTGTTCTGCATCTCCTACCGTATAGCATCTCATATGGCGGCATACCAATGCTGGCATGATAGTTGTTGTTGTAGGAGAATTCAGCTAACGGTAGGTGGTCATCCCAACTTCCACAAAAATCAATCACACATGCTCGAAGCATGTCTTCCAATGTCTGAATGGTCCTTTCTGACTGACCATCGGTTTGGGGATGATAAGCCATGCTAATATGTAACCTCGTCCCCATAGCGTCGTGGAATTTCTTCCAAAATTTAGATGTAAACCGAGTGTCGCGATCAGACACAATAGACACCGGCACGCCATGACGAGTTACAATTTCCTTGATGAACAGATCGGCCAACCTCTCAGATGAATACGTCTCGCGGATCGGTAGAAAGTGAGCACTCTTCGTCAAACGATCAACTATCACCCATATGGCATCGTACCCTTTCGGAGTACGTGGCAGCTTCGTAATGAAGTCCATGGTGATGTGCTCCCACTTCCATTCCGGTATATCCAAAGGTTGGATCTTCCCATACGGCTTTTGATGCTCTGCCTTCACCTGTAAGCAAGTAAGGCACTTACTCACATACTCCACCACGTCACGCTTCACACCCGGCCACCAATAATCTTTCATCATGTCATGGTACATTTTCGTGGCACCAGGATGAATGGAGTATCGAGTCTTGTGAGTTTCATCCATTATCTTCACCCGTAGATCCCCAAAACGAGGAATCCACACATGACCGAATCGAGTTCTAACACCGAGTGTGTTTTCACCCAATTCCCCAACCAGACCTCTCATCCTTTCCGAGTTAAGGTGATCTTCTTTCAATGCCTCATCTTGAAACTCCTTGATTTGCTTCATCACATCAGAGGTCATGATTAGTTGATAAGCTTGCACTCGAATCGGTTCGGGCCTTTCCTTTCGGCTAAGGGCATCCGCCACCACATTAGCTTTGCCCAGATGGTAATGGATCTCGCAATCATAATCCTTTATAAGCTCCAACCATCACCTCTGCCTCATGTTCAGGTCTTTTTGCTCAAAGAAGTACTTCAGACTCTTGTGGTCAGTGAATATGGTGCACTTCGTCCCATAGAGATAGTGCCTCCAAATCTTTATGCAAAGACCACGGCTGCTAGCTCCAAGTCATGAGTGGAATAATTAACCTCATGAACTTTCAACTGCTGGGATGCGTAGGCTATAACCTTCCCTCTCTGCATTAACACACACCCCAACCCTGAGTAGGAAGCATCAGAATAAACCCCCAGATCTTCGCTTCCATCGGGTAATGACAGAACAGAGCTTGAGTCAGTCTTGCCTTCAGCTCTTCTAACGCCTTCTCTTGAGCTTGACCCCATACAAACTTCACATCCTTTCGGTCAACTTAGTTAGTGGAGAAGAAATCTTAGAGAAGTCTTGGATGAATCTTCTATAGTAGCCCGCCAAGCCCAAGAAACTACGGATCTCGGATGGCGTCTTTGGTGACCTCCATTGCATAACCGCCTCCACCTTCGCGGGTCCACCATAATCCCGTCAGGATTCACCACATGACCCAAAAACTGAACTTCGCGCAACCAAAATGTGCACTTGGAGAATTTAGCATACAATTTCTCCCTTCTCAACGTCTTTAGAACCTCTCGAATGTGACCGGCATGCTCTACTTCGCTCCTTGAGTAAATCAGGATATCATCAATAAACACAATCACTGATTTATCCAGCATCGGTCGACACACACAGTTCATCAATCCATAAAAGCAGCTGGCGCGTTGGTCAAACCAAAGGACATGACAAGAAACTCGTAATGACCATAGCGTGTGCGGAAAGCTGTTTTAGGGATATCTTGTTCCTTTACCTTCAACTGATGATAGCCGACCAAGATCTATTCTTGAAAACCAACTGGCACCCTGAAGCTGATCGAACAAATCATCTATTCTCGGTAAGGGGTATCGGTTCTTCACTGTCAACTTGTTCAGCTCGCGGTAGTCAATGCACATCCTCATACTACCATCCTTCTTCTTTATGAACAGGACCGGAGCACCCCAAGGAGAGATACCCGGTCTAATGAACCCCTTATCAAGCAACTCTTGCAACTGTTCAATCAACTCTTTCATTTCCGTCGGAGCTAACCGATATGGTGCCTTGGCAACAGGTTGGGCACCCGGTATCAGATCAATCTGAAATTCAATTCTCTGTCAGTGGTACCCCTGGTAAATCTTCTGGGAACACGTCTGGAAAGTCACACACAACCGGTACATCAGGCAGTTGTGGTGTTGGTGCATCTACATCCTTTACATAAGCCAAGTAGGCGCTACATCCACGCCTCATACACTTTCCCGCCACAGCCATTGAGATCACCTTCGGGATCGTAGTAACCCGATCACCATAAACCGTTACCAAACTTCATCAGGCGCTATCAACCGAATCATCTTCTTGCTACACACAATGTTCGCCTTGAAGTCCGCCAACCAATCCATCCCAAGAACCAAATCGAAACCACCCAAGGTCATCACGAACGGTCTAACAGGAAACTTGTGACCTTCTAATTCCACCTCACAGTTTTCTATCATCTCCGAAATCCTGGTAGACTTACCTATGGCAGTTTCTACATCAAAGGGCGCATCAACACGTCTACTACTAACAGGCAGCTTAGCACAGAAAGCAGCAGAAATAAAACTCCTACTAGCACCAGAATCAAATAGCACAGAAGCTAAAGTTTGGTTCACCAGAAACGTACCGGACACGACATCGGGGTCTGTCCTAGCTTCCTCCTGTGTCATGGTAAATGCCCTGGCGCTCGCCCTCGGTCCTTCACCTCCAGTTCTCTTCATCCCAGAACTCTCAGCCCTCGACTTCTTACAATCCTTACTTACGTGACCCTCTTCACCACAGTTATAGCACCGGACTATACGACAGTCCCTTGCCAGGTGCCCCGCCTTCCCACATTTGAAGCATAAGTTTGACCCAAACCTACATTCCCCGCCGTGCTCCCTTCCACACTTGCCACACCTTTTCGACCCCGCACTTGATGTGACCACACGGCAATCATCCGCTTGTGCCTTCTTATTACCCGTCGAGGCATCACCCCGACCAAGCCTCTTCCCCCGCCAGTTTCGATCACCACCGCTCTTCTTGCCACCCTTAGTCACCACCATTGTCCTCTCATCGTACAATCTCCCTGCCAAATCCACCGCCGACCTAAACGTACTCGGCGGGCAGCTATCATGCGCCTGCGAATATCCGCTGGCAAACCCTGAATATATCTTTTAATCTTTCGTGACAAAGGTGTCATCTGATCTGGCACCAGACGTGCCATCTCGTTGAATTTAGTGGTGTACTGCTGGTGCGTCATAGTTCCCGCCTCCAGTTGCAAGAACTCCCTTTCGACCTTGTCCATTTCCCGATGAGGACAAAATTCCTCAATCACCAACCTTCTCAGCTCAGGCCATTTCATTTTCCTAATGGCCCTACCACCCTCAGCTTGGACAATGTTGTCCCACCAGCACAGAGCTGAATCCACAAAAGAGTGGGTAGCAAACTTCACCTTTTGGTCCTCTCGGCACTCGCTGATATCGAGAACAGCTTCCATTTCCCTCACCCACCGGTGAGCAGTTGCAGCTGTGCCGTTTCCATCAAAAGTAGGGGGCTTGCATCTCATAAAAGCCCCATAATTACATCCTCGTGCCGTCTCCGGCGCAGGCTCTTCTTCTTCCTCTTCGTCATCAGATAGAACCGTTTCTGGCTCTGGTTGTTCCCGTTCTCCAGAGGATCTGTTTCTTTCTTTTCTTTCCCCTTCTCGTACAGCCTTAATAACTTCGGTCACCACAGACAGTAAGATTGTCTGCATGACCTGATGGACTTCTTCTACAACAGCCTCCTTTACTAAGGCTCTCAGATTGGCGCTTTCGTCGCCACCCTCCGGATGAGGGGTCTCTGGTTCTTCATGAACCACCCTCTCAACTCTGGGTCTCCCTCTTTTGGGTCGTGGTTCAGCACCGTGACCTCCACCCCGTGAATCTTTCGAAGATCTACCTCCGGCCATCACACGCACACTGAAATATTCAAACACCAACACAATCATTCAAGGGAACAACTTAGTTTATGTTAAGTATAGTAAGTCCCTAATTACAGTGGCCAGTTGTGATTAGCCACTTACTTTACCCTTCACAACCCAAGCATTACCTGTCCTGACTACATCAGTATTTAAATCTACATACAACACATAATACATACCATGCGCACATAAAACCGGTTAACTTTACGAAAATACCTGATGGCACGTAGCTACTCAGATGGGCATCCCATTCCCTTTCCATCCCATTCTCAGTTTAAGATTAGGTTTATTTTGAAATTTACCCATTTCGCTTAAACTTTGGCTCTCATACCAACTTGTAAGGCCCCGTTCCCGGGACGCTTACAGCTGGGTTCTCATCGCACATAAAACGTATAATTGCATTTGTATTTCATAAATCGCAGCGGAAAACTAAAACAATCTTTCATTTCCATGTAAATGCTTTTGCAAGTTAATACAACATTCATTACAAAATAGCTTGTTCGCATTACAATGCAAAAACATTAATCAAAAGAATGTCATCCCAAAAGAGCTGAGTAGTCGCCCATGCCATCCTCAGCAATCATTACCTGCCAACTGGAAACACATCAAAGTCAGCGTTGCTGAGTGAGTTCTAGTTTTATAAATAAAACATACTTTACTTTACATTCGATCACGATCATACATCATACATACATACGGATAATATCAGTATTATCCTCATCATTCCGTTCATTAACTTTGCACATTCACGTGTTACATTATCATTCCCTTCTCTGTCTAGACCCGGTCAGGCTTTACCCGCTTCGTGGCACTCAGCCACGATTACTGAGGTTGAATGACCAAGATCCTGTTCTGTACATTATTTCGATAATTCATTTACGATCATTCATACTTTGTTATTCCGATAACGCATCATACATACACATACACATACACAAATGGGTCAAACATACACACGCTCCAAAAACCCGATTTCAGATGTGTTCCAGCCCCAAAATCATTAGAAAACAAGTAAAAGTGGGGTTCTAGAACTCACACAAACGAGCACAACGACAAGAGCTTCGATTTGGCTTGCTAAACGATGATTTTGGCGACCCGAACTAACTCGAACCAACTTTTTCTCCTTTCTCTCTTCTTCTCTCTATGAAATCTGAAATGTGAGGTGTGTGGGGAGAGTGGGCTGCCCTCTCCCTACTAATATCACCACATTTCCTAACTTTTCTTCGTTGGCGAGTTTGGTCCCTCGACTTTGAACTTTATTTTCTTTTCTTTCTTCACCGGCTTCAAAATAATAAATATCCGGGTGTTACAATTGACGTCGATCGCAAATTTCTTGGAATGAGATCATCTTGTTGTGAATCTTTCGGCTTAGTGCATCGGCTACAACGTTTGCTTTACCAGGATGGTAACGAATGTCACAATCATAGTCACTAATCAACTCCACCTAACGACGTTGTCTCATGTTGAGATCTTTTTGATTGAAAACGTGTTGAAGGCTTTTGTGATCGGTGTAGACTATACATTGCGTACCATACAGGTAGTGCCTCCAAATCTTCAAAGCAAATACAACAGCACCAAGCTCGAGATCGTGTGTTGTGTAATTCACCTCGTGAACCTTCAATTGTCTTGATGCATAAGCTATGACCTTCCCTCGTTGCATGAGTACACAACCAAGGCCTTGTTTAGATGCATCACAATACACGGTGAAGTCGTCATTTCCATCGGGTAGAGTCAAGATAGGAGCATTGCACAACTTGTGCTTTAACGCTTCAAAAGCTTCTTCTTGCTCGGAACCCCACTCGAACGGTTTATTCTTTTGTGTCAAAGAAGTGAGTGGTTTCGCAATCCTTGAAAAATTGGCAATTAATCGCCGATAGTAACCAGCAAGACCAAGAAAAGAACGAACTTCGGTAGGAGTCGTAGGAACACACCATTCTTCACAGCTTCCACCTTTGCAGGATCAACGTGAATTCCTTGGCTATTCACCACGTGTCCTAGAAATTGAACTTCGTCGAGCCATAAGTCACACTTCGAGAACTTCGCGTACAATCGCTCTTGCTTCAACAACTCAAGAACCAATCTCAAATGCAGTTCATGATCGGTGTTGAATTTAGAGTAGATAAGTATGTCATCTATGAAAACGATCACAAACTTCTCCAGATAAGGCTTGCATACTCGGTTCATGAGATCCATGAAGACAGCAGGAGCATTGGTTAAACCAAAAGGCATCACCATAAACTCATAGTGCCCATAAGGAGTACGGAACGCAGTCTTTGGGATGTCATCATCATGAACTCGTAATTGATGATATCTAGAGCGTAGTTCAATCTTCGAGAATATGGCAGCTCCTTGAAGTTGATCAAACAAGTCATCGATGCGAGGAAGAGGATAACGATTCTTGATGGTAAGCTTGTTAAGCTCACGATAATCGATGCACATATGGAACGATCCATCTTTCTTCTTCACGAAAAGAATAGGTGCACCCCAAGGCGAAGAATTAGGACGGATGAAACCTTCTCGGATAGCTCTTGAAGTTGACTAGAGAGTTCTTACATTTCAGATGGTGCAAGTCGATATGGTGACTTAGCCACGGGGTTTGCTCCCGGTATCAAGTCGATTTTAAACTCAACTTCACGCACGGGAGGTAAACCACTAAGGTCATCAGGAAATACTTCAGGAAGTCTCGTATGATAGGGACATCCTTCAGTTCTTTCCCTTTGACTTTCGTGTTGACCACATAAGCCAAAAAGCCATATACTTCTTGCTTAAGCATTTCTGGGCTTGAGTGCAAGACATGAGTTTAAGTCCTTTGGAAGATTTTTCACCGAACACCTTCAAAGTATCACCAGAAGGTAACGGTATACGGATGCACTTCTTGAAACAAATGATCTCGGCATGGTGTTTGGCTAACCAATCCATACCAATGATGACGTCGAAGCTTCCAAGTTTCATAGGGATAAGATCGATAAAGAAATCATGCGTGTCAAGACTTAAGATACAATCACGAATAATGACGTCAACGGTGATTGGTTCTCCATCGGCAACTTCAACGGTAAGAGGTCTTTCTAGTTTCGTATGTGACTTAGCAAGTATGGGTTCAAACTCTAACGAAACAAAACTTTTATCAGCTCCAGAATCAAATAGGACATAGGCATAAGTTTTGTTAATAAGGAACATACCTGTTCAATTTTTAAGGTATTTAACGATATAGGTAAAGTATGAAAAGAATCGGATCACAAAAGTTAACAGGCGAATTAACATACCATTCACCACATCGTTGTTTGCTTGTGCTTGGTTAGCATTGATGTTGAAAGCACGTCCTCGGGCTTGTGGAACGTTACCCACAAAACGAGGGCATTGTGGGTGGAAATGACCAGGTTTCCCACAGTTGTAGCAAACACGGTTTGTGACCACGACGACATTGTTAGGTGCACGGTGGCAAGTCGCCACCAAATGACCATATTTACCGCATAAGGTGCAGATGCGGCATGGTTGATTTCCCGGATGATGATACCTACACGTGTTGCACATAGGCTGAGGACCAGCATAAGCCCTAGCCCCAGGCACTTGTGCCACAGGTGTAGCCACAGGTACAAGTTGTCTTTAGGGTTGTTTGGGTGCAGCCACAGCATAGTTACGTGCCGGTGTGAACTTGCGCTTCTTGTTGTTGTGGTTGTTGTTGGACGGTTCAGCTTTGGTCTCCTTAACAGCCTCGGTAGCCATCTTTTCCACCTTTTTGGCACCCTTCATAGACATGGTGCCCGCTCGTATATGGTCGGTGATAGTAATGGCTTCTTCTAAAGTTGTGGGTCGGCTACCCACCATAGCATCTTGAATTTGGGGTGGTACACCCTTAATGAACTTCTCGATGTTGCAGGGACAGTGTCGACCATGTGAGGCAGCAATATACTCAACTCATGATGCCTAGTTGAGTAGGCCAAATGATCACCATCGTTTTGCTTCAAATTCCAGAATTCCTCCTCCAACTTTTGCAGTTCGCTTCTCGGGCAGAACTTCGCGATGGCGATGTTCTTGAACTCTTCCCAAGTAAGTGCCAGAATAGCATCAGGCCCACGATTTCTCTTCTCGCTATTCCACCACGTGAGAGCCCTTTGTTGGAGCATGCTAGTGGCATAACAAACTTTGAGTGCCTCGGGACACTCACAGTTGACAAAAGTGTTCTCCATGCTCTCGAACCACTCAAGAAGACCAGTGGCTCCTTCCTTGCCACTAAAACTAGTGGGTTTACAAGAGCTGAAGTCCTTGAAAGTGCAAGGTTGGTTGTTGCGCCCTTGGTTAGCACTATTTTCCCCATGACTGTTGTTGCTAGAGTTGGTCATTAAGGTGCTATTGAGTTCAGCAACCATGGTCGGGATGACAGTAGCCATTTGTCGGGCAATCATGGTGGCTAGCTTACGATTGGAACTTCCACGCTTTCCATGATGATGAGACATGCTGGAATATGCAAAATGAGTTAGATACGAGGGAAAGAATAACAAGGATTATAATTCAACAAGGATAAGTCAAGAGTTGTAAGGCACATGGAATGGTTCCATTTGATAACACATTACCATTTGGAAACGTTGACACGTCAAGGTAAGTTGACCCATTCACCTTAGGAATTTGTGTATGTTGACCATAGTTTATCACTCATCCCAGAAATCCCCAGGTAAGCATAACTAGTCCCATAGGATTTATGCGATATGCTTGCCTTAGCCCGAGGGCCTTTTGCCAGGAAATCCAGAATATAGGTGTCTATGTGTCACACAAATTTCTTAGGTTCATAAAATCAAAACCTTGATGAGATTTATATAGATTAGACATAACGTCTAAAGATCCAAATCATAAGCATAAGCATAAGTTTCCACGTGTTGACGAGAATAAGGTTAAGAAGTTTCATTTGTCGGGGAGAGTCAAAGAGTCAAAGTTAAGTTTAGGGAGACACAAAACAAAGTTTAAACAATTACAAGGCAACCTATGCTAAGGCATCAAGTTGCACATAAGTATGGCATAGCATTATGTAGCATGCAAACAATATATATAATTTCAGGAATATAAATATTATTCTATAAGGTTCATGCATAAGCTATAGTCTAGGTCAGCATTTCTAATAACCTAAATTCCTATAGTTATGGGCTCTGATACCAATCTGTCACACCCCAACCTTGACGGCGGAAACGTCGAGGTGTGAGGGTTAAGATTGTTCACAACCACATAACGCTATAATTAAATGTAATTAGAATTATAAGTTTCAAAAGGAAATATAAACATAAGTCACAAACATGAAATAAGTTCAAACATAAATCAAAACATAACATAACATTTTATTTATTAAACTAGGTCCAAGTCCTAGTTTTATTGCAAGCTTCAAAAGTCCACTTTAAACTTGGGGATTTCCTGAAACATGATAAAAATAAAAGGTCAACTATAAATAGTTGGTGAGTTTCCAAGGTTTTCATACATAATATGATAAAGTTACAAGTAGCAATTCATGTCATAGATCATAAGTTAGTAAGGTTATAGAACACATATCGTTACAACCAAACCTCGACTTGATTACAAGTATATAAGATTGGCTAAGTGTATTTGGTTCCCATGATGAAGAAGCATACGTCATCAGGAGCCGGAAATACCTCGGCTTTAGCACCAAATAGGCTTGTCAGGCCCAAAGATCTAAGACGTCGCCAGGATAGCAATAGTTAATGATTGTAAACAAACTATGTATCTCACATAATCACTTACAACACACAAATAACCATGACAAAATATAAAGATGAATTGCAAGTGCTTTACAAGTCTCAAACGTTTATAAGTGTATGATGTATAAGTATCATGTTTCATCCCAAATAGTGTGAAAAATGTAAAAAGAGGCAAGGAAAACTCACGTGTCAAATAAGTATAAAATGAAGTTCAATAAGAATAATGTATGTCGTTCCAAGATAAACGTCACAATGCACCTAAATATATAAATATAACAAGATTTAGGTTAATAATAAGATTAACGAGTTAACATTAACTAGGGTATTAGAATTTGGGGGTTTCATAAAGTTAGTAAATTCTTAAAAATATATTATTTTATGAACTTTATAGAACTTATTTAAATGAAACTAAATCCTTTGTAAAATATATATATCATCATGATGAATCCCAAGTAAAAAGAAAACATACGGTCTATTATAGATTTATTTAACTTACAATATTATATAAATTTATTTTTTTTGTAAATATATTTAATTAAAACATTTGTAAAAAACATTTAAAATAAAATGTTAAAATGTCACATGATAATAATTTATAAGACATATTTAGATGACTTTTAAAAATATTCGGGGTTTATAAAAATAATTTTTATACATTTTAAGAATTTTCTAGAATTAGTTTTTAGGCTAAAACCTTTAAAAATAAAACATGAGGGTGCCCGAGTTCGAACCCGGGACCTCATGCTGAACAAGGCAGTGTCTTAACCAGTGAACCAAGGCTTCAGCCGCGGTACATCTTGGTTTTAAAATTCTTTTAAACACAAACTAAAAGATTTCCCCCAAACCCCAAGAACCCTAGTTTGTTCAAATCCAAAATTGAAGATCGATTCGCTATTAATGCTTGAGTTAATATGGGGCTTTGATTCCCCACTGTATTTCGAGCACATCCATGTGTTTAATCACCTGATTCAAATTCGAATTGATGCAAGGGACGCCAAGAACATGTCACGGCTGTACAAGAACCGATTCTAGTGGCAAATGTTGATAATAACTCAATTAATTTTGTGGATAGCTTCGTGTGATGCCCTTGATGCAAAGCCCTTTGCGAATTTCGTCAATTGAAGCTCGGAAGATGATGAACACGTTCGTTGCAGGTCACGACGAAGGTGATGTTTGATTTTGGTGATTTTGAGTGTTTCAAGAGAAATTGGCAATGAGAATAGACTAGAGATAGTTAAATGATTGTGTATGTTCGATTAATTGAATTATTATGAGATTTTAATTGTCAAACGGTTGTGAACTTGATGTCGTCGGTTACCAAGCTAAATCGACATCCATAACCGGCTTAAACACGAATTAATGTGTATTAAAGGGGTTGAGTTATGCTCGTGAACCGATTGGTAACGATTTGGGGTCGAATTCGAAGGGTTCTAGTGCGTTTGGAGCCTCGCCGGACTTGGCCGGAGTCCGGCCGGCGAGGTCGCCGGAAAAGCGGAAGAGAGAGGGGAAGGGGGTTTGGTTTTTAAAATGTTACACAATGGTCCCTGCAGTTTGGTTCTTATTATTTTATGCACAAAGCTTCCATTTCAAGTTTCTAAAATGACAAATTAACCCCTTAACACCCTTAATTTAAGTTTTAAACATTTTTAAGTAACTTAATAAAGTATTATTATTATTATAATTGTTATTATTGTTTCTTTTATTAATATTAAAATATTATTATTTAATATTTATACTTTTAACTTTCATATATAAAAACTCAATGAAAAATAATGAATAAGCACAAACACACATGAGTTTCAAAATCGCAATAATAACCCTTGTAAGAGTAACGAAGTTAACCTTTAGTTAACAAAAATATGAGATGTTACAGTCTCCCCAACTTAAAAGAATTTCGTCCCGAAATTAAAAGAAATGAAACTATACAAATAAGAATGGGTATCTCTTCTTCATATGCTCCTTACATTCCCAAGTAAATTCAGCGCCATGTTTATTTTCCCAACGAACCTTGATGATTGGGTTTGTTGTGGTTCTAGTCTTCTTCATTATGCGATCCATGATTTCAACTGGTTTCTCGACAAAATGCAAGGACTCGTCGATCTGAATGTCCTCCAGCGGAACATACAGACTTTCGTCGGCCAAGCACTTTCTCAAATTTGAGACGTGGAACACAGGATGAACTCCACTAAGGTCGAAAGGTAGTTCCAGTTTATAAGCCACTTTCCCAATCCTTTTCAGTATTTTCAAAGGTCCTACAAATCTTGGAGCCAATTTGCCCTTCTTCCAAAGCGAACAACACCTTTCCACGGTGAGACCTTTAGAAGAACCATCTCCCCAACTTGGAATTCCAATATTCATTGCCAATGTTTATTATAAGAACCATATTCATAACCACATCCTCCGCATGATCATCTACATGCTCATCGCCTATATTCATAGTCACATCCTACACATGATCATCTAATTGTTCATTGCCAATGTTTGTTATAACATCATCTACATTCTCATCGCCAATGTTTACTACCACACTGTCACCTACCTGCTTATTACATGGGGTATCATTATGCCACTCAAGTGCTAGCTGTCATCTACAATTAGATGGCCCAACATCAATAATATCCTTAATCATTACTTTAGAACCACACTTAGGTCAGTGAAAGTATGTGTTTAGCATAGTATTCCCATGCTTTGTATAAATCTCAATCAACTTTAAAATGGGGACATACTACAACATGTTAAGTACATCCTTACCGTTCCTAAGAGCTCGCATGACGAAATCCAAATCTTGTCCTAGAATCTTGAAGTGGTAGTAAATTACCTCATCATTAGGATAGCCTAAAATCTAGATGATTACGTCAATCACATGGGCAGAGAACACATCTTGACCAACCAAGTTCACAAAATTGACCTTGTTATGCACATATCTTTCAAGTGGGAAGTCCACAAAATCTCCACCATGGAATATTTTAAGAGAAAACAAGTTTGGATCTTGAGCTGTATTAACAACACAAATGACGAAGGGTGAATCAAAACGAAATGAAAATTTTCAACTTGTTAACCAAAGATTGAACACCTACCGTATATTTCTTGTGTATTATACTCTACTTCACTTGGAGCATGACACGCCACATGACGAAGGGTGAATCAGAGAGAACTTTGAAATATGGGGGATGATTTTTTGACCTAGGTTTTTTCTTTGTTCTTATGCAAGGACAGAGAACCATTCAAATAGGGATTGACCAAATTGCCCTCAGGTGGGATGCACGTGAGTGGGACTTAACGGCAAACACTCACATCGTCCAAAAATTGGATTGAAATGGATAACTTTTTAAAAAGTCAAGCCAATAATAGAGACAAAATAAATGTTGGTATTCAAGTGGGGATAATTAGCAAAACTCAAGGACGAAAACCGAGATTAACTCTAGATTATAACATAATTATAATATTTCAAAGTTGTTATCGGAAGTATTTAGGTAATTGAGTTTATCAAAATTAATGGAGAAATGAGCTTAATCATTTAAATGGTTATTAGATTTATAATTATTTAAAAGATATGTGTTAATTAGTTTATATTATATTTGAAATTATAATTTTTGTAAATCAAATAATATTTTATTAGGGATTGGTGTCAAAGTTTTGTTGTGAGTTGATTTAAAATATTTTTAAGGATTGTTGCCAATTTGAAGAGCATCTGTAAGGCCCTGTTCCCGGAGACCTCACAGTTGGTCATTCACAGCAATAAATACATTAAACATTATAATTTTACGAGCTTAAGCAGCGGAATTATTTTAACAAAAACCATTCATTTCATTAAAACACTATTGTTGAGCAATACACTATTGTTTAACCGAATACAAAAGAATTATTTAATTGCATTACAAAACAACAACAATAATAAGTATGAATGGATGTCAGTCTTTTCCTACCGAGTAGCTTTACCCTCGTGCCATCCTCAGCAATATTTACCTGCCAACTGAAAATGTATAAAAGTCAGCGTTGCTGAGTGAGTTCTTGTTTTAAAAGTATAAAATACTTCCGGTAAGCTATACATATGAAAATACTCCTTTTATGAAAACTTCATCTCTTTATACGTGAGCATGCATTAACTATACAATTAGATAATGCTTTATCTGTTTACTGTATGCCTTATTTACTCTGTACTCTTTTATATTTATCTTTCACTGTTTATGTGGACCAATGAGCAATACCCTAAACTATGTGCGGGGGGAAATGGTGCTGGGTCCTCTGTTCCCACAAGGGGCTCTACATACTGTATACAAGGCTAGCCCAGACACCTAGGGTACGCTACAAAGGTCCGCCAATCTCAATTGACTGGCCCCGTGTGCATCTTAGGGTAGCTAACCCGCATCACAGTTGAGCTAACGACCTCATGGTCGTGCACTTCCTATAAGCTTGCAAGACTTGTTAACATTTTAAATTAAGTTCCACTTCTCTTCTTTATTACTCTTTCACTTTATTATTATTAGTAATACTTTACGTTACAATAATAAACACACCACGTAAAGTCATGCACTAATAGCAATAATATTAATAATAATATTAATAATAATAAGGAACAATCATAAGGCAATTATAATAATGCATGAAACCAAGCATTTATAAGCCCTAGTCAAACGTCGGTCAAAACCCTAAAAGCACCGGCTCCCAAAAATTTTATAATAATTCTAAGTGTTTAGGCACTTTGACACTATTTGGGCGCATGGGCCCTGTTCGGGCATTTTATCACTATGCAGGCGCATTAGCCAACACTTAACCCTTTCAACACTTAGGCGCATGAGCTATTTCAGGTGCATGGATACTATTCAGGCGTATGGTCCATTCGGACGCATGGACACTTAGACGCATGGGCTATTCGGGCGTATGGAAACTTAGGCGCATGGGCCATTCGGACGTATGGGTACTATTTGGGCGCATGACCCTACACTTAGTCATCCAACTAATATTCTAGGCGCATGAGGGCACTGTTCAGGCGCATGAGTTACACTTAAACATTTCTAAGGCAATTCTAGGCGCATGGGCCTTACTTAGGCGCATGAACCTTCTGTTCAACATATTTCTAGGATATTTCCGACCCAAACATCAAACCTAATTATTCTAAGCTTACCAAGACTATTCTAAGCATGAACAACCTA
This sequence comes from Flaveria trinervia, assembly GCA_025506515.1. NCBI lineage: Eukaryota > Viridiplantae > Streptophyta > Magnoliopsida > Asterales > Asteraceae > Flaveria > Flaveria trinervia. Next base: position 18,085,019 of record CM046448.1, read on the forward strand.
TAAACATCTAAGAAACATCATCAAACATGCATAATACATACGGGTATACATACATAAACATTGTAAAACCGTTTTAATACATTTCAGCCCCAAGAAGAGTTTAAAACAAGTAAAACCGAGGTTTAGAAACTCACCTGGTGCAACTTTGGGTGTACCTTCCTTCTAACCCATTTGCAAATGAGTTCAAACACCTAGAAACCCACAAAACACACACACCACGAACACACCACAACACATAAGCATGTAAGCATATACCCGAGACAAAACCCATCATAAACACTTAGGAACTCTGAATTCTTATCTTGAATTCAGCCTCCTCTTTTCTTCTTCTTAAAAAACCAAGAGTGTTTCTGCTCTCTTCCTTTTTCTCTCTAAAATGACCGAAGATTTAGGTGTAGAAAAGGTGATGGGCGGCCATGCCACCTTTATCACCAACCTTCCAAAGATTTTGTCCTTTTGGACACTTTTAGTCCCTCTACTTGGGCTTTATTGATGTTTCCTTCTTTTATTATTTATTTCTTATTCTTCTTTTAAAAGAATAACCGGGTGTTACAGCATCGATATCAAAATTTCTTGAGGTTCATTCAAAATTATGCCGGTGACCCCTAGAGAATCTTTTGGGTCTGCCCTTAGGTGTACACTACTAGAGAACCGGGTTTGTTATGACTAAAAATAGGGTGGCAAAAACTTGTATTATTTTGCGAACGAATTAAGTGAATTTGGATTATTTTGTGACAAAATTTAGAAACCATTATCTTGTGACATGTTTGTGATCATATATTCTTTTGACGGAATTGTGACTGTCTTGTTTTATAACAATGTTGTTTTGCAACCCGTCACATCCCGATGAAAGTGTAAAATGTTTGGGTGTGACCGTTTGGCTCAAAATACATTGATCATAAAGTAAATGGCAACACATAATTATATATAAGAGTAAGACAACATAATATCTTCATAACTTAATAAAGTCATGTTACATTACAACAACACATTACCAAAATTAACAGGGACCCTATTATAAAAGTCTAGTTAACTGCTACATCTTTAGTAGTAGTGGAATAAACAACCACTGTCAGACTGAGATCACACATATTTACAGTTAACTTAACATAAATCCTTCCCATCACCTCATCCCATCTATGGTAAACATCAAATGAGAATATAATATTGTTAGTCATTATGAATACCTGAAAGAAAAATAGTCAAAACAGTCAACATAATGTGGGTGAGAACATATGTTTGATTTCGTAAACAAAATATATTTTGATGCAACATAAATAAGACTACAACAAACCTACTTATAAGTTAGATAATTTATAACTATCACATATATAATCACAAAAACAAGATAAGATAGCATCATAACACTCATCTTGTTAGTGCAGAAATTATTTCCTAAGTAGCGCTACCTATATTACTAAACGGTTTCACATCCGAAATAATGGTTGTAATGTAAGGCCAAATGATAGTAATCTCAGAAATCTCATTTATATTAACATCAATCACAAAATCATATGCTTTTTTTCTCAAAAATCATAAATATAAAAAGGGTTATGTTACTCACCTTTATTCTAGAAAAAACTCTAAAAAATATTATATATGTTAGAAACAAGTATTATTTCTTTAAAATTTTCACCATTTAAATAAAAATTTTAAGACAATAGTTACAATGATCCAGATATGACCAAAGCATCCAAAAATCTAGATTAATATGTAAAAATTTCAACCAATAATTATTCTACCAGAATTGACCAGAATCAATATCCTAAAATTTATATTATCCCATAAAGTTTTAGATTATTAATTCACAATGGTAATTTTTCTATGATTTTTACCATTTTTTGTAATTTAGAATTAATAGTTAGACATCTTCAAAAATTCCAAAATTAATATAAACTGTCCTAATCATGGTGCCATAATTTATATAAATTTTTCATAATTTATATAAAATTTTCATAATTTATATAAATTTTTCATAATTTATCTCTCCTTTTTACTATTACTTTATATTTTTTTATTACAGAAGGTTCTAAATTATAGAACTCGGTCATATCTATAAGTTAAATCATGAAATTTATCCAGAAATATCTATAAAATATATGGTTCATCATATAATATTTTCAGGTCTTTACCAAGTTTAGAGCTTTAGATAATGTGGTGGTTCTTGTGGGTATGCTATCAACCGAGAGAAACAAAGTATGAGAATGGGGTAATTTGTGCACCCGTTCGACCGAGTTTATATGGTGGGCTAGGCGTCATTACATCTAGAGCTTAGGGTAGTGAGGTGTGTTCCTAGGTTTGCTTAGTCAACGGTGGGGGATAGGTGGCAGATGAGGGGTGTGGGTTGGTGTCTAGAATTGCTAGGTGTCCATCCCTCATACTTGGTGATTAGTCTAGTGCTAATCCTCATTAGGAGTTGTTAATCATGTCTTATTAATCCATAAGGAGCTGAGTATAATCGGGTGGTTTAAGTCCATGGATGATTCAAATTCTTTGAATTAGATTATTCATTAGTTTGATGTTCAAGTGTGCTATGATGTGTTAGGTTTTGATTCTTGTTATCAATCTTCTAAAGATTAACTTTTGTTGAATGAGGTTTGATGAAGTTGTAATTCTTAGTTCTTTGTATGAAGATACCTATGTATCATGCAACTAGTCACACGTTCTAAATTACAAACTTTAACAAGTTCATATACATGCATACGTGAATAGTTATGCATGGGTGATATATATATATATATATATATACATATATATATATATATATATATAATATATATATATATACATATATATATATATATTATATATATATATATAATGGTATTAATTTGTCTAACCTGAGGTTGTCACATTCTCCCTTTAAAATGATTTTCGTCTCGAAATTCATTGATGAGTAATCCCTAGGGTCGTGGAGAACTTACCCTATCACTTGCTTTTCAATAAGTGTGGGTATTTTCTTTTGATTTCATCTTTCTTTCCCATGTAATTCAGGCCCTCTTTTTGAATTTCACCTGACTTTTACTATTGGAGTTCTACTCCTTCATAAATTCTTTACCTCTTGATCCATAATTGCTACAGGCTCCTCCATAAATGAAGGTTCTTATCTATTTTGATTTCTTGGACTAGTACTCTTAATGCCTCATCTAGTAGGCATTTCTTTAAGTTGGATATATGGAAAATATTGTGTATTTCACTCAACTCCTGAGGTAAGTCTAACTTATATGCTATAGGACCAATCCTATCAGTTATCTCAAAAGGGCTAACATACTTAAGGTTTAGATTATTTCTTTTCCCAAATCGGATAATTTCTTTTCCCAAATCGGATAATTTCTTTTAAGGGTGATACTTTTAGGTATACTTTATCCTCGATTTAAAATTCTAGTGGCTTTCTCCTTTGATCGGCTTAGCTTTTCTGTCTATCACGGGCTGCCTTTAAATTTTATTTTATTTGAGATATTTTATGAGAAGTTTCCTATATGAGTTCCGGGCCTGTAAGGTGTCTATCTCCTACCTTATCCCAACACAAAGACGACCTACACCTTCTTCCGTGTAAAGCTTCAAATGGGTTGCTCCAATACTAGCATGGTAGCTATTGTTTATTGAAATTTGTATAAATGGCAAGTGTAGATCCTAACTACCACCAAAATCTAATTCACAAGCTCGCAACATATCTTCTAATGTCTGAATAGTTTTCTCACTTTGTCCACCTATTTGTGGGTGGTATGTTGAGCTTAGATTTACTTGAGTTTCTAAGGCTTTTTGTAAAGTCTGCAAGAATCTTGAAGTAAATCTACTGTCTCTGTAAGATATTTTGGAAATCAATATCTTATGTCTAGACATAATTTCCTTCATATAAATTCTAGCTAATTTTTCCATTTTATAATATTATCTAATTGGTAAGAAATAAGCTGATTTAGTCAGTCTATCGACTATAACCCATATTGTGTCATACCCACTTGAGGTTTTTGGTACTTGGTTATAAAATCCATGGTAATTTAGTCCTATTTCCATTCAGGAATCTCTGATTGTGCAAATATCCTGTGGGTTTTTGATATTCAGCTTTTACCCTAAAACAAATATCACATTTTTCTATGAATGTTGTAACAGATTTTTCATTCTTGGCCACCAATATTGGTTCTTTAAGTTTTTATACATCTTATTATTTCCTGGATGTATGGAATATCTAGACTTATGTGCGTCCTTTAAGATGGTTTCTCTAAGCAGATCATTATTATGTATCCAAAATCTCTCTTTCAATCTCAGGATTCCGTCTGACATAACTTCTAGGTCTTTAATCTATCCTATAGTTCTTAATTTATCTTTTTGCTGAGCTTCTCGAAATTGACTTAATAAATCTGAGCGTAATTCTATTCGAACTCGTAATGGTTTGGTTCTCTCTTTCTTGCTTAAAACATCAAGCACTATATTTTCCTTTCCTGGGTGATATCTGATCTCACAATCATAGTCACTTAATAATTCTACCCATCTTCTTTGTCTTATATTTAATATTTTCTAATCAAATATGTGTTGTAAACTCTTATGGTCTGTATAAATTATGCACTTAGTCCCATATAGATAATGTCTCCAAATATTAAGTGCAAATATTACCGCTCCTAATTCTAAGTCATGAGTGGTATAATTCTTTTCGCTTTCTCTGAGTTGCCTGGATGCATATGCAATTACCTTGCCTCTTTATATTAGAACACATCCTAATCCTTGATGTGAGGCATCTAGTATACCACAAAATCATTTGTTCCTTCTAGAAGGGCTAAACAGGGGCACTACATAACTTATTCTTTAAGAGTTCGAATGCAGTATCATGTTTTTCTCCCTAAACATAAGGTTTATCTTTCTGGGTTAATTCTGTTAAAGGTTGAGCTATTCTGGAGAAATTCTTTATAAATCTTCTATAATAACCTGCCAATCTTAAGAATTGACGTACTTCAGTTGGCGTTCTTGGATTTTCCCATTTCTTAACGGCTTCAATCTTTTTCAGGTCGACTTGAATCCCTTCCTAATTAACCATGTGTCCTAAAAATTGTTCTTCTCTTTTTCAAATTTCACACTATGAGAATTTTACGTACAATTATTCTTTCTAAAGTAATTCCAAAGTTAATCTCACATGTTCTTCATGGTCTTCCATATTCTTAGAATTGATTAATATGTCATCTCTAAAGAATATGACAAATTTATCTAAATAAGTTTGTATATCTTATTCATTAAATTCATGAACACTGCTGGCGGATTGGTTAACCCAAATAGCATTACGAGAAATTCATAATGACCATATCTAGTTCTAAATGCAGTCCTTGGTATATCCTTATCTTGAACTCTTAGCTGATGATATCCTAACCTTAAATCAATTTTGGAGAAGTAACTAGGTCCATGTAATTGATTAAATAGGTCATCTATCATAGGAAGGGGATATCTATTCTTTATGGTTACCTTATTGAGTTCCCTATAGTCAATACACATTCTAATAGTTCAATCTTTCTTCTTAACAAATAGAACTGGTGCTCCTCAAGTTGATACGCTAGGATGCATAAATCCTTTATCAAACAATTCCTAAAGTTGATTCATTAGTTCCTTTATTTTGGTTGGTGCTAAACGATATGGTGTCTTCACGATAGGGGTAGTTCCTGGTATTAACTCAATCTTGAATTCTACTTGGCACGAGGGTGGCAAATCAGGTAGTTCATCAGGAAACACATCAGGATACTTATTGATGATAGGGACATTTCCTAAATTCATCTTATTGAGTTTTGTATCAACTACATGGGCTAGAAGAGCTAAGTACTTCTTTCTTAAACATTTCTAAGCTTTTTTACAGGAGATTATTTTTATAACACCTTTAGGTTTCTCACCATATAAACAGAGGGTTCTATTTTTCTTAGTCAAGAGAATTTTTATCATCCTCTTACCACATATAATTTCAGCTAGATTTTTATTTAACCAATCCATTCCCACAACAATATCAAAACCTCCTAGTTCAATAGGAATCAGATCTATATCGAAATAGTGTTCATCTAAATTTAAAGTACAGTTAGGAATACTCTCACAAGCTTTAATTATCTGTCTATCAGCTAGTTCTATAATATATTTACTTTTTCAATTTCTTTGAGGTTAGATTAAGTAAAGGCTTAAACGTATTTGAAACAAAACTATGAGTTGCTCCCGTATCGAATAATATTGTTGTATAATGATTGTTAACGAGAAACGTATCCGTCACTACTTCTGGTTCATTTCGGGCTTTTTTATCTTGCAACATAAATGCTCTTCCACGGGAGTTATCTAGGTTGACTAGGACTTTTCCTTTCAGTTATGAACACTCATTGCGAAAATGGTTCTCATTTCCACATTGATAACAAACTGGTTTAGGGTTTGTTGGTCTCTTACAGTCTTGAGATATGTGTCCTTTCTTTTTGCAATTGTAACAAATCACAATCATGCATTTACTATGATGCTACCTTTGGCAATTTTTGCACCATGGTTGACCGCGTGGCTGTGGTTTCTTGTCTTTAACAACTCTTAAGAAGATTCTTACTAGGTTCCTGGCGACCTTCTTGTTCTGGTTGCCTCCAAATTTCCTTTCTGTGTTGTTATTGCTCCATTTCTCTAATCTCCAATCCTTGCATTTGCCAAAGATCCATTTCTAATCATTTCGTCTGTTAAACTTCCTGCTAAAGTTATTGCATCCTGAAAAGTTTTTGGCATTGCAGATTTTACCATTCCTCGTATCTGTGGTACTAAACCCCAAATGTATCTTCCTATCCTTTTTGTTTTAGGAGTTACCAAATGTGGTACTAACCTAGAGAGTTTATTGTACCTATCCGTATACTCCTGATGTGCTGCATCTTTCATTTCTAAAGTCAGAAATTCTATTTCTAGTTTCTCTATTTCATTATAACGGTAATATTTCTCAATTACTAGATTCCTTAATTCTTCCCAACTTAATCCGTTCATAATGTGCCTTCCTTTAGTTTGCATCTCCATCTTCCACCAAACTTGTGCTTCTCCCTTAAGGGAATGTGAAACAAACATGGTTTGCATTTATAAGCACATTTACTAATATCTACACTGATTCCATTTCATCTAACCAACGTAAGGCTTGTACTGCTCCTCCTTTCCCGTCAAATTCTCGGGGTCTGCAAGACATATAGGTCTCATAGGAACATCCCTTCCTAATTCCATTTACGATTTCTTCCTCCTGTCATTCTCTTATGTTAGCATTTTTTGGTTCTTCATTTCCCGGTGGTGCAACTCCAAAGTTAAGTTCTATGGCAGTTGAACCACTAATGTTGGTATTGTAGCTTCCAATTGTTGAGTTACTAGCTGAGAAATTCTTCATTCTCATTCGTAGTGGTATTTACTAGCGGAGCTTCTTCTCCTAGCCTAGTTCTTAGTCTTCCAACTCGTGCAGTTCTTTGCAATGGTTGCGTGTCCCTTTTTGGTGGCATTTTTCACTACATTTTAGTTGTATTATTATTATATTTTTGAGAAGACACGGACACACATATACACATATTTATATAAAACATAGCATTAAGTAGTCACCAAACAATATATATATCTTATCACATTCTTATTCTTCATATATTTAAGATTATCATATCGGGTTAAGATTTACTATAACTTTAATTTCTACAAACTCAATCCCATATCCTTGTGAAGATACTTTTCATGTGTGCTTTTATTTTCTTGACATCCTTTTAAATTGCCCGAATTCCTCGTTGTATCTTCTTCACTTTTGAAGGATTTGTTGGGTTGTTTCTATCAAACAATCTTCCAACTTTTGTCTTTTGGTTTCTTTTTCTTCAGTCTTAGAATCATTTAATTGAGCTGCCGGTGTTGCTTCAGAGGTCACGGGAAAACTTTATGGGTTTTGTTCTTCTAAGTTTTTACCTTCCTTAGTCAAAAATCTTTCGCCATGTCATACCTTTTTCTTAGGGGGCTCGATTGTATAACCTCCATGGTTACGGGTGCACGTCGGATTTAAAACTTTGGCTTTGCGTTAGTCTTGGTTCAGGTTGGGAAGTTTCCATATTATTCTAGGGTTCTGGTGTTGTTTCCTTAAGATTACTATGGTCTAAGCACTCTGAGGGATCAATTTTACTATAGCTACAAAAGTTCTTTATAAATTCAATATTACTAAAAACATTTAGTCAAACAATTTCATCAAATATTTCATATATCATATAGATACATCACAAGACAATTTTTTGCCCTTTTATCTTATTATAACAGAATTTAAATATATACATGAAATCATAAATATTTTCTATTTATTTATTCCTCATAAAGATTCATCTATACACATAATATGTATGCATAAGTTTTTAAGCATACTGAGAATTTATTATCATACGAGCTTATGGTTATTGTAAGGCTCCGTCTCCGGGACGCTTACAGTTGGTCATTTGTCGCGTATAAAACATATAATTACATTTTTCTTAAGAAAATATTGCAGCGAAAACATTCAAAAAGGACACCTCTTTTCATTATAACACTTTTGCCAAATGATACATCATTATCCGATTACAAATACATGTTTGCGTTACATCACAAAAGCATTATAATTGGATGTCATCCCAAAAGAGCTGAGTAGCCTTGTAGTGCCATCCTCAGCAATCACTACCTGCTAACTGGAAAACATATAAAAAGTCAACGTTGCTGAGTGAGTTGTAGTTTTTAAAGTAATTATACTTTAGTTTCATTAAAATCTTTCGTTACAAGTGTATGTGATCATACATCATACGTACATACAGATAACATCATTATTATCTTTGTCATTCTTTCATTCATACTTTCATTCGTTTGATATAACTTTACTTGCACATCGGATATCTCTCGTACCAATACCATATGCTACACCCCGAACAATTTAGCTACTGGGCCGAAGTCAATAAATGAACAGCTGAGCGTATGCCATAGTACTAGAGGTAAGCGGTAGAGGCACTACACGTTGGTCGATCACAAAGAAGGACCCTAATATCCAATGCTTGTAAGACTTCTTTCATTCATTCATTAATGCATGCATTCATCATCGTATTCCTCTTTCGTTCATTTATTAATGCATGCATTCATCGTCATGTTCCTCTTTCATTATCTTTCACTTTACGTTACATAATAATTCATTCACTCATTCATTATCATAACACGTAAAGCCAGAGGAAAGATAAACATACATCATAATAAGGAACATAACATGCACAGACATCCCGCCATACAGAGCAACATCATACATACATAATATGCATACACATGCAACATCATCATCATGCCCTACATGCTCTCTAAGGCCACAACAACCGTCTTACATGCTCTTACGGGAACCTTTATGTCAACACTTACATCTGCACTTTCCCCCGAAAGTCAGAAGTCAAACTATACTTTCCTCGGGTGCAACAACCCTATTCAGGCGTATGGACACCCTTCAGTCGCGTGGCCTCCATACGACTGAACACTATACGAATGAACTAATGCGGATGGACACTCACGCGAGTGGGATTATTGCGGATGAGCACTTATGCGACTGGACCTTCAGTCGCATGTCCTCCATGCGACTGGCCTTTCAATCGTGCGAATGGTCCCCAATCGTGTGAATGGACCCCATATTCGGTCGTATGGCCTCCATTCGGCCTCCAGTCGGTCGCCTAGCCCTAGCTGATGCAGAATGCAGTTCATCCCGACTGCAGCCGAGGGTTTTCGGCCTCCAAACTCTTCTAAACCCATTTTTAGCCCAAATCGACCATACTAAACCTTAGGGATGCATACCATAACACCATTCAAGCACACACAAGCTCACAATCAAGACTCAAACACATCATACACACATATACACATACACAAACGGGTCAACATACACCCACATGAAAACCCGATTTCAAATGTTTTCCAGCCCCAAAATCATTTGAAAACAAATAAAGGAGGGGTCCTAGAACTCACACAAACGAGCACAACAACAAGGGCTTCGGTTTTGCTTGCTACACGACGATTTTGGCTACTCGAACCAACCCGAACCACCACTTTTCCTCTTTTCTTCCTTTCTCTCTCTCTCCTCTTTTCTTTGGCTGATTTGTGAGTGTGTGGGGAGAGGGTAAGGGCTGCCCTCTCCCTTATATACTCCCACTCACCCGAATTTCTTTCGTTGGCGAGTTTGGTCCCTCGACTTTGAACTTTATTTCTTTTTCTTCCTTTGTCGGCTTTAAAATAATAAATAACTGGGTGTTACAGTTATAGTCTAGGTATTTCATAATATCAAATTTTATATAACCAATGGCTCTGATACCAACATGTATTATCCCGGTGGAAGCGTAAAATGTTTGGGTGTGACTGTTTGGCTTAGAATACATTGATCATAACACATTGATCATAAAGTAAATGGCAACACATATTATATATAAGAGTAACACATCATAATATTTCCATAACTTAATATAGTCGGGTTACACTACAACAACACGTTACCAAAATTAACATAACCCTATTAAAAAAGTCTAGTTAACTACTACATCTTTAGTAGTAGTGGAAATGAGCATCCATTGTCAGACTGAGATCATACATATTTACAGTTAACTTAACACAAGTCCTTTCCATCACCTCGTCCCATCCATTGTAAACATCAAATGAGAATATAATATTGTTAGTCATTATGAATACTTGAAAAAGTATACTCAAAATAGTCAACATAATGTTGGTGAGAACACAGGTTTGATTTTTTAAACAATACATACTTTGATGTAACATATTTAAGACTACAACCAAACCTACTTATATGGCAGATGATTTATAAATGTATCATATATAATTCATAGAAATCAGATAATATAGCATCACAACACTCATCCCGTTGGTGCAGGAATTATTTTTCTAAGTAGCGCTACCTATATTAGCGGACGGATCCACATCTGAACTAATAGTTGTAACGTAAGGCAAATGACAATTTTCTCAGAAAATCTCATTTATATTAACATCAATCACAAAATCGTATGTTTTCCCCCAAAAATCATAAATATAAAAGAGGCTATGTTACTTATCTTTATTCTTGCAAAAATCCTAAAAACAAATATTTATATATGTTAGAAATAAGTATTATTTCTTTAAAATTTTCAGGATTTAAATAAAAAATTTAAAACAGTAGTTACAATGATCCACATATCACCAAAGCATCCAAAAATCCAGATTAGTATGTATAAATTTCAACTGATACTTATTTACAGTAAATTTTCTAGAATTGTTACAAAATTCAAATACATCAGCAGAAATTCTACGGGTTTCCTAATTTTACCAGAATTTACCAGAATCAATATCCTTAAATCTATATTATCCCATAAGTTTTTAGATTATTAATTCATAATATTAATTTTTTTTATGTTTTTAACCAATTTTTCATCATTTAGAATAAATAGTAAGACATCTTCAAAATTCCAAAATTTATATAAACTGTCCTACTTATGACACCATAATTTATGTAAATTTCATTATTTATCTCTCTCTTTTTACTATTACTTTTTATTTTCTTATTATAGAAGGTTTTAACTTATAGAACTCGGTCATATCTATGAGTTAAATTATGAAAATTATTTAGAAATATCTATAAAGTATGATGTTCATCATATAATTTTTTTAGGTCTTTACCAGGTTCGGAGCTTTTGATGATAATTTTTATAACTTTAAATAAATTGTATAATTAATTCATTTATTATTACCACACCAAAATTTACAGATTGTTATTTCTAATATTTTCTAACAAGTTTCTAATTTTATTCATACAATCACAGTCATTTAAGTATTTAATTTGAGTCATCAAGAACTTTAGAGTTTTTATCTTTTTTTTAAATCTTTTTGTTAAAAACCTAACTATAAAAAGTGCCTTCTAGTTTCTTGAAAATCTTGAACTTGATTTAAAAGAAAATCTACGGTGGTGAGGTTTCATGATTATTCTTGATGTTCTATTTTCTAAGAGTCAGATCATATGTGTTTATTTAAACACGTATGGATCTTTTTAAAGATGGTTAATGATGGGTTCTTTAGAATCGAACCTTTCTTGAAAGAGTAACTAAGGTTTGATGGTTTGGTTGAGTTGGTCTTCTTGGTGCTTGATCTTCAAGATCTTGAATCCAGGATGGTGATAGATGAGAAGATGATGATGAGATGGTTGAAGTTGGTGACTTGAAAACCGAGAGAAGGAGGGTGTTGATAATCTTGGAGGCCGGTTGATGGGTGTATTGTGGTTATGGGGTTCATGGTGGTGGTTCTTGTAGGCATGCTATCAACCCAGAGAAACAAAGTGTGAGAATGGGGTGGAGTTGTGCACCCCTTCGGCCGAGTTCATGTAGTAGGCTAGGCATTATTACATCTAGCACTTAGGGTGGTGAGGTGTGTTCCTAGGTTTGCTTAGTCGACGGTGGGGGATAGATGGCGGATAAGGGTGTGGTCTGGTGTCTAGAAGTGCTAGGTGTCCATCCCTAATACTTGGTCATTAGTCTAGTGCTAATCCTCATTAGGAGTTGTTAATCTTGTCTTGTTAATCCTTAAGGAGCCGAGTATAATTAGGTGGTTTAAGTCCATAGATGATTCGGGTTCTTTGAATTAGATTGTTCATTAGTTTGATGTTCAAGTGTGCTATAATGTTTTAGGTTTTGGTTCTTGTTATAAATCTTACAAAGATTAACTTTTGGTTGAATGAGGTTCGATGAAGTTGTAATTCTTAGTTTGTTGTATGAAGATACCAATTTATCATGCAACTAGTTAGACATTCTAAATTACAAAGTTTAACAAGTTCATATACATGCATACATGAATAGTTATGCATGTATGCATGCATGCACAAATTAACTTAAACACATAATAATAATAAAGAATTAGTTAAGTAAAACCTATCCTTATAATTTCTCAATGAGGTATATATATATATATTATATATATATATATTTATAGATCAATGGTATTAATTTGTCTAACCTGAGGGTTGTCACACAACTACTTTGTGACCACTAGTGTTTTGCAATTGAGCTGCAACTTTGGTGGTTTTCAACTGACTTCCAACTCTCTATTGTACATACTTCTCTTTTATTGTCACATATTTATGTCATAATAGTTTCAAAAAGAGACCATTCCAACGAATATTTTTTAAAATAAATGCTTATCTTTAAAAAGAGAGATAGAATTCAAAACAGATATATCCTAAACCGTATATGTAGTCCAAAATTTGATAAACAATGAGAAAGATAAATATCAATTAAAATTATAAGGATGATTAACCATTTTCTTGTTCATAGACACTCATATATACATACATACATCGACATCGACAATATGAATTGATTCTTCCTTTATATCAACGCATCTCTTTAAGTTTATGTAAAGTAGTTTTAACTTTTGGTTTTGACACAATAAACCCTTGACTTATACAAATATATATTTGACTCTAAATAAACTTTAAACTAACTACATGTTTCACCCATTAAGTTTAGTTTAGATGTACTGAATGATTGGGATTATCCTTACTTACACGCCCTCAATAACAATCATGTTGTTCTTGTTGTTACTGCAAATCTTGCAAATCTTGCAAATCTTGAATGGGTTCTCTCATTATGATAAATTTGATTCTTGGTAATGCATTTGTTAGGATAATATCTACACTTTTGGAAGTTCTACACTAAATATGTTCAATACTTTGATGCGTGCCTTTCCAACACATCCTCTTATGAAATGATAATGTATCTCAATATGATTGCTTCTTTTATGAAACACAATGTTCTTCATCAACATATAAATATATAATGTTATCTTCTCTTTAATTTCCATCATTCATGAATAATCTTTGTGCAATGGATTATATATGTCCGTGGTTAGGATGTGTGAACTTCAATTTGATCTTGTTTTTATTATGCTAAAACGATTATAAACTATAAGTAATCTTTGCTTTAGAACTAATCTGATGCTTAAGATTGCAATACAATAAATAGTGCAAAAGAATGGTTGCAACACAAAGGTTATGTAAACATATATTTAATGCGCTACAAATTGGTGTAAAATTTGTACTTACTTTAGGTTTAGAAAATTTCATTTGGTTAAATTGATGGCCAGAAAATGGTTAACACTCAAGATACATGTTATTGCAACTAAACTTTGACGATAAGAGAGATTGTTGCTAAAATCCAATAGGAAAGAATCATAAATTCAATCGTAAACACCACTAAATAAATGAGTTTTATCAAAAATTAGAAATTACCGGTAGTTACCAACGGAACTTTAACAATAAAAGAAACCAAAAACACTAAATTTTAGTAAAAAATGTTTCTTTCTTCTTGGGACTAATTAATCCCATCATATTATTGAGGATAAGATTATGATATAATGCTCCTACTTTTTTTTCAGTCTGCTTGTCTGTGTGGTCCTCATTAGCGGTAGAGGATTTGTCGAAAATATGAAATTGTGGCTTTCCAATAATTAATTTAGATGTTTTGCTGGTTTTATGTGTATGGCATACATTTGGTCTTCATTGTGTGTGCAATTGCTTTTCACATATTTAACGTGAAAGTCATTTTCTTTTAGCGCTTTTTCGATTAGTAAACATAGTAGTATTTTGCTTAATGCAACTTGAATTAAATGTTGACTTATTTATTTACAATGTTGTGTTGAAGATAAACTTTCTTGTAGAAAAAATGGAAAGAGTTCCAAGTTAATAATGAATGTAACATCAAAGGAATCTAGCGAAAAAGTACAAGGTCATCAAATTAGTAGCCATCATTGACTTGTCAATTCAATATTCCATTCTCAATTTTCTTGAACACATTAATATTACTTGTTACCAATTTATTTAAGAGTTTAAAACTATAAAACACATAAGATGCATACCCCAACAATAACACAAACATAAAGTCAAAGTAATTCATCAATATATCATATATTAATAATGTAGGATATAACATATAAACTAAACATACAATCAAACAATAGAAAAGCTCGAAATCATGACAATAGTTGTAGTGGTATGCATTAAAGTGAAAAGTATACAAGCTATCACATTAGCAGTCTATGGATGAGGTAGGGAAGGAATAGGGAAGTCCTTGGGTAACTCAGGAATAGTGGGCTTAGGCATGGACTTCTGGAACCTTCGGTGCTTCTGGTTTTGTTATTGTTGGTAGCTCTGGCTTTGGGATCTCAGGAATAGTGGGCTTTGGAATCTCAGGAATCGTGGGCTTTGGGATCTCGGGAAGTGTTGGCTTAGGTAGCTCTAGAACTTCTGGCTTTGAAATCTCAGGAAGTGTAGGCTTAGGAATCTCGGGAAGTGTTGGTTTCGAAAGCTCAGGAACTTTAGGCTTTGGAATTTTAGGAAGTGTAAGCTTCGGAACCTCTGGAATTGTTGGCTTTGGAAGTTCAGGAACCTCGGGAAGTGTAGGCTTTGGAATCTCTGGAATTGTAGGTTTTGGAATCTCTGGAAGTGTTGGCTTTGAAAGCTCTGGAACTTCATGATTTGGAACCTCGGGAAGTGTAGGTTTTGGAATCTCAGGAAGTGTAGGTTTTGGAATATTTGGAACTGTTGGTTTTGGAAGCTCGGGGACCTCCAAAAGGTGACGTGCCTCTACGATGATTTTTCCACCGTTGATTGATACTAAAGTGATAGACAATAGTATCATGAGAACCTGATAGGATTTGTAAGGTGCCATTGATGTTGTTAAAAGATAAAATTAGATGAATAAGAAGCTAAGAAAGTATTTTAGGTTGGCTAAGAAGCATGTGTTAGTTTGGTATATATAGAGGAAGTGTATGAGGCTAATGGTGAGTGGTAGATAAGTTGGTAAAAGTTGTATAGAAATTGGTTGTATTAGCTCAACTTCTCATATGTACGTGGCGAATTGGATGTAGTGGGTTGAAAATGTATAGCATCTTTGACTTTTGTTAGTCAATTGTCGAAATAAAAAATATTTGGTTCCTAATTTACGTAAGTATTATACAGGGCTACTTTATCGTTGCTAGAAGAGAAAAATGTTGAAGTCACAATAATTAAGTCGTTAAGATTCATAGTCATAGAATCTGAAATTAATCCTTATATATTTTTGAATTTTAAGAATTATTTTTCCTTTGGTAAAATGAATATAAAATATTTGATTATATGTGTTTTATTTTTCTTAGAACTTGAATAATAGTAAGACTTAAACAAAAACTTGGTAAACTTTTATTACCAGTAGTTAATTAATCGAACATTTTTTGAACATTTTATAAACTGTTCAAAGAATGTTTGTTTACATTCGTTCATTTAATAAATGAACGTACATAAACAAGAAATTACATTCATTTAGTTAAATGAACGAACATCAACAGATGTCGTATGTTCGTGAACATTCAGTATGAAGTTCTTATACGTTTGTTTATTTTCGTTTACATTTAATGTTTATGTTCGTTTGTTTATATTTACGTTCACATTCATTCATTAAATGTTAACTTATATGTTAAATAATTTTATTATTTATTAATCTACCTAAGTTATTTATTTTAGAATTTTTATTTTTTTAATCAGCGTAATGTCTATACTTTATTATTGTTTATGTTTACGAGTGCTCGGTAATATGTTTGTTCATATTTTGTATATACCTGATTATTAATGTTAAACCCTTAACTTTAAATAGTATATGGTCGTCTCTATTGGTGATTATTCGGTTTGTGTTCGTGAATCGTTCGGTTATGTGTTCATAAACCGTTCGTGAATGATTAGAACACAAAGGTGATGCTAAACATATGTTTCAATGCGTTACAAAATGGTGTACAATTTTTACTTGCTTTCGGTTTAGAAAATTTCATTTGGTTATTGATAACTAGAAAAAGGTTATCACTCCAAATACAAATTATTGCAACTAAACTTTGACAATAAGGGAGATTGTTGCTAAAATCCAATATTAAAGAACTATAAGTTCTGTCATAGACACCACTACATAAATTGAGTATTATCAAAGTTTAGAAATTGCCAGTAGTTACCAACAGAACTTTGATGATAAATGAACCAAAACACTAACTTTTAGGAAATAGTTTGTCTTTTTAATGGACTAGTTAATTCAATCATAATATTGAGGATAAGATTGTAATATGATTCTCCTAATCTCTTTCTGTAAGTTTGTCGGTGTGGTCCTCATTAGCGTTAAAGGATTTTTTCGGAAATATGTAATTGTGGCTTTTCAATAGTTAGTTTTAGATGTGTTTCTCATTTTACATGTATGACACACATATTTGGTTTTCGTTGTGTGTACAATTGCTTCTCATGGATATAATGAGAAAGTCTTTTCTTTTAGAGCATTTTCAAAGAATAAAAATAGCAGTATGTTGCTAAATGCAATTTGAAAAAAAACGTTAGGCTTTTAAATTTACAAAGTTATTGTTGAAGTTAACTTTCTAGTATCAGAATCGAACAAAGTTTTCAGTTGTAGAAAATTAGCTTGATCCACTACAATAAATGATCATAAAGTATAGGTAAGAACATACAAGGTCATCAAAATTATTGTCATCATTGACTTGTCAATTTAATATTCCATTCTTGTTTTTTTTTGAAAACTTTTTTTGTAATCGTCACTGATTTGTTTTAGAGTTAAATCCTTAAACATATGAATTGGGTCCACCATCAATATGATGTACATGAAGTTAAAGTAATACAAATAATACATAATATATCATATATTAATAATGTAGGATATTGTGACAACCCTAAAATAAGGTTAGGGAAATTAATATATAAATAAAATTCTCATACATGTTACTCATTATTTGACTAACCCCTTATAAGTTATATGTGTTTATGTGTGTGTGTGTGTGTATATATATATATATATATATATATATATATATATATATATATATATTATATATATATATATATATATGTTGTACGTATGCATGCTTGCATGCATGCACAAAATTTACGTGCGCATGTATCCAATACATAATCTTTTAACACCAATCATTATATGATCAAGTATCACAACTATATAACATCAAATCATACACTAAATGGAATAAGATACAACCCAACCAAACACCACAATTCAACATCAAAAAGAACTTGACATCAAAACAAAACTAAGCAAATTTTATACACTCAAACATTAACCTAAGCATCACCTAAACTCTAGTCTCGGTTCATAAGACAAATAAGCAATCCGATTATTAACCTAAACACTAGCATTAATGAGATGATGACTCACTACTCTCTATTGGTCGATACCTAGCAACCAAACACTAAGCACATCTTAAGCATGCCACCTTGCAAACCTACATCTAGACCTAATGATAAGAAGCTTCACTACTTGAAGCTCTCGGTTGAAGACCACTTCACCACTACAACCACTTCGACCACCATCACCTTCACACCACCCCACCACCTTGAACCCGGTCACAATACCACCACCACAATTCTCTCTCAAAACTCTCAGTCACCACAATAACACCACCACAACCGAACACCATCATCTTCCAAATCATTATTACAGAAGATCAAGATCGAGAGCTCAAATCAAGTTGGTTGTAACACCCGGTTATTTATGCATTTTGAAGCCGACAAATGAAGAAAAAGAAATAAAATCCAAAGTCAGCAAAAGAAAGTTGGGAAAGTGGGAGTATTTAAGGGAGAGGGCAACCCTTTACCCTTTCCCCACACCCACCAAAATCAGCAAAAGAAAGAGGAGAAGAGAGAAAGGAAGAAAAGAGGAAAAGTGTTGGTTCAGGTTGGTTCGAGTAGCCAAAATCATTGAGAAGCGAGTCAAATCGAAGCTCTACTCATTTTGATCGCTTGTGTGAGTTCTAGGACCCCTCTTTTAAATGTTTTTGAATGATTTGGGGCTGGAACACATCTGAAAATCGGGTTTTTGTGTGTGTGTATGTTTGACCCGTTTGTGTATGTGTGTGTATCCGTATGATGCGTTTGAGTCTTGATTGTGAGTTTATGTGTGCTTGAATGGTGTTGTGATATGCATCCCTAGGGTTTAGGATGGTCGATTTGGGCTTAAAATAGGTTTAGATGAGTTTGGAGGCCAAAAACCCTCGGCTACAGTCGGGATGAACTGTATTCTGCACCAGCTAGGGCTAGGCGACCGACTGGAGGCCGAATGGAGACCATACGGCCGAATAGGGTGTGATTGGGGCCCATTCGTACGATTGAAGGTCCATTCGATGATTGAAGGTCCATTCGCACGATTGAAAGGCCAGTCGCATGGAGGTCATGCGATTGAAGGTCCAGTTGCATAAGTGCTCATCCGTATTAGTCCCATTCGCATAGGTCCATCCGCAGTAGTCCATTCGCATGATTGGGTGTTCATTCGCATGAGGGTTCATCCGCATTGGTTCATTCGCATGATGTTCGGTCGCATGGAGGCCATGCGACTGAAGGGTGTCCATACGCCTAAATAGGGCTGTTGCACCCGAGGAAAGTGTAGTTTGACTTCTGACTTTTAGGGGAAAGTGCAGTTGTAAGTTTTGACGTAAAGGTTCCTGTAATGGCATGTAATATGACGGTTGAGGCCTTAGAGTACATGTAAGGAATGATGATGATGATGTTGCATGATTATGCATGTTATGTATGTATGATGTTGTCCTGTGCGATGATGATGACTGTGTATGATATGTTCCTTATTATGATGTATGTTTATCTTTCTTGTGGCTTTACGTGTGTTGTTAATGAATAAATGAAGTATTATGTAACGTAAAGTGAAAGATAAAGAAAAGAGGAACATGAAGTAAGAACGCATGCATTAACGAGTAATTAAAGTAAGGATAGTCTTGTAAGCATGGTATGTACATCGGGGTCTTTCTTTGTGATTGACCATTTGCATAGAACTATTGCTGCATACCTTAGGTGCTGTGATCACGAGGTGCGATGCACCGTTATAGAATGTCTATGATAGGCCTAGGTCCAGAACCATGAACAGAAAGGTATCGCATATGGCAATGGTACACCTACATTCATACCTTAGGTACTGTGACCACGAGGTGCGATGCACCGTTATAGAAGGTCTGTGACAGGCCTAGGTCCAGAACCATGAACAAAAATGTATTGCATAGTAAACCTAAACTTTACCTTAGGTGCTGTGACCACGAGGTGCGATTCACCGTTATAGAAGGTCTGTAATAGGCCTAGGTCTAGTACCATGAACAGAAGGGTAAGGTTTATGGTTGATAGAAGGGAAAGTAAAGAATGAGGCATGAAAGATTAAAGAAGATAATAATGATATTATCTGTATGTACGTACGATGTATGATCACAAACGAATGTAAAGTATGTTTTATTATAAAACTAGAACTCACTCAGCAACGCTGACTTTTATGTGTTTCCAGTTGGTAGGTAATGATTGCTGAGGATGGCATGGGCGGCTACTCAGCGCTTTTAGGATGGCATCCATTTATATCTTTTGTGATATAATGCAACATTGTATTTTGTAACTCATTGAAGATGTATTATTTGGCAAAAGTTTTTATAATGAAATGAGATGTCATCTTGAATGTTTCTACTGCAATATTTTCATGAGGCAAATGTAATTATATGTTTTATGTGCGATGAGAACCCAACTGTAAGCGTCCCGGGAACGGGGCCTTACAAGTTGGTATCAGAGCCAAAGTTTAAGTGAAATGGGTAAATTTTCAAAATAAACCTTTACTTAAACTGAGAATGGGATAGAAAGGGAATGGGATGCCACTCTGAGTAGCTACGTGCCATCAGGTATTTTCGTAAAGTTAACCGGTTTTAGGTGCACATGGTATGTGGTTATGTGTTGTATGTAGATTTAAATACTTATGTAGTTAGGACAGGTAATGCTTGGGGTATGAAGAGTAAAGTAGGTGGCTAATCACAACTGGCCACTATAATTAGGGACTTACTATACTTGACATAAACTGAGTTGTTCCCTTGAATGACCATGTTGGTGTTTGAATCTTTCAGTGTGCGTGTAATGGCCGGTGGTAGATCTTCAAAAGCTTCACGGGGTGGAGGTCATGGTGCTGAACCACGACCCAAGAGGGGAAGACCTAGAATCGAGAAAGTGGTTCATGAAGAACCAGAGACCCCCCATCCGGAGGGTGGCGACGAAAGCACCAATCTGAGAGCCTCAGTAAAGGAGTCTGTTGTAGAAGAAGTTCATCAGGTCATGCAGACAATCTTACCGTCTGTGATGACCAAAGTTATTAAGGTTGTACGAGAAGGGGAAAGAAAGGAAAGAAACAGGTCCTCGGGAGGACGAGAGCAACCGGAGCCGGAAATGGTTCTCTCTAATGATGAAGAGGAGGAAGAAGAAGAGCCTGCGCCGGAGGCGGCACGAGGCTGTAACTATGGGGCGTTTATGAGATGCAAGCCCCCAACTTTCAATGGAAACGACACTGCTGCTACTGCTCACAGGTGGGTGAGGGAAATGGAGGTTGTTCTTGATATCAGTGAGTGCCGTGAAGATCAGAAGGTGAAATTATCTACCCACTCTTTTGTGGATTCAGCTCTGTGCTGGTGGGACAATATTGTCCAAGCTGAGGGTAGCAGGGCCATTAGGAGGATAAGATGGCCTGAGCTGAAAATGTTGGTGATTGAGGAGTTTTGCCTTCATCGGGAAATGGACAAGGTCAAAAGGGAGTTCCTGCAACTGGAGGCGGGAACTATGACGCACCAGCAGTACACCACGAAATTCAACGAGATGGCACGTCTGGTGCCGGATCAGGTGACACCTCTATCTCGAAAAATCAATAGGTACATTCAGGGTTTGCCAGCGGATATTCGCAGGCACATGATCGCTGCCCGACCAAGCACCTTTAGGTCGGCGGTGGATTTGGCAGGGAGACTGTACAATGAGAGGACGGTGGTGGTGAGTGAATATGGAAAGAAGAGTGGTGGTGATCAAAACTGGCAGGGGAAGAGGTTTAATCGGGGTAATGCTTCGACGGGTAACAAGAAGGCATGGGTGGACGACCGTCGTGTGGTCGCATCGGGTGCTGGTATAAAGAAGTGTGATAGGTGTGGGAGAGAACATAGCGGGGAATGTAGGCTGGGGTTGAATGTATGCTTCAAATGTAGGAAGCCGGGGCATATAGCCAAGGACTGTCGTACGGTCCAGTGTTTTAACTGTGGCATGGAGGGCCACGTGAACAGGGATTGTAAGAAGCCCAGGGTTGAGAGTTCTAGGGTGAACAAAACTGGAGGTGAAGGACCAAGGGTGAGCGCCAGGGCATTCACGATGACACAGGAGGAGGCTAGGACGGACCCTGATGTTGTGTCCGGTACGTTTCTAGTGAACAAACTTTAGCTTTCGTGTTATTTGACTCGGGTGCCGGGAAAAGTTTTATGTCTGCTGCTTTCTGTGCTAAGCTGCCTGTTAGTAGTAGACGTGATGATGCGCCCTTTGATGTAGAAAATGCCATAGGTAAGTCTACTAGGATTTCCGAGATGATAGATAACTGTGATGTGGAACTAGAAGGTCATAAGTTTCCTATTAGACCGTTCGTGATGACCTTGGGTGGTTTTGATTTGGTTCTTGGGATGGATTGGTTGGCGGACTTCGAGGCTAACATTGTGTGTCGCAAGAAGATGATTCGTTTAACAGCGCCTGACGGGAGTTTGATAATGATTTATGGGGATCGAGTCACAACGATTCCGAAGGTGATTTCGATGGCGGTGGCAGGAAAGTATATGAGGCATGGATGTAGTGCCTACTTGGCCTATGTAAAGGATGTGGACACACCAACACCATAACTATCTGATGTGCCGGTTGTGTGTGACTTTCCAGACGTATTCCCAGAAGACTTACCAGGAGTGCCACCTGACCGTGAGATCGAGTTCCAGATTGACTTGGTACCGGGTGCCCAACCTGTTGCCAAGGCACCGTATCGGCTGGATCCGACTGAGATGAAAGAGTTGATGGAGCAGTTGCAAGAGCTGTTTGATAAGGTATTCATTAGGCCGTGTATCTCTCCTTGGGGTGCTCCGGTCCTGTTTATGAAGAAGAAAGACGGTAGTATGAGGATGTGTATTGACTACCGTGAGCTGAATAAGTTGACAATAAAGAACTGCTACCCCTTACCAAGAATTGATGACCTGTTTAATCAGCTCCAAGGTGCCAGTTGGTTTTCGAGGATCGACTTTGATCTGGTTACCATCAATTGAAGGTGAAGGAGCAGGATATCCCTAAAACATCTTTTCGCACGCGCTACGAGTTTCTTGTCATGTCTTTTGGCTTGACCAACGCGCCAGCTGCTTTTATGGATTTGATGAACCGTGTGTGTTGGCCGATGTTGGACAAATCAGTGATTGTGTTCATTGATGATATCCTAATTTATTCGAAAAGCGAGGATGAACATGCCGGTCACATTGGGAGGTGTTGGAGACGTTGAGAAAGGAGAAGTTGTACGCCAAATTCTCGAAGTGTGCATTTTGTTTGCGTGAGGTTCAATTCTTGGGTCATGTGGTGAATCCCGACGGGATTATGGTGGACCCGGCAAAAGTGGAGGCGGTTATGCAATGGAAGTCACCGAAGATGCCATCCGAGATTCGTAGCTTCTTGGGTTTGGCGGGCTACTATAGAAGATTCATTCAAGACTTTTCCAAGATCGCTTCTCCACTAACCAAGTTGACCCGAAAAGATGTGAAGTTCGTATGGGGTCAAGCTCAAGAGAAGGCATTCGAGGAATTGAAGACGAGATTGACTCAAGTTCCTGTTCTGTCACTACCCGATGGAAATGAAGATCTAGTGGTTTATTATGATGCTTCCTATTCGGGGTTAGGGTGTGTGTTAATGCAGAAAAGGAAGGTTATAGCCTATGCATCCCGACAGTTGAAGATTCAAAAGGTCAATTATCCTACTAATGACTTGGAGCTAGCAGCCGTGGTCTTTGCACTAAAGATTTGGAGGCACTATCTGTACGGGACGAAGTGCACCATATTCACCGACCACAAAAACTTGAAGTACTTCTTCAAGCAAAAAGATCTGAACATGAGGCAGAGGAGAAGGTTAGAACTTATAAAGGATTATGATTGTGAGATCCACTACCATCCGGGCAAAGCCAATGTGGTGGCTGATGCCCTTAGCCGAAAGGAGAGGCCCGAGCCGATACCGGTGAAAGCTTATCAGTTGGTCATGACCTCCGATGTGATGAAGCAAGTCAAAGAGTTTCAAGATGAGGCGTTGAAAGAAGATCATCTTAACTCTGAGAGGATGAGAGATCTGGTTAGGGAATTGGGTGAAAACACACTTGGTGTTAAAACCCGATTTGAACGGGTGTGGATTCCTCGTTTCAGTGATCTACGGGTGAAGATAATGGATGAAGCTCACAAGACTCGATACTACATTCATCCCAGTGCCACGAAGATGTACCAAGATATGAAGAAGGATTACTGGTGGCCGGGTATGAAGCGCGACGTAGTGGAGTATGTGAGTAAATGCCTTACTTGTCTACAGGTGAAGGCTGAGCATCAAAAGCCATATGGGAAGATCCAACCTTTGGATATACCGAAGTAGAAGTGGGAGCACATCACCATGGATTTCATTACGAAGCTACCACGTACTCCGAAAGGGTACGATGCCATATGGGTGATTGTCAACCGCTTGACGAAGAGTGCTCACTTCCTACCGATCTGCGAGACATATTCATCTGAGAGGTTGGCTGATCTGTTAATCAAGGAGATTGTAACTCATCATGGTGTACCGGTGTCTATTGTATATGATCATGACACCCGGTTTACCTCTAAATTTTGGAAGAAATTCCACGATGCCATGGGGACGAGGTTACATATTAGCATGGCTTATCATCCCCAAACTGATGGTCAGTCAGAAAGGACCATTCAGACACTAGAAGACATGCTTTGGGCATGTGTGATTGATTTTGGGGGAAGTTAGGACGACCACCTATCGTTAGCCGAATTCTCATACAACAACAGCTATCATGCCAGCATTGGTATGCAACCATATGAGATGCTATACGGTAAAAGATGTAGGACACCCGTTTGTTGGGGTGATATTGGTCAGAAGGAATTGGGGAGCGTCAAGGTAATCGAGGCTACGACTGAGAAGCTTGAAAAGATCAAGGCCTTCATGAAGGCAGCCAAAGATAGACAGAAGTCGTATGCCGATAAACAATGCAGACCGATTGAGTTCCAGGTGGGTGACCGGGTTATGTTGAAGGTCTCACCTTGGAAGGGTATTATCCAATTTAGAAAGCAGGGCAAGTTAAGCCCAAGGTATATAGGCCCTTTCCAAATCATTGCTCGAGTAGGAGAGGTAGCCTATAGAGTGGAGTTGCCGGATGAGTTAAGTGAAATCCATCCGACATTCCATGTATCTCATCTGAGAAACTGCTTGGCAAATGAAGATATGATTGTTCCACTGGAAGATATCAAAGTAGACGAACGGCTAATTACGTAGAGCAACCAGTGGGATCATCGATCGAAAAGAGAAGAGGCTGAGAAATAAAGTGGTTCCTCTTGTGCGTGTATAGTGGAAGCATAGGAAGGGATCCGAGTCAACGTGAGAGACTGAGGAAGAAATGAGACAGCATTACCCACGCTTGTTCGAGGAATAACAGGTTTCGGGGACGAAACTATTTAAGGGGGTGGACTTGTAACACCTGGTTATTTATGCATTTTGTAGCCGACAAATGAAGAAAAAGAAATAAAGTCCAAAGTCGAGGGACCAAACTCGCCAGCGAGAGAAAGTTGGGAAAGTGGGAGTATTTAAGGACAGGGCAACCCTTTACCCTCTCCCCACACCCACCAAAATCAGCCAAAGAAAGAGGAGAAGAGAGAAAGGAAGAAAAGAGGAAAAGTGTTGGTTTGGGTTGGTTCGAGTAGCCAAAATCATTAAGAAGCGAGTCAAATCAAAGCTCTACTCATTGTGGTCGCTTGTGTGAGTTCTAGGACCCCCTTTTAAAACATTTTTGAATGATTTAGGGCTGGAACACATCTGAAAAGCGGGTTTTTGTGTGTGTGTATATTTGATCCGTTTGTGTATGTGTCTGTATGCGTATGATGCGTTTGAGTCTTGATTGTGAGTTTATGTGTGCTTGAATGGTGTTGTGGTATGCATCCTTAAGGTTTAGGATGGTCGATTTGGGCTTAAAATGGGTTTAGATGAGTTGGAGGCCGAAAACCCTCGGCTGCAGTCGAGATGAACTATATTCTGCATTAGCTAGGGCTAGGTGACCGATTGGAGGCCGAATGGAGGCAATACGGCCGAATAGGGTGAGATTGGGGTCCATTCGCACGATTGAAGTTCCATTCGCACTATTGAAAGGCTAGTCGCATGGAGGTCATGCGATTGAAGGTCTAGTCGCATAAGTGCTTATCTGTATTAGTCCCATTGGCATAAGGTCCATCCACATTAGTCCATTCGTACGATTGGGTGTTCATTCACATAAGTGTTCATCCTCATTGGTTTATTCGCATGATTTTCAGTCGCATGGAAGCCATGCGACTGAAGGGTGTCCATAAGCTTAAATAGGGCTGTTGCACCTGAGGAAAGTGTACTTTGACTTCTGACTTTCGGGGGAAAGTGCAGTTGTAAGTTTTGACGTAAAGGTTCCTGTAAGGGCATGTAGATGACGGTTGAGGCCTTAGAGTGCATGTAGGGAATGATGATGATGTTGTTGCATGATTATGCATGTTATGTATGTATGATGTTGCCTTGTGCGATGATGATGACTGTGTATGATATGTTCCTTATTATGATGTATGTTTATCTTTCTTGTGGCTTTACTTGTGTTGTTAATGAATAAATAAAGTATTATGTAATGTAAAGTGAAAGATAAAGAAAAGAGGAACATGAAGTAAGAATGCATGCATTAACGAGTAATTAAAGTAAGGATAGTCTTGTAAGCATGGTATGTACATCGGGGTCTTTCTTTGTGATTGACCATTTGCATAGAACTATTGCTGCATACCTTGGTGCTGTGACCACGAGGTGCGATGCACCGTTATAGAAGGTCTATGATAGGCCTAGGTCCAGAACCATGAACAAAAAGGTATCGCATATGGTAATGGTACACCTACATTCATACCTTAGGTACTGTGACCACGAGGTGCGACACACCGTTATAGAAGGTCTGTGACAGGCCTAGGTCCAGAACCATGAACAAAAAGGTATTGCATAGTAAACCTAAACTTTA
Source organism: Flaveria trinervia (assembly GCA_025506515.1). NCBI lineage: Eukaryota > Viridiplantae > Streptophyta > Magnoliopsida > Asterales > Asteraceae > Flaveria > Flaveria trinervia. The sequence goes on from CM046448.1 coordinate 18,112,138, forward strand.
CCTTAGGTGCTCTGACCACGAGGTGCGATTCACCGTTATAGAAGGTCTGTGATAGGCCTAGGTCCAGTACCATGAACAGAAGGGTAAGGTTTATGGTTGATAGAAGGGAAAGTAAAGAATGAGGCATGAAAGATTAAAGAAGATAATAATGATATTATCTGTATGTACGTACGATGTATGATCACCAACGGATGTAATGTATGTTTTATTATAAAACTAGAACTCACTCAGCAACACTGACTTTTATGTGTTTCCAGTTGGCAGGTAATGATTGCTGAGGATGGCATGGGCGGCTACTCAGCTCGTTTGGGATGGCATCCATTTATATCTTTTGTGATATAATGCAACATTGTATTTTGTAACTCATTGACGATGTATTATTTGGCAAAAGTTTTTATAATGAAATGAGATGTCATTTTGAATGTTTTCGCTGCAATATTTTCATGAGGCAAATGTAATTATATGTTTTATGTGCGATGAGAACCAACTGTAAGCGTCCCGTGAATGGGGCCTTACATTGGTGCATCAAGGAAAGAAGCTACCATCAGCTACGCTCATCCTCTCTCATTATCAAAATCAAGGTTCAAGTCTTTACTAACTAAAATTATAAGTTATATGTGTTTTAACAACACATATAATCAACCCTTGTGATTAAAACATGAAAAATTTTCATCAAACACTATAAATATTTCATCTTATTCAGAAATCAATAAGAAAGGTTTAAAATCTGAAAGTATGATAAATTATGAAACTAAACACAAAGATTATAAATAAGGGTTGAAATTATGCATAAACTTGATAAATTTGTTATACTACATAAAGAACTGTGATTGTGGGAATAAAAATAGTAGATATATTAGAAATATTAAGGATTAGGTTTTGAAAATTTTGGTATAATTATAATTAGTACAATAGTTTATATAAATTATTTTAAGTGTTTGGAAAAGAATTTTCTTTTGGAAGAACCAAACCTGACAAGAAGCTAGAAAAATTATATGTTGATTCTTACGATTCAGAGGACTTGTAGAAAACGTTTCGTGGCTTAATTCGAAGTTATGCATAAGCTATGAATTTTAGAAGTTTTTGGTATTTAAAAATCGGGAAAAATACTTAAGCTATAAGATAAATCATGGAAATTTTGTCAAAAGCATGATAATTAGAATAGAGCAGTTTGTATGAAAATTAGAAATTTAGGACATATTCTGTTATTTTTACCGAATATTATTTGAATGATAAAAATCATAAAAATAGGTTATCCTATGATTGAGAACTTAAGAAAATTTTGAAGAAATATAACTTTTGTTATATATATCCTAACAAAATTTGATAAATTTTAGAGGCCCAAAGTTATTTCTGCTAATTTATGCAATTAATATAAAAATTTTAGAAAATAAACTGTAAAATAATTGATATATGAAATTTTAATATGTTATGTCTGATTTTTGGACTCACTTGCTCTAAAAATTCATGATACATGTTTGATTATAATTTCTGTAACAGATTTTATAATTTGAGGTACTGAAATTTTTGAAGAAAAGATACTTTCTAAACTATAAATATTTGTTTATTGGTTATCCATTGGAGTAATAGGTGAGACTCATAGCCTCGTTTTTATTCTTATAAACTTTTTGGGGGATAAAGCATACTGTTTTTATGATTGATGCAATTATATAAGATTTTTGAGATATACAGTCATTTATGTTATAATCATTAATTCAGATGTGGAACCGTTGGATAATATAGGTAGCGCTACTCAGGAAAATATTTCCTGCACCAATAGGATGAGTGTTATGATGTCATATTATCTGATTTTATGAATTATATTATGACAGTTATGAATCATTTGAGTATTAAGTAAGGTTTGGTTGTATTTGATGCATCAAAAATATTTTGTCTGAAATTAAACCTATGATCTCACCAACTTTATGTTAACAATTTTTAAGTATGCTTTTTCAGGAAATCATCATGTCTAACAGCATAATGTTCTCTTTTGATGTGTATAACGGCCGGGGAGAAATAATAGGGAAAGTATGTATGAATCTGACAGTTAACCTCTATGACCTCAGTGTATCGGTGGATGCTCATTTCCATCATCTCTGAAAATGTAGCTGTTAGAATTTGTGTTTGTAATAGGATTATATTATGTCAAATTTTGACTACTCGTGATATGATGTAATCCTAACTTAAATTATCTATATGATAAATATTAGGTTATGATATGTTCTTGTATGTTAAATTATTTATTCTTGATCAATGGATTCTGAACAAACAAGTCACATCCAAAGTATTTCACGTTTCCACCGGGATGTGACAGATATAGACATATAACTACCCATACAATCAAACTAAGAAAAAGCTTCTTTTGATGACAATCTTTGTAGTACTATGAAATAAAGTAAAAAATAAAAAATTATCATGTGAAAAGTTCTCTATGGATGAGGCAGGGAAGGAATAGGAAAGTCTTTAGGCAACTCAGGAATGGTGGGCTTAGGCAGGTCATGGACTTTTGGAACCTTTAGTGCTTCTTCTTTAGGTAGAGTTGGTAGCTCTGGCTTTGGGATATCTAGAATGGTGGGCTTGGGAATCTCAGGAAGTGTTGATTTTGGAAGCTCCGGAACTTTTGGCTTTGGAATCTCAGGAAGTGTAGGCTTTGGAATCTCTAGAAGTATTGACTTTGAAAACTCAAGAACTTTAGGCTTTGGAATCTCAGGAAGAGTAGTCTTTGGAACCTCGGGAATTGTTGGTTCCGGAACTTTGGAACTTCAGGCTTTGGAATGTTAGGAATTGTAGGTTTTGGAATCTCAGGAAGTATGTGTTTAGGAATCTGTGGAAGTGGTGGCTTTGGAAGCTTTGAAACTTCAGGCTTTGTAATCTCGGGAAGTGTAGGCTTAGGAATCTGTGAAAGTGTGGGCTTTGGAATATGTGAAAGTGTGGGCTTTGGAATCTGTGGAAGTGTAGGTTTTGAAATCTAAGTGTTGGCATTGGAAGCTCGGTGACCTCCAAAAGGTTACGTGCCATTGCAAAAAAATTCCTTCACCAATTGATACTAGGGTGATAGACAATAGTATCATGAGGAACGAATCGAGTTTGTAAGATGCCATTCATGTTGTAAAAGGAGAAGATTAGAGGAATAAGAAGCTAAGTAAGTATTTTAGGTTGGCTAAGAAGCATGTGTACTTTGGTCTATATAGATGAGGTGGCATGTGGGTGAAGATATGATAGGTAGATAAGTTGGTAGAAATTGTATGGAAACCGGGAATGTTAGATCAACTGCTCATCTGTACTTGGTGAGTTGCTTGAAGTGGGTTGAAAAATGAATAGAATCTATGACTTTTGTTTGTCAATTAAAGAAATAAAATATGTTTGCTTCGTAAGTTACATAAGTACTATATCGTTGGCAAAAGTGAAATTTGATAAGCTAAACGTTAGTTCTAAGTCGTTAAGTTTCATAGATATTGAGTCTGATTAAATTAATCTAATAAAATGGATCGGTAAAGTAGTATATGATGTACACTTTTTCCGTTTTGCCAAATTTTATGAAATGTTTTTTTTAATCTTTGTTAATTGAATATAAATTAAATGACTTGTATATTTTTTCAATGATGGATTATTGGTTATTAAGTTATTAACAACAAGTTGATAATTATTCGACAATGTTAGGGATTAAACCTATCACCTCCAATAGAGTTGAAGCTTCTCACCTTCTTATTTGACCCATTAAGCTAAAATATCATTGACATTTGACTTATACATGTTTTAATCTTCTTAAAATTTGAACAATATTAAAATGAGTTATCAAATTTTAGTAATCATAACTTTCGCTTATTAGCAGAGAATAATTCTAACTCAAAAAAATATTTATAGACACTCTAAACCTAAAGTTTAATTTTTTTTCAACGATCCCTTATTAACCGAAATTTAACTTTGTAAGTTTTTTTAATGACGTTGACTGATTACGTGACCAAGATATTAGAAAGAAATTTGAATCTATCATCATGTTCATCAACCTAAAACTTCTCACTCCGAATCACCTCCTGATATAAACCAATTGATTTGTTGAATGTAGATTACGGAGAATGATGGAGACTAGACACAACAAAATAGATATGATGGAGGCGGGACGCAGTGGTGGAATTGAATATTGGCTTAAAGTTAGCCTAATTTCATATAAAAACGAATCGAAATTAACTCTCAGCTAGTCGGAAATCATTGAGAGAAAATAAGGTTAAAGTTGTGATTTTCTGTAAATATTTTCTGAATTGAAACTAATACTAACTAATAAATTAAAGTTAAAGATTATTAAAATCCAATAACCCTATTAAGATTTATACAAAAGACTTGATACACTTATTAACCAATATTCGATAATATCTTATAAAACTCAGCCACAAGAATTTAAATTTTGTTTTCGTTTTCGTTGAGGCATTCAGGACATTAATCTACATTATAAATTAGCATACAACATCATTAATGTAGACACATGAGATTAATCACCCTTCACCAAACAGTCTAAAATGGAGTTGATCTATGTATTAGTAGAAGCAAACCAAACAAATAAGAAATATTCACACTGATGGGAACATTTTCAAAACGAACAATTTATGGTTATTTCGGCTCAGTAGTAGGAAAACAGATAAAAAGTGTTTTGTTGGTAAAACCATGCAATTCTTTAATAAAAAACGCATGGAAATTCTTAAAATGTTTATTTGACCAAAAAGTTTTTAAAAATGTACATTTGAAATGTCATTTCTCTATTTTGTCCCTTAAATACGATTGTAAATGACCTTAAAACATGGTTTTTAAGGTGAAAAAATACCACGTGTTAAAATACGGGTGTCCCACCCATATTAGTGGGTCATCTGAACGGAATTGGAGCCGGCTGAACTTTGTAAAATATGTGTGGTTTATGATTTTTATTATTATATTAACTTAAATTAATTTTACTCATATTTTGTTATTCCCTTATAAGTTTCAATATATAGCTTTTTATAAAATATTGAATATAATGATTTGATGTGCTTACTTTTATCTACGTATCAACATAAATTTTATTAAAAACGAATCGGTTCAAATTTATATTGCAACTATTTGAACGGGGAGCCTGCAATGCTCCGGATCTTCATGAGGAGAGTATGTCTTTGGAAGTGAGAAAGTCTTTTTGTTTTAGTTTAGTTAAATTAATAGTACATTACTAAATACATCTTGAAATGAATGTTGGCTTATTTTTTGAACGACAAATGTTGTTTAATTAAGTTGATAACATTGTTACTAAAGTTAAACAGTCTAGCAGCAGAATTGAACAATTTAAACGTTAATAAATGAATGTAAAGGATCCAATAAGCGAGTAGACACAAGGTCATCAAAGCAGTAGCCATCTTTGTCTTGCCAAATTAATATTACATTCTCAATATTCTTGAACACATTACCATTATTTGTTATTGATTTAATAAACGTTTAATATCCTTACAACACATAACAATAATACATACATGAAGTCAAAAGTAATTCAAAAATACATCTGTATGATATTAACAATGAAGGATATACATAGACATATAAATAACCATACAATCAAACAATAAAAAGCTCAAAATAGCGATAATCTTTATAGTATTATGTAGTAAAGTGAATAATACACAAGCTATGAGCAGTTCTCTATGGATGCGGTAGGGAAGGAATAGGAAAGTCCTTGGGCAACTCAGGAATGGAGGGCTTAGGCAGGTCATGGACTTCTGGAACCTTCGGTGCTTCTGGTTTTGGTATCTTTGGCATCTCTGGCTTTGGAATCTCAGGAATGGTGGGCTTGGGAATCTCGGGAAGCATTGGCTTTGGAAGCTCTGGAACCTCTGGCTTTGGAACCTCTGGTTTTGGAATCTCAGGAAGTGTAGGCTTTTGAATCTTTGGGAGTGCAGGCTTAGGAGTCTTTGGCAATGTTGGCTTTGAAAGTTCAGGAACTTTAGGCTTTAGAACGTCAGGAACTGTAGGCTTTGGAACCTCTGGAACTTTTGGCTTTGGAAGCTCAGGAACTTTTAGCTTTGGAACTTCGGAAAGTGTAGGCTTTGGAACCTCTGGAACTTTTGGCTTTGGAAGTTCAGGAACTTTAAGCTTTGGAACTTCGGGAAGTGTAGGTTTTGGAATTTCGGGAAGTGTAGGTTTTGGAACCTCAGGAATTGTTGGCTTTGGAAGCTCAGGAACTTCAGGCTTTGGAATCTCGGGAAGGGCAGGTTTCGGAATCTCAGGAAGTATAGGTTTCGGAATCTCTGGAAGTGTTGGCTTTGGAAGCTCAGGTACTTGTGGCTTTGGAATCTCGGGAAGTGTAGGCTTTGGAATGTCTGGAAGTGTCGGTTTTGGAAGCTCGGGAACCTCCAAAAGGTTACGTGCCTCCACAAGTATTTTTCCACCACTGATTGATACTAAAGTGATAGACAGTAGTATCATGAGGAAGGAATTGAGTTTGTAAGGTGACATTGATGATGTTGAAGGAGGATATTATAGGAATAATAAGCTAAGTAAGTATTTTAGGTTGGCTAAGAATTATATGTCAGTTTGGTTTATATAGAGGAGAGGGTATGAAGCTAATGGTGATAGGTAGATAAGTTGGTAGAAATTGTATAGAAATTGGGAGTATTAGCTCAACTTCTCATCTGTACATGATGAGTTGCTTGAATGGCAGGTTGAAAAATGTATGAAATCTATGACTTTTGTTTGTCAATTAATGAATTAAATAATACTTTCTTCCTAGGTCACGTAAGTAATAAACAAGGCTACTTTATCGTTCGCTAAATTGAAATAATGATAACGTCACATTAGTTCTAAGTCGTTAAGTTCGTGGATGTTGAATCTGATTAATTTGAACCTACCAGCTAACTCATGGTTGGTATTATATGCCGTGCACTTTTGCTAAGTTACTATAAATATTTTGTTTTAATCTTTGTTAAATAACTAGTATTAAGCCCTCCGTATTGCTGCGGGGCCATAAAACCATACCAATTAGTACCAAGGACATGTCACCGTTAGCAACCACCAATTACCAAAACTTAGAACCAATGACACATCACCGTTTGACGAAATGTAAAACATATAAAACAAAAATAAATCGATCTTGGACCCGTGCATTGCGCCGGTACCGTTAAGTGAGGAAAAAATAATCGTAAAAACGTTGAACTACACACGCACACTACGGCGTGTTAACTCGTAAAATGTAGACCATAACATAAAGACGAAATATTTTAAAATATAAAAAGTATAGGGACCAAAAAAATTAAAAGTAAAAAATATTTGGCTTAAATTGTAAAATATGTAAAATATGGGGTTAAAATGAAAAACTTGAAGGTTAAAAAGAATAAGACAAAGTTAGGTACAACTCTTAAAACATGTTGTACAACTTATAATCATAAGAAAATTAGTAATTAGTATATGTATATAATAATTGAGTAGCACAACAGAATAATGTATTTTTATATAAATCAAATGTAGTAACATATTAACCAAGATTTACGGATGAAGTTATCGACATTAGTGTCGTGCTTCACATTAGGGTGACTTTGCTAAAAATAAAACACGTCGCAATGGTATTCTCACACCTAAGAAAACATGAACTTTGGTGCATACGATGGCACACAGCTACTCAGACTGGCATCCCTTCCCTTTCCATCCCATTTTCAGTTTAAGTTTAGGTTTATTTTGAAAATATACCCATTTCACTTCAACTTTGGCTCTGATACAAACTTGTAAGGCCCCGTTCCCGGGACGTTTACAGCTGGTCAATCATAGAACATAAAACATATAATTACATTGACTTTAATAAAGTGTTGTAGCGGAAACAAAAAAAAACATTTCATTTCATTTTAACTAAGCGCTTTTGCAAAATAATACAACATTCATTACAAAATATCATTTTTTCGCATTATAATACAAAAACATTGTACAAAAGAATGCCATCCAAAAGAGCTGAGTAGCCGCCCCGTGCCATCCTCAGCATCCATTACCTGCCAACTGGAAACACATAAAAGTCAGCGTTACTGAGTGAGTTCTACTTTATTAATAAAACATACTTTATCTTTCGCTTAAAACCGTTCTTTACAATCATACGTGATCATGCACTATACATACACATAGATAATATCATTATTGTCATCATTATTCATTCGTTCATTCCGCACATTCGTCATTAAGTCTTTACTTTCATCGGACCAATGCCATGTGCTTCACCCGACCGTCATGCATAAAGCGGGTACTGGTCCTGAGGTCTTTCATAGACCCCGAACATTGTGCACAAAGCTGAATCCAGTACCTAGGGTAAGCGGCAAGGATCTCATACATATGGTCAATCACAAGGATCGAACCCCTGTGTGCATCCTTCTGGGGTAATTAACCCGAACACAGTTGAGCTGACACCCTTCATTGGGTGTGAACCTCCATACATTTGCTTAATCGCACTGATTAAGCCCCAGTGTGCATCCTTCTGGGGTAGCTAACCCGCACACAGTTGAGCTAACACCCTTCATTGGGTGTGAACCTCCATACATTTGCTTTCAAGCCTTTCTTACATGCATTCATTCATTAATGCATGCATTCTTTCATTATGTTCCTCTTTTCATTATCTTCCACTTTACGTTACATAATACTTTTCACTTCATTCATTAACATTCAATGTAAAGCCATGGAAAAATAATCATATAACAAGGAACATGAATATAAACATACCACATACATACAATCATGCTTAAGCACCAAACATACATCATCATTCATGCCCATCATAACATCTATGACCTCAAATGTCAACTTACATGAACCCCCGGGAACCTCCCAAGTCAAAACCTACATCTGTACTTTCCCCCGAAAATCAGAAAATAAACTATGTTCTTCCGGGCGCATGAGCCCTATTTGGGTGTATGGACCCTATTCAGTCGCATGGCCTTCCAAGCGCATGAGAACACTTAGGCGTATGGACACTATGGGTTGAATGAGCACTTAGGCATATGGACTCTCAGTCCCATAGCCTTCAGTTGCATGACTTCCATGCGAATGATCCTCAGTTGCATGGCCTTCCAGGCGCATGGACTCCAGTCGCATGACATTCAGGTGCATGGCCTTTATTCGCATGACTATCATGCGTATGACTCTCAGTCGCATGCCTTTCGGCCTTATGGCCTCCAGTCGTAGCCATTCGGACGCATGGACTTCCAGTCGCATGAACCCTAGCTGGGTGCAAAATGCCGTCCCTTCGAACCTGAATTGCAGATTTCGGCCTCCAGCCCCTTTCTAACATGTTCTAGGCTAAAACCAACCATTCTAACCCTAGAAACATAACCACAACATCATTCAAGCATCACAAGCCCAAACCACGAGCCTCACCCATTCTCATACACACACAAACATACACGAACGGGTTCAACACCCACACAACCAAAAACGATATACTATGTGTTCCAGCCCCAAAACTAGTCATAAACATGTAAAAGAGTGGTCCTAGAACTCACATTGAGAGCCTCTTCGGGTATAGCTTACCACAAACCCTCTTGACTTCGACTTTTGCACTTGATTCTTCAAGAAACCCTAGCTTTTGCCGCTTTTCTCCCTCTCTTTCTCCTTGGCCAATTGGAGGTAAGAATGGGAGAGGGGAATGGGCTGCCACTCCATTTTACCCATTCTTTCAAACCTTTTCTTTTTTGGAAAGATTGGTCTCTCAACTTGGACTTTATTTCTTTTCTTTCTTTTTCTTCTTTCTTTGTCTATAAAGGAAAATAGCTGGGTGTTACAACTCTGAAGCTCTTCAGCACCAAAGTAAGCCACAGAGATATCGGATTTGGTTGCCACATAGAAGATCCCATGAGAAACAAGGCTAGAAACCTATTTAGATCTTTTAGCATCCTAGGGTCTACTTGGAGGGTGACTGGAGGAGGCTCAAGGAAGACATTTGATGATTAGGAAGGATATCTTGAAGAGAGCTTTGAGATAACAGAGCTCTTGGACACCATGGGAGTTTGTCTTTGAACAATCTCTCCCTTTATGGTAGTGTCATCTTGAGAGCTAGATGAGCTAGAGGAAGAAGTCAGGGAGACCTGAATTGGTACATGCTTAACAGACCTCTCAATCTATTTCTCAGCTAGTTGAGCCCTGAGATATTCAATCTCAAGTTGCTAAGTGGCGGACACTTTCTAAATTCTTAACCTGAATTCAAGGTTTGAGACTTTAGTGAGTAGTTCTTAAATGGTGAGTTTCAGACTTCCATCATCTTCATGAGAAGAATCACGGGGAGATGAGGTAACATACCTTATATGTTCATCCTCGCCATCAGAAGTGGTTTCTTGGCGCCCTGGTTTCCCATGCATTGTGATGCCTCTTTCAGAGTCATTAAAATGCTTGGTTGCTGTAGATTATGTCTTATCAAAGTTACACTGTCCTGAGGGCCTATTGAGGCACCTGCAGTAGTGGCAGCTGAATCTACATGAGTCCCATCCACTCCAGTGGGACTCACCTCAGTTTGGATATGTTGATGGGGGCTAAAGATCAGAGGTGTCCTTGGACTCAGTTGATCCTTTAATAGGTGTTGAGGATCAACTTCATTGTCATGAAGAGACATGAACTCTTCATTAGTTTTGGTTAAAAGGTCAGTGAAGGATATGGCATTTATTCCTAATGACCAGGGACTTTGATCAATGTCTAATGGCATTGAGCCTTTGGTGGGGCTGTCCCTTTTTGGCTGCTCAGGAGAGTATAGAGACTCATCCTGAGGGTTTTTGATTTGGGCTTCGGGCTCATGGGATTAAGATTGAGGAGACTCAATAACCATATTGAGGTCAAGAGTGAAGGAAGGTGAGACCTCAGGCTGAGTGGGAGCCTATGTTTTCACTCTAGCCTTTTTGGGCAGAACAGGGGGAACTTGTTCAATAAGAGGAGATTAAATAAAGGTTCATTTGGGACGTCTCTGGTATGTAAGATGAATGGGAGGAGAAGATAAATTTGGCATTGTGAGGGTAGTTGCTAGTGTGGGTTCATCACCTGTGGGGTTAACAAGCCATTTGCTCAATCATACCTGGAAGACGTGCAGTATATCTTCTAGTGAAATTGGTGGACACTCTCTTCAAAACATTGAAGATTGTTGGCCACATGTGAGGGATAGTCAAAACAACTACACATACAAGCTAACTTTGGTCCAACTCACAGTTGATGATGTGCTGAAGGAACCAGGGATACATGAAAAGTATGTCCCTCTGGATGTTTCCCATCAGATTTGTCAGCACAAACTTTGAGTAGTTAAAGCAGAGGCTTTTCATCATTCCATGAACTAGGTACCCTAGTTCATTTGGGATTTGATCCCATCCCTCAGACTTGTTTGATAAGCAATGAAGGACAACATGCAGCAGAACTTCTAGTTGTAAGAAAACTTGAACTTGTAGACAGTAGATCTGCTAACATCACCACCATAACCCACCAGGGTATATGTATCCTCAAGGTCGGTCTTAGGAAATTCAGCAGGAGCGCCTTCATCATAAAGCTCTAGATGCTCCCTAATGATTTGTTCAGAGATGACCAACTCCTGGCCATAAAGGCTCGACCTTATAACCCTAACCTGATTTTGGGTTTCGATATGACCGTTGGCCCAAAACTCCTCCATTTGGTTAAGATAAATAGTGGGGTTTACGGTTAAGGCAGTATAGTAGGTAGATTGGGTGAGAAATGAGATGATTTCAAAGAAGACAGCATCCCTAGATGAATCCAGAAGTACGAGTTGATTGTGCTAAGGGTTTAGTGCCATTGTGAGAAAGAACAGAGGAAAACAAATTTGAAGATGGAGAAGGTTGAAGTGGGAAGTGCTTTGGGTAGTAAAAGTGGTAAAAAGATAGAAATGATGAGTCATGATTATTTAAATGGATGAAATGGCGGTGTTGGGTGGATAAGGTGAAAAGATTGTTTGGGGAAAGACGTGACAGTGGTGGCAAGGTGAAAAACCATTCAAAAGATTCCAACATCATCAAATCTTTTCTTTTTACTGTGTGGGCCCTAAAGGTTTCTGTTACAGAGAGAAGTCTTCTTCGAAGGTAAAAGTATTTCCAAAGGTTTTTCTCTTCTGAAGCCAAACTTATTTCTGAAGGTAGATGATTTACTTCCGAGAATAAGAGTGTCTTCCGGAAGAAGAAGTTTTAAACTTCGGAAGCATTGAAGATAAGCTTCCGAGACTAAAAACTCGTCGGAAGACAAAACTTAAATTGAGAGAATTGCATTTGGAAGATAATGAAAAGTTCTTCCGAGGGTAATTTTCTCTTCGGAAATACTCATACTTAATCAAATGTGAACAAAAACTTTTTGTAACAGGGCTTAGATTGTAATTGACAAAATACAAGACACATTTTAAAAGGTTTTCAACTGAGATATATAGTTTATTCTTATCATCCCAATAGCTGTAATGAGATACTTAAATATTTGTTCATCAAAGGCTTTGGTGAACAAATCAGCATATTGTTCATTTGAGTCAACTTTGACTAATTTAATCAGGTTTTTCTCATTAATATCTCTAATGAAATGGTACCTGATATCAATGTGGTTTGTCTTGGTGTCCTTCATAGGATTTTCAGTGATGGAGATAGCACTATTGTTGTCAATATGGATAGGGGTGCTCATAAAGTTGAATCCATAGTCTAGCATCTAGTTTTGAATCCACAACAGCTTAGCATAACAACTTACAACAACAATGTATTCAGCTTTAGCAGTAGACGTAGAGACATAGGATTGCTTCTTGCATTGCCATGACATGATCTTTCCACCAAGAATTTGACATCCTCTTGATGTGGATTTCTTGTTAATGTTGCATCCACCATAGTCACTATCTGAGTAGCCATAGAGATTGAAGTTGCTATTCCTAGGATACCAGAGACCAAGTTTAGGTGCTCCTTTGAGGTATCTAAGGATTCTCTTGGCAAAAACTAGGTGATATACCTTTGGAGCAGTCTGATATCTTGCACAAATACATGTAGCAAATATGATAGAGAACCAATGATTGCCCTATACAGATGTTGATCAGTATCCTCCCCCTTAGAGTCAGGACAAAGGTCATGGTTTTTGGGTATTGGTGTCTTGGCTGGCTTACAATCCTTCATATCAAATATTTCTAAGATATTAGTGACATACTTAGATTGATTGATAAAGAACCCTTCCTTCATCTGCTTCATTTGAATTCTAAGGAAAAAGTCCATTTTTCCCATAGAACTCATCTCAAACTTCTTCTTTATGATGCTCTTAAAGTCTTTACACATTTGGTCATTTGAAGAGCCAAATATGATATCATCAACATATACCTGAACGAGTATAATGTCTTTCTCAAACTTCTTGATAAAGTGAGTCTTGTCAATGGTTCCTCTGGTGTAACCATTCTTCAGGAGAAACTAAGACAGAGTCTCATACCACAGCCTAGGTGCTTGGTGCAGCCCATAAAGAGCTTTATCCAATTTGCACACATAGTTGGGATGTTGTGGGTCTTCAAATCCTGGAGTTTGGCACACATGGACCTCCCTATCTATATTTCCATACAGAAAAGCACACTTGACATCAAGTTGGTAGACTATAAAATTCTTGGATGCAGCATAAGCAAGGAAGATTCTAACTGCCTCAAGTCTTGCAATAGGTGCAATAACATCAGTATAATCAATTCCTTTCTCTTGAGTGTATCCTTAAACAACCAGCCTAGCTTTATTCTTGACGATCAAGCCTCTATCATCTCTCTTGTTCCTGAAAACCCATTTGGTGCCTATAGGTACTTGACCAGATGGTAGCGGGCAAAGGTTCCAAACCTATTGTCTCTTGAATTGAAGCAATTCTTCTTGCATTGACTCAACCCAACTACTATATTTTAAGGCTTCTTCTACTTTTTTGGGTTCCATCTGAGACAAAAAGCATGAGTAGAGGCAGACATTCCCATGATGAGTTTGTCCCCTTGTTCTCACACCATCAGAGACTTCTCCTATGATGTTCTCAACTGGATGAGTGTTGTGAATCCTTAATCTGGGAATCACTTCCAGTTGTAAAGATAGATCCAAGTTGAACATATTTTGCTCATGAACAAGAATACTTGGTCCAGCTGTTATTTCAATGTCATTCAATGAGGACTGATTGAATGAAAGAGAAACATCATCAACATCAGTTGACTAAGAAGTAGTATTAACAGTTGCATGTTCCTTCAAAATACTACTTCCATCAACTTGGTGTTGTATGTTATCAGCTGATGAGTTATTAGACTCACTTTGCTAATAACTTGTTGAAGCTCCATTGGTTCCTGAAATGGTCATGCTATCAGATCTACCAATGATGGAAGCTTAGGGTTCAGAGACTCTTGGAGAACTTGGAAGAGGTCTGGGTAACTCAAATAGCTGGTCTTTATCAGAATCACTTTGAGTACTTGTTCCAGCTAAAACATTCTCACAAGATGGTTTAAAATAGTTGGAAACAATTCTAAGTCAAAAATATGATCAGGGTCATTCCCCCAAACACAAGGAGTGTGCTCATTAACAACAATGTGAGATGATTCCTCAAATTGTTGATTTTTGATGTTATATACTCTATATGCAATAGAGTTAGAGGAATATCCAATAAAGATTGCATCATCCGACTTCTCATCAAATTTTGCCAAATTGTCCTTTGTGTTAAGTATGGTACACTTGCTGCCAAAGGACCTTAGAAAGCTAATGAACGGTGGCCTCTTGTTCCACAGCTCATAAGGGGTTTGTCCATGTGGCTTGACAATGAGAACCATGTTTTGCACATAGCATGCAATGCTGACTACCTCTTCTCAGAATGTTAGAGGCAACTTTGAATCAACTAACATGGTCCTAGCAGCCTCAATTAGTGTCCTATTCCTCCTCTCAACAACACCATTTTGTTGAGGAGTTCTAGGAGCACTGTATTGTCTGGTAATCCCTTTTGAGTTACAGAATGAGTCAAGAACTTGATTCTTAAACGCAGTCCCTTGATCACTCCTGATACTCTTTACCTTATTATCACTTTGATTTTCAGTTTTAAGAATAAAAGTCTTTAAAGTTAAAGCAGTTTCATCTTTAGTTCTTAAAATGAATACCCATGTAAATCTTGTAAAATCATTAACTATCACAAGACAATATGATTTAATTCCAAAGCTCATTATACTTGTTAGACCAAATAAATCTATGTGTAATAAGTGTAATGGGATGGTGATAGAGTTAACCTCTTTGGATTTGTGAGAGACTCTATGCTGCTTTCCTTTCAGGCAAGCCACACTGTAATCTCTACAGAAAAATTCCGTTTTGGGCACGACATGTACCAAGTTATTTTTAACCAATTTGTTCATTGTTTGAAATTTAGATGACACATACGTTTATGCCATAAGGCAAAGTCATCACCATCAGCTTTGGAAAGAAAGCATGATACTTCACCTAATGGGGAAGCAATGTTCATATCCAGCTTGTACATATCCCCTTTACTAGGAGATCTAAGAAGCATCAATTCCTGAAGAATTGTCATCTCAGGTTTGAGGATGATGCACTCATGTTCTATGAAAAGCATTTGATGCTTTTGATCACGGAATTGAGAAACGCTTAGGAGATTGTGTTCAAGCTGATTGACAAAGTTTACATTGTCGACTCTTAACAAGCCATTGGATATACTTCCTCTGCCTGAAAGTATCCTCTGGTCTCACCTCCAAACTGAACAGGACCTCCATCAAAATGTTGAAATTGTTGAAGTAGGTATTTATTCCCAGTCATGTGCCTGGAGCATCCACTGTCCACTATCCAGACATTATTGTTTTTGTCTTGTGAATGTCCCTGTACATAAGGTGAAAAGTTAGTTTTGATTGGAAATCCAAGCCTTGCTGGTCTTGGGTTCTTCCATTGATGATGACATAAATGAACCAAAATGAATGGTAGAAGGTTCAATTGATTTCTTTGAAAAGGAAGGTGTGGCTGCAACATCTTGTCTGATCTTTCCTTCCATCCTATGATAGGTCAGTTTAGATGAGCTTGTTGAAGCTTGAGCAACATGACCTTCTTCCGAAGCTTCTTTGTTTTCGAAAGAACAGTTCACTACCTTCTCTTCTGAAGCAACCTTCTTCTCAGAAGGTTTTGAGGAGGCTCTTTTGTTCTCTTGAGCCTTTCTTGGCTTAACTTCTGAAGCCACTTTCCCTTCGGAAGAATTGAGTTTATTCTGAAAGCAACTTAGCTTCAGAAACCATCTTTCCTTTTCTCATCACTTGAACCATGTGATAAGGTCCAAAGGTTAATCCTTCCTTAGCTGCTTCCCTTTTAACATTACTTGCATAATGTGTGCTTGCTGGATTGTAGTAACAATCTTTAGCCAAATGGTTTTGCAGACCACACATTATGCATGCAATGTTAATCTTTGGGGATTTTGATGGTTGAGGTTTCTTCATCTTTTTATCTTCCTTTGCAGCCTTCCCCTTTGACTTCTGATCCTTTGGTAGGATAAAAGTGCTGGTACCACACTCATTTCCTGAATCAAAAGTGCCTACCACCTGAAATCTAGCTTAAATGAAAACACCCTTTTGCTTTGGGTCAATCTTCAGCTTAGATTCAGCTACTTTCTTAGTAGTTCTTCTAGCTTTCTTTGCTAGGTTTCTTCTAGCTTTGGTGGATAGGAGTTGATCATCATAAGTGGAAATGGGTTGATTTACATGTTCCTTCCCTGTGGTGGTCTCCATTATTGCATCATTCTTCAACTCAAGTGAAGATGGGTCAGTAGATGGGACCTCTTGTTCTTCAGTACCACACATTGGTTGTCTTATAGACTCATAAGAGTGTGGTGGAGCAATCTCATTGGTCCCCAACCCTCCTTTGTTTTGATAACAAATTTTGGAGGGGGAAGATGATGCAATAATGACTTGGAAGTTTTGCTCAGAAATAGCATGCTTCCTAGCTTAAGCCTTAGCTATTACTAGCTTGGCTTGAGCTTAAGTTAACTTGGATAATAAATCCTTGATTTGAGTCCTATAATTAGTATGCTCATGTTTTAAAGAGGAAATTGTTTTCTTTAACTCCTTAATTTTATGTTGATTGTCAGATTCAGCCCTTTTCAAATCAGCTTTTAAGATGTTTAAGGACTCAATATCGGATTTAATTTCAATGTTATAGTCATGCTACATTTTAACCTTAGCAATACATGTTGGAGTACAAAGACGATCATTTACCTTAGAGTTGTCTGTTCTAGCCATGAGAGCCTGTGCAGGGTGACATCTTGGATCATAAAGCTCCAATCAACTTCTTGTGCCACAGCAGTAGTTTCAGTTTATTTTCCAACAGCTTTTGGTATGGAAGGATGTAAGGAGGCATGAGCAGATCCCGGATTTGATTTGGGAGCTTTGCATTCCCTAGCAAAATGACCCAGCTGGTTACAGTTGTAACACTTGGCTTTTGCTTTGTCAAACCCGAACTTGCTGCTTGTTGGGTTCTGAGGGAACTACCTTCCTGTTCTCTTAAAGAACCTCTTTGCCCTGTAGGTTAGCAGAGCCATTTTTTGGACGATGTCCATGTACTCCACCTCATCCGGGCTGAAACACTCTAGATCTTCAAAACAGAATTGAAAATCATTAGAGTGTCCACTCCTTGAGACAAAAGCACAACTGTCCTGAAAGGTACTAGGCTGAGCTTGTTGAGACCTTGGGCTCTCAGGGAATATGATGTAAGGCCCAGTAGAGTTGGATGGCTACTATGATTACGGCAGGTACTTCTGAGGTTGGGGGTCTTGAGCCTTCAGCAACGATGAGAGTGTTGCTTGAGGAAAGGCTTGAAGATCTGCTTCCTTGACGTCCACTCTTGTTTTCCATCTCTACACGGTATCCATCGAAAATACTGTATAGCTTAGTTATTGTGAGTGTGTTCAGGTTCTCCATTCTTTTGATGGAGACACAGTAGAATGTCCACTCGTTGGGAAGCGCACTCATCAAGTTCCTTGATAGGTCTTTTAATTCAGGAGCTATTGTTATAGAGTGAAGGGAAGAGATAAGATCCATGTACCTAAAGTATTGTTGGTGCAAGGTCTCTCCAGCAATATGAGTAAAGTTCTCAAATTGCTGCTTCAGAGAATCTTTCTTTGAGTCATTGGAGTTGGAGTACATCAGGGTTAAGGCATCAAACAGACCTTTAGCAGTTGTGCAATTTCAAACCCCACCATAATGGAGTTGGGAATTGGTGTCATCAGGACTGTCATTGCCTTCTCATCAATGCCTATCCGCTTGAGGTCTTCTTCAGAGTAGTCCTCCAATGCCTTCTCTATCATGGCCTCACCACCAGAATGTGAAGACACCTTTGGCTTGTAGGGACCTTGGGCAATGGATCTCCACATGTGGCTATCTTGATATCTGATGAACCCTTCTATACGTCTGCTCCATTGTCTAAAGTTCTCTGGGGTGATGATGGGTGCTTTAGTCATCATCCCCATTTCATATTTAGATTTTTGGTTCAAGGTCATGTTTTGAGTGTAGTAAAAGAGTGATTAAACAAGAGGTTGATTAGGATGGTTAGATCACACAATCAAGAGCCTAAGAAGCTCTGATACCAATTGCAGGATCAGTTTTTATACTCAACAGAAGTATTTTCTCTCAAACTCACTAACAAACACCCAAGAAGAAGAGTTCTTCTAAGAGTTGATTATAGTATACTAAGTAACACAAGAAAAGCATAAGAGAATAATTTCAAGATACTTGTATATATTATTTCTCAACTCAAAGTTTACAAGACTCTTACAAGCTTACTACAAGAGTTACAAAAAGAAACTATATATACTACTACCTACAGTCAGATATACTTTGATACCAGCTGAAAACTTTAATCTAAAGTTAATACTACAAAGCTAAAGTTAAGATATCTTAGATAAAATATTATCTAAGATACGGTAGTCATGACATGTCCATGACTTATCTTTTGTCACCAACTAAAGTTGGCAACTGCACTAACTAATAAACTTTGAACAGTAGGATAAAGTAAGGTGAACTACATGGCAGTGGAAAAGTGCCATGCAGTATCTTAGAGATTTATAGTGGAGTGTCATTGACACCATACATATGTCCACTGGTCATAGTAAGTACTTTCGAAGGTTAACTGGCTTCGAAAGAACAAGTTCTTCCGAAGCCACTTATACTTCGGAAGTAGTTACTTCTTTCGAGGCTTCCTTTGGACTTTATACTTCAGAAGCTGTAGTCTTTTATTTCTTCCAAGTGTTGAACTCCTCCGAAGAGTAAGGACTTTGTCTTCGGAAGCTAAGGCTTATCTTCGGAAGTTCCTTTGAGCTTTGCTTCGGAAGTTCAGCATGTACTTTCGGAAGTGCTGAACTTGTCTTCGTTTATTAGTTGTACTCAAAATCTTTTAAGTGTTTGGTTTTGGTTGCACCAGCCTTTATGATCCAACAATAAGAATAGGTTTAATCGGTTTTCGGGTTGTTCGGGTAACAAGTTGTTTGGGTCGGGTTTCTTCGGGTACGGGTGGGATCGGGTCGGGCGGTTTAATCAGGTATGGATAAAATCGACGGGCCTAACACGAATTGAATAATGTATATAATGTCAAATAAAAAAATATACATGATTTATTTCACTTTCACTACTTAAATAATGATACGGTGTCAATGTAAAAATGTTCATAATATGGTGCAACTATATTTAATATTAATAACATGCGAAAACAAACATGAAACAAATGTCACACAATTTCAAATAGTTACGAGTGCACAAGATAAACGATCATCGTTAAGAAAAAGAAAACAAGAATACATATTACATATAAACTATAAGTAACTTATAATAAATGAAAGTTAGATACAGCCGACTTCCTAAGTAATATAGAAAAAAGATGTGGTTGTTATGTGTTTTATTTTCTAGATTATCTCGTTATGTAACCTAATCGTTTTATTTACTTTGTTTTCAATAATATAAAAAGTCTTTAAGTGTTTAATATAGTCTTTTTTATGGATGATGTCCATGAATCAATTATTCATGTTCTAATAAAATTAGATCAATATTAAATATTAATGATATTTCGATACCGCATTTTTTTTCATATCACTATGAATTTGAAAACTAACATGAACTATCAATGTTATGTTAACTAATTCTTTTTAAAATTGTAGGTGTTCCATGTTGTTAATAACTTACGACTAATGTTGGTATTACAAAGAAATTGTTATTTATCAAAAAGAATCCGATGAGAATTTATACAATTCAATATTATTGAGGAATTCTTGATACATATGTACTTAGATTCTGATCTGAATGTAATATGTTTTTATTGTCTTATGCTTATGTAATCGTTGGATACTTAATGAAATACAAATGTTTGGTTGTGTTTATAATGTTTAATATTTCATTAATGAGTTGTTTAACGCATATTGACTTGATTATATAGGTTTGTGGTTGTTTGAATTAATATAAATAATGTTATGACAATTAATACATTCAAACTTAATAACATGAAGTCATCATGCGAATGGCCCATGCTAATGGACCATACGCATAAACAACTTCATACGAATGACTCAGTCGAACGACTGAACCAGGAGACTGGATCAGTCGTATGACTATAACATGAGATTGACTCAGTCGCACGACTGAATACTCAGTCGTGCGAATGGATCAACCGCGTGGCTCAATCGCACGAATGAACCATGCTGATGGTTCAGTCACCCGAATGAGCAACCCTAACCTATAAATATCGTCTAATTCATGGAAAAAGGTAAGCATTCAATCCACTTCGACTCCAGACGTACCCTAGCCGTCCAGAAGCTCCAAGTTCGTACTCCAAGTTCATAGAACGCTGTAGATCGATTTCTAATCGATTCTTGACGTTAGATTCAATACGTTATTGTTTCTACGTGCGTTCTCAGTGATTGGATCGCCGATCAAATAGGATTCCGCACTATTTGGTTTGGTTAAACACGTTAATCAGTTGGTATTTTGTTCAAATACCAGATCCTAACAAGTGGTATTAGAGCTTTGGCTCTTGATTACGTGTTGATTCAATAGTTTTGATACAAAAATTGTGTTTTTGCCTCAAAAACGCAATCTTTTTGTGTCTAACGGAGTCTTAGACGTTTCCTGATCGAAAAGTGTAGTTTTTCCTGAATACGGCTATTAGGGTTTGGTAAAATTCAAGTTTTTACGGCCAAAACAAGTTTAACCTACGAATTATCAACACTTCAGCAAGTTCAGTCGCACGATTGGCTCAATCGCACGACTGAGTTCATTCGCATTCTCCAACCGCACGATTGGACTCATTCGTACCTTCATTCGTACGACTGAGAACTTCATTCGGACTGCTCAACCGCATTAGTTCATTCGGACGACTGACTCATCAGCATTTGTTTAATCGCACGATTGAACCATCTGCATCTGTTCAATCGCCCGAATAAGCCCAATCACATACCTTCATTCGCATTCATCAGCAGTTTGTTAAATAATAAAGTTAAGTGTAATGGAGGACTAGTTTTCAGCATACACAGCAAGTAGAGACACACGTATTCAGAATCTACTTTTGTTGGAGAATGAAGTGGGTATTCACAATAAACCCCCAAAACTTATTACTTTAGACGACTACCCACAATGGAGCAACGTTTCGAAATCTACTTAAATAGTGTAGATATAAATTTGTGGGAGGCCATCGAGTCGGTTATAGCATGCCAGTAGGAGCCGACGGAGTCAAACTTACTCTAAGTGGCATGTCGGATGCTCAGAAGGTAAAACACAACGCTGAGAAGAAAGTCTACGCTTTGCTTACTCAGTCTATTCCGAAGGATATTTTCCATCAGTATTCGGAGTATACTCAAGCAAGAAACTTTGGGATGCGTTGGAAAAGAGGTATGACGGAAATGCCTCTCTGAAGGCCATCAAGCAAAAGCCTTGAAGAAGGAGTTTGACAACTTCTCTTCTATGGGAAAAGAAGGCCTTGATGATGTGATCGATAGGTTCTACCACTTGATGAGTGAGATCCACACTCATGGAGTGGTTACATCGATGGAGGATAAGGTATCCAATTTTGCTGATGGATTACCAGAAAAATGGGCTTCGTTTGTCTCAAATCTCAGACAGAATGGAATGCTCTCGAAGTAAGATATAAATGACTTTATTCTGAAACTGAGAGAAGAGGAGCTTAGGATGAAGTATCGAGCCCAAAAGGCTAACTACGATCAGAATCCTGCACTCTACAATGCTACTCCTTCGGTCAAGACATCTGGAGCACCACTGCAAACCACCTTCATCTCAAGCGCAACTGTTCCAGCACAACCCTCAACTTTAGGATCCAAAACATCAGGGTCGTCGAGCACCCAATATATGAAACCTGAAGCTAATGCAACAAAACTAAAAACCGACAACTTTGGGAATGTGACTGTGGAGGTGGCCAGAGAACATATGAACCTCTTAGCTGCGGTGGTTCAATCCTACGATGGATTAGTTGCTAGAAAGATAGGAAACTGCCACCTGGTAGATGAAGATTATGAGCAGGTGGATGAGATGGAGTTGGAACGGATAGACATAATGTGGGCTCTGGCAAGTGCTGTCCGACGAGCTAAAAAGTTTGTCAAAAAGACCGGACATAACTTGGTTGCCATAAAAGACACAACCTTTGGGTTCGACAAGTCAAAGGTTACTTGTTTCAACTGCGGTGAGAAGGGACACTTCAAGAGGGAGTGTGTAAAACCAAAGAAGACGGGTAATGGCAATCCCTTCTCGTCCTTTAATCGTCAGGACAAGGCCACATCTAGTAGTTCTACCTCATCCAGTAAGGACCCAAAAGCCTTAACTGCTAACGAGGATGAGGGACAGGACTGGAGCTTCCGGTTCGTCTCACGGGAGAGTAAACATAGCTAGTGTGGAGGATATTGATGATGATTCTGCTAGTGAGGGAGATATAGCAGTAGAGCTCGCGATGTTAAATGCTGAAGACACTCTGCAAATGTGGTCAACCAGCTGCCTGAAGAAGAAAAATCTGCATCATCATCAGAATCACCAGAACAAGAGACAACCAAGTCTATACTCATGACTGATTCCTCTTCAACATCTCAGGTAAGTACTACTGACCAGATGTTTAATAATCATGCTTTCTTAGAATGTAATAAATTTAGAGAAAGTATAGATTCAAAATTTGCTAGGTTATTAGATCATAATGATAGCTTATTAAAGGACCTGGAACTGTGCATGGAGGCAAATAGAGTGTTAAAACAAAACAAGCACAGTTACAAGGAAAAGATAGACCTATTGGATAAACAGCTTAGGGAAACTGAGGTAGTTGCTTTTAACCAAGCAAATGACATTAGGTACTATCTGAACTCTCTAGAGTGAACTAAGAAGAAAAAGCAGTGTTAGAAGTGGAAGTCAACTCGTTAAAACAAAAACTTTCATAGTTAGACAAGCTCATCACACATTGTCCAACACTTAGTGAGAGAGAGAAAATATGGGGAGGCTGGGATACAAAGTGGTTCCACCACCACCTGAGACCTTGATGAACACTAAAAGTAAACCAATAAACAATAACCCATCAGGATCACATGGTGTCCACTCCTCTAGTTAATGATCCAGATTCCTTAAGTAAATCAAGTGGATCTGACACTAAACAGAAGGAGGCCACTTCAAAGGCAATAGGAAAGATGCCTTGTGTTAACCTGGAAAAAGAATTTGAAAAGGTTAGTTTAAAGTCAGGGTCAAACAAAGTCAAACAAGAACCTAAAAAGACTATAAAACCTAATCAATCACGTGCATCATGTCACAGTCCAGGTAAACAAGAGATCAAAGATGTAAAACCAGGTAAAGCAATTAAGTTTGTAAAACCAACTCATACATCTAACAAAGAATTGTCTCAATCCAAACATAATAAGGTCAACTGTGTGACATCTGCATCTCCACCAAACAATAGAAACCATCAAGTTAAAAGCAGATCCTTCTATAACTGTGGAGAGTATGGTCACATAGCGTCTTATTGTCCTTATTCCCAGACACCGAGGAGGAAAGTTGACCTTTCTGCAACTACAACTGGCTCTTCTAAGAGGAACTCTGTGACGCCTCCAAAAAGGGCTAGTGAATCTAAAGTTGAATCCATCAGCCAGTCGTATGTTTACCACAAACAGGCCATACACAAATCTGGATTATGGAAAGAAAAACCCACCTCAGTGTCTAAAAATAAGAACAATCAGAAATTTGAGCTTCCCTTAACCTCAAAAGGTCAATGGGTTGAGTTTATGATGTGTGATGCCTCAGGGAAACCCAAGCCAGTTAAGGCTTGGGTTCCTAATATGAACTAATTTTTTCATTGATTGTGCAGGGTGTTCGCTATAGTGCTGAGACTAACACATGGATTGTAGATAGCGGAGCATCCAGGCACATGATAGGGAATAGATCTCTCTTATCAAATGTCAGACAAATTAAAGGAGGGCATGTTTCATTGCTGGAAACAAAGGCGGGTACATCACAGCCCAAGGAGAAGTGGGAAATGAGAAAGTTAAGTTTGATAAGGTAAACTATGTCCAACAATTACAAAATAACTTGCTTTCAGTTTCTCAAATCTGTGATAAAGGATTCAAGGTACTTTTTGACAACAAGAATTGTTACGTTCTAAAGAAGGACTACGTGATTCCGAAGGATCAGATCCTAATGTCAGCTTCAATATATAATGATGTTTATGTCTTGGATCTCTCAAAGGCCTCCACAACGGATCGTGAAGTCCAATGCTTCTTGTCCAAAGCTACTGAGAAGGAATCCATCTCCTGGCATAGGAGAATGGGACACATAAATCCGAGAAAATGAATCACTTGATCCTGAATGATCTTGTGAGAGGAGTAAATGTCAAAAACTTCCAACTCCCGATTTTTTGTGTTGCATGCAAAAAGGGCAAACAGATGAAGAAATCTCATAAAGAAAAGAAAGTTCATTCTATGGAACTTCCTCTTGAGCTCCTTCACGTGGATCTGTTTGGTCCAGTCAGTACAAAAGCATCGCAGGCGACTTGTATTGCTATGTAGTTACTGATGACTACTCAAGGTTCTCTTAGGTAATGTTTCTGAATCCAAATCAGAAACATTTGAATCCTTCAAGGAATTGGTAACTACACTGGAATTCCTATACAAGCCGAAGGTAAGACAGATGCGCTCAGACAACGGAACCGAGTTCAAGAATCAGAGGATGGAGGACTATTGCAAGGAAAAGGTAATTGTGCATCAATTTACCTCGGCTTATACCCCTCAGATGAACGGCGTTGCTGAACTGAAGAACCGTAGCTTGATAGAGACGGCATGGACAATACTGGCAGACTCGAAACTGCCTATCCATTTTGGAATGAAGCAGTGGCAAATGCATTTATACTCTCAATCGAGTTTTGGTAGTAAAACGCCATGGAAAAACTTGCTACAGTTATTACAGCGACGTAAACCTAACTTGGAATATCTCAAGCCGTTTGGTGCTCCGTGCATCCTACTGAAAAAGACTCAGGAGGGAAAATTCAGTGAGAAGGTTGATGAAGGGATCTTCTTAGGATACAACATACCGAACAAGAGAGTTTACAACAACTCAACGGGTCAAGTAGAGGTGTGGTGTAATGTTGATGAATGTTGATGTTCAGAGATATATCACACCGCCTGCTGGAAAAGGGCATGCTTACTTCTTCGACTATGATGGATTCTTCAAGTCCTTCAACTTACCTCTTTCTTCTTCAAAAGATAAGTTGGCAAACAAGATGATGTACGATGTCTTGAACACACAATCTCAAGATTCAACAAGTCATGATCCTACCAACTCGGGGGAGCAGTTGATGTGAGTGACTCCTCCTCTGATGAAGAAAATGAAGAAAATGATTAGATCAACCAGGATGTACAAGTTCCGACTACCACAAGTTCACAAGCATCGGCTAGTGATGCTTCTGAACCTTCAGAACCTCAAACTCCTATTGCCTCAGATCCAGAACCAAATATTCATAATCTTGACTCTAAGGTGGTTGTTCCGACAACCCTTGGCTTACGTCTAAACGTCTATCATCCTTTAGAAATATTATAGGAGATGTGAGATAAGGGGTTCAGACTAGAAATTAGTTGTACTCAGCGATTATGGCTCTGTGATGGAAAAAGGATACCTTCACGACGGTGCATACCGCTGCTTTGTGTCTCAGTTTGAGCCAAAGTATGTTAGTGAAGCACTAAATGATGAGGCTTGGGTTAGTGCCATACAGGAAGAACTCCTTCAGTTTAAGAAGTTAGGTGTATGGACACTAGTGGATAGACCTAAAGGTGCTAAAGTCATTGGCACCAAATGGGTTTTGAAATGTAAGAAAGATGATCAGGGAGTGATCATCAGAAAAAAAGCTTGGCTTGTTGTTCAAGGTTTTCGACAAGTTGAGGGAATCGACTATAATGAAGTATTTGCACCAGTGGCAAGGATGGAAGCCATCCGCATCTTCCTTGCCTATGCATCTTATATGAAAATCAAAGTTTATTAACTTGATGTGAAGAGTGCATTCCTTCATGGTGAGATCAGAGAAATAGTGTATGTCAGTCAACCCGAGGGATTTGAGGATCCTTATCATTGGGATAGAGTTTACAAACTCGACAAGGCTTTATACGGGCTTCATCAAGCTCCAAGGGCTTGGTATGAGAAACTCTCGACTCATCTTGTGAAACACGGCTTTTGCAGGGGAGTCATTGACTGCACACGTTTATCAAAGAAAAAGATGGAGACTTACGCTAGTACAGATCTATGTAGATGACATAATCTTTGGTTCAAAGAACGAGAATTATGCAAAGAATTTGAAACAGTAATGAAGGTGGAGTTTGAGATGAGTGCCATGGGGGAGATGAAGTTCTTTCTCGGGTTAGAGGTGGATCAAACACCAAATGGGATCTTCTACATCAGACCAAGTATGTAGGGGATATCTCAGTCGGTTTGACATGGAGAATGCTTCCACAGCTGGCACTCCATGGCTAAAAATCATGACGTAGCACCCAATGAGAATGGTGATCTGGTAGATGCCACTATGTACCGAGGGATGATTGGATCTCTCATGTATCTCACTACCTCTAGACCTGATATCACGTATGCTACATGTTTATGCTCACGGTATCAAGCAAAGCCTAAGGTGAACCATCTAATTGGGGTCAAAAGGATATTCCGTTATCTGAAGGGCACACCCACACTTGGGTTGTGGTACCCTCATGATGATGACTTTGAAATTACAACGTATAGTGACTCGGATTACGGCGGCTGCAAGATGAACTACAAGTCTACATCAGCAGGGTGTCAGTTCTTTGGGAGAAGATTAGTAACCTGGCAGTGTAAGAAGCAGACCTCGGTTGCATTGTCAACCTGTGAAGCCGAATACGTTGCTACTGCAAGCTGCTATTCCCAAATCATATGGATTCAACAGCAAATGCGGGATTACGGTTTGCATTTCACTTCCACTCCTATCTTTGTTGATAACTTTGTTGCGATTGCAGTCACTAAAAACCCGGTCCAACATCCTAATACCAAACACATCGGAATCAAATATCACTTCATACCTGATTGTTTTGAAAAGAATTTAATCGATGTGATAAAAATTAACACTGATTTTTAACGCGCTGACATCTATACAAAGGCTTTTGACAAACCACGTTTTTTATATCTGTTAGAGGTCAATGGCGTTAAAAAGAAAAGCGAGGTCATTCCTGAAGATGACCATGTATAGTCCAATGTGGCGTGTCTAGTTTCTTTTAATTTTTAAATTTTAGTGTTATTTTAGTTTGTTGTTTTGAGTTTGTTTAATTAGTTTAATTACAATTAGTGTCTTTCCTTGCCCATTAAAATCCTAAAACGCAAATCCATAGTGGTTTTATAATTTTAGGGGGAGAATAGGTCTAGGAAATAAAAAAAATTAATAAAAAAAACGAGGGAAAAGGAGAGGCAAGCTGAAAATAAATAAGAACGTATGTGTGATACCGATTCAATGTTTGGTATATGATAGTACATAGGTACAAACCATTTGAGACTTTAAATTCAAAATTGAAAAATATGCAAAGTTCAAGTATAAGTCTGTGTAGTCTGAGCAATATAAAAGGAAAGATGATAGATAAGCTAGCTACTACTAAGGTAACACAAAGAAAGTAGACCTAGAGGTTGCTAGACCACAGATGATATGTCGGTAGATTCAACACAATAGATGACTAGACCTTTTGGTGATCTCAAGATTAAACTAAAATGTTTGACTAGCTGTGGGTAACGCCTAATCCCTGGTTAACACAATCAACAAGATTCCAATAAGGGGTGACGAGCAGAATAAACGCCACAAAAGTGTGTGTAAGACCAAAGCATGAGCAAAAGCACATGAAAAATGCAAATACAATCAAACTGATAACTTATGTTGTTGGTGAGATCTGTGCAAAAAGAAGAAAAATTGCTCAAGCAAGAAGATAGGTTATGTGCCTCTCTGTTGTGCAGTGGCACTGACCTGAGGATAAGTATAACCTATATATTCTAGAACTCATTGTTGTTTGCCGCCTCTCTGCTGTGCGATGGCACTGACCTGAGGATTGGCTTCTCTTTGAAAGTTCTAAGAATAGTCTCTTCTTGAATTCTACCCTAAGACCGCTCAAAAATCTACTGAGGAATGTTGATTACCATATAAGTGTGGGATCCACAAATGCTTGTTGAAATAAACAAACCTTAAAACGATCACCAAACTGTGTTGAAAGTCTGTGAATGGATTTAAGAGGACAAGTATACTGACAATCACTATGGCTACAATTCTTGAAAGTTCAAATCAGTGTGGGGACCTAATAGTACTAGTATGATTTCCTAAATTTGCTAAATGACTCTAGATGAAAAACAAGAAAAGAGCATCAAAGGTTTTAGTAACTTGTCCCAAATGATTTGAATATCCTGTATGATTCCAGCTTGAATTGGTCCATGTATGGTTTAAATGATTGAAGCTGCCCTCTCAGAAAAATTATTCCTTAGAGTTACATCTTAGGAATTAACCCTCACAAAAAACAAAATATATCTTAGTGCAATTTTCAATGCTATTTCTTTTACGTAAATACAAAGTTAGTCTATTTCAGTTGTGTGTAGTATCGGACTATGTCATGGAAGTTGATAAGGGACCTTATCATCTAAGAGGTCATGTCTGAGGTGTCCACACGTGCTTTCAAATAAAAATTTGGGTCACGTCTAAGGTGACAAAATGTCTTAAATGGATCACGTCTGAGGTGATCAAAAGTTTTTGAGTCTAAAATGATCATGTCTGAGATGATCAACTGTTCATAATGTTAAATAACAGTTTAAAATGGTTTAAATGTAAAATGGTCATAAAGTCAGAACAATGTCAAGTGTATGACCCATTCGCATGACTGGACCCTGAGTATGGACCAATCATGCGAATGGACCATACTCATGCATTAAACAGCCGAATGGACATGAGTATGACCATTCACCCGAATGGCCTATCAAACTGATCCATTCGACCAAATGAGAGTGTACGAATAAGTTAGTCAACCGACTGAGCTTCAGTCGGCCAACGAAATGTGATCGACTGAGGCAATCACCCGACTGAGTTTAATTCGCCCGAATGAACTGAGCAAATGAGCCCAGTCGGCCGATTGAACTCAGATTCAGTATATAAAGGGCCATAGTCGATCGCATTCTCCTCACCACTCCCAATCGCCCTTTTATCGCACATTGTACCGTTACGCTGCCCAAATTTCTTTAGACCTCGATTGTACATCTTTCTTGATCTTTTGACGTGTGTTTGCATTTATACAGGTATAATAAGATGAAATCTCACAGAAATCAAAAGAAATGGTGCCCTAATTTGTGATGTTCGATTGAAACAAGAACCTAACCTTTAAATGACCCAATAACCTACTGAAACTAAGTAAATGTAAAAATAAGTTTAATAGGTTATTAGTTATGAGATTGCGAGTCTAAAGAACCATTAAATCACGTTTAATTACATGAATTGGTCAAGATTCGAAACTCAATCAACCGAACAGTGGGTCATGCGACTGGTCGTTTAGATGAACTCCAATCGCACGATTAAGACGGCCGAATGGGTCAATCGGCCGAATGGATTATGCGAATGAGCTCAGTCGGCCGACTGAACCAATCACAGGCTCAGCCAACAGATTGAACTCGGTCGCCTTTCTCACTCGAATGAGTCCAGTCGCATGATAGGACAACCGACTGACCACAGTCGCATGATTCATTCGCATGAATGAATCAGAATGAATTCAAACAAGATACTTAGAACTGATTTGTGGTATGTGATTATCTAATGTTTATGTGTCTTGTGTTTCAGATTGATGGCTGATAGATGGTCTATCAACCCTAAGCACAATATATGTGCTCATCTAGACCATACTACTCGGAACGGTGCCGAGTTTGCAGAGATCATCGCTTTTCTTAGGCGATCTAGGATCCACAAGGCCATCTCTTCTCCATGCACTCCCTACAGATCTTTACACCAGGCCTTTTGGAAGAATGCTTCTGTTGATCGATCACGTGAGCCGTATAGCATACGGAACTCTATCTGTGGCATGGATATTGAGTTACTGATGCCGATATTCAAAGAGTACTTGAGCTGGGGGACGATACTAATCACCCCACCAGACTTCACCCTCTTATGGTGAGAGGATGTTTCCTGAGGATTAAGTACGCTGGGGACATCAACTCAGGTGTGCTCAACAAGAGCAACTTGTGTCCCCAGTACAAGTACTTAGCACATGTCATTCTGAAGTGCATTGCTTCCAGAAGGGGTGGGTTTGATGATCTTTCAGACCAGATTCAGAATGCCTATGTTGCACTGGTGCTGAACCACTCCTTCAGCTTCTCGAGCATGATCTTCTCTTACCTTGTGGAGAATCTGGAGGCAAAGGGTAAGGAGGGTTTTTGCATGTACCCCAGATTCTTGCAGCTGATTTTTGATGAGAAGTTGCCATCACTTCCAAAGGAGCGCCACAATGCTATGGCTTTAGAGATCATGGACGATACGACCCTGGGTCGTATGAGAGTTTACCGGGGTAAGAAGGTAAAGCCCCAGGTAAAGAGACTGATAGGCCATCTCGCCAATAGAGGTACGTGGCGCCAAGAAGAGGTCAGTGGCGTCATGTAGACAGCGACTCAGATGTTGAGCAGCTACAGCTCCTAGAGCACGACTCTGATGATGACGATAGTAGGGATGCTGTAGATACATTGCCCACTCGACCAAGGGGCCCCACTATGGATAGTACATCTCCGGTATCTGCCCCTACTGGAGATATAGTAGAGTCTGCTGGGTTCTACTAGGGTTTCATACCTGGTGAGGAAGAGGAGTCGGATAAGGAGCCTCTGACTCGGACTGTGGGAAGTAAAGTCGTTCCTACAGAACGAGGGCTCCAGGCGGTTGGTGAACGCCCTGGTGGATCGGGAGAGACAGCTGCTGACCCTACATATGCTCCCGATCCACCACACAGTGTTCTAGGGGGAGCATCCTCCTCGACAGGATCGAGGAAGAAGAGGATGGCTCAGCCCCACGGAATGAAGAAGAAGAAGCGCAGACTCACCTTCATTACCACCATAGCCACCACCACAGCTACCACCACAGCCACCACCACAACCACCACTACAGCCACACCACCAGTCACCACTCTGCCACACCCACACCACCACCACCTTCACCTATATTACCCCCAATACTCACCACATCTTCCACACCCACACCACCCGCACCTTCACCTATACTACCCCCAATCTTCACTACTGTCACCACCACCACTAGCCATCCCGCAACACCATCTTCTTCCACCCCATATTCATCAGGATCACCTCTGCCTCCTAGTGGGGTAGAGGAACAGCTCTCAGCACTCAACTGTATGGTGCTGAGGCTGTTAGCTGTAGATGAGGAGAAGAGCACTCAGATACGACAGCTTATAGACCTGACCACTACCCAATCTCAGCAGCTA
Source organism: Flaveria trinervia (assembly GCA_025506515.1). Classification (NCBI taxonomy): domain Eukaryota; kingdom Viridiplantae; phylum Streptophyta; class Magnoliopsida; order Asterales; family Asteraceae; genus Flaveria; species Flaveria trinervia. The sequence continues at coordinate 18,144,058 of CM046448.1, forward strand.
TCGCATCAGGCTCGATTGATCGATGAGTAGGCTCATCAGATGTCTCAGCTCCAAGAGCAACACAACAAGAAGATTAAGGAGCTGGAGGCTGCAAACAAGTCCATCTTCCTAAAGCTCAAAGCATCCAGAGACGAGCCCTTAAAGATCGGAGAACGGGATGGAGAAGAAGATACTGAGGATGATGAGAGTGATGATGATGATGATGGTGACGATCATCATGGTGATACAGACGCTGATGATGATGATGACTCTTCTTGTTCGGGTGCACAGGAAGCCAGTGAGAGGCGGACCAAAAGGACTCAAGATTCGGGTGCCTTGACATCAGCTTCGACAGCAGAAGACACATGATCCAGGACAAGAGTAATGCTTAGATGTTTTATTGTTATTTAAAATCTTTTGTATTTGGATCATGTATGAAATTAATGAAATACATGTTTATATGTAATATAAATAGTTATGTTTTTTATTATCATGGTTATGTCTTGATTATTACCTAATGTTTGATGTGTTGAATGTTTAAATCAAGCAGATCCATAGTTTCAAAGGGACGAATACGATGCTGAACCCCTTTAGCAGGTCAAGACTCAACTAACCATGATTCTTGATCTGCAAGGAATTGTCAGGAGATCAATGAGTTACACTCCTGAAGAAGGGGAAATAATTCACAACCTCACTGACGAACAAATTGATGAAATGTTCAAGCTTAATCCGATGAGATTGTAAAAGACGCTCCAACTTTTGAAAAAGACAGTGACGATGAGCTAAACGACATTGATGAGATAGAAATTGAGGATGTCACAGCAGAGCACTATCCCAGGTACACTGACAAAGAGGGAAATATGGTCCCCAATCTGGGTGATTCCAGAGTCAGTGATACATTCGAGATATTAGATCAGATGGAGCACGAATCTGAGAAGATTGAAGACAAGCCCAAGCCTCAAACGCCGATGTTGATATCAGGAAGGCTGAATGGGCTGCATGTTTTGAGGATATCCGAGCACAACATGCTGCTCCTAGACCGAATGTCTACACCAAGCTCTACAACATGAAGAAACATCACAAGGTGTCAAGCAAGATTATCATGTGGGCTCATTTTGATGATCTTAATGTATACACGGTAAAGAGAGAGAAGGGTATTGAGTACTTTAGATTCCCGCATGATCTAAAGTCTCTACCTGGTTTTGAGCTCAACCAGCTGGCTAAATAGATGCTACTATATGCTGACCCGAGGAAGATGTCAAGCTGGTTTGAGGCTGCCCTGAAGAAAAAGTACCATACCAGGTGGGTCAACTTTAAACCTCAATAACCTACGAGGTATACCAGGCGTTCTGAAGTTGATCCCATAACTAGAAAGCCTAAGATAGTGCTGAAGTGGAGTCCCCCAAGAACAATGTCAAGAATCCCTCTTAGGGAAATGCCACAGGACTTCACTCCACACTTTAAGTGGTGTGGTACTATGATTGGAGAACAGGGGAGGCGGTCATAGTTCTGAACAAAGAGGGCAGAATGGATACTATCAGGGTATTTGACCCAATGTGGCTCATAAACTTGTCTGCTGATGATGTATACACATTATACAAGTGGCCACTGTTCTATGACACACAAGATATTGTACAAGCCCTCCAATTCCAAAATGTGATACGAATCTGCTTTGCGTTTGAGATACACGCAGGAGTCACAAGAGAGGAGAAGTACGAAGAGGTTATGAAGAAGGTAAGACATTAGAAAGATCTAGGTCCAAAGGGGAGTTTGTTGATACATATGTACCTAGATTCTGATATGAATGTAATATGTCTTTATTGTCTTATGCTTATGTAATCGTTGGGTACTTAATGAAATACAAATGTTTGGTTGTGTTTATAATGTTTAATATTTTATTAATGAGTTGTTTAACACATATTGACTTGATTATATAGGTTTGTGGTTGTTTGAATTAATATAAATAATGTTATGATAATTAATACATTCAAACTTAACAACATGAAGTCATCATGCGAATGGCCCATGCTAATGGACCATACGCATAAACAACTTCATACGAATGACTCAGTCGCACGACTGAACCAGGAGACTGGATCAGTCGTATGACTATAACATGAGATTGAATCAGTCGCACGACTGAGTATTCAGTCGTGCGAATGGATCAACCATATGGCTCAATCGCACGAATGAATCATGCTGATGGTTCAGTCGCCCGAATAAGCAACCCTAACCTATAAATACCGTCTAATTCGTGGAAAAACATAAGCATTCAATCCACTTCGACTCCAGACGTACCCTAGCCGTCCAAAAGCCTCCAAGTTCGTACTCCAAGTTCATAGAACGCTGTAGATCGATTCCTAATCCATTCTTGACGTTAGATTCAATACGTTATTGTTTCTACGTGCGTTCTCACTGATTGGATCGCCAATCAAATAGGATTCTGCATTATTTTTGGTTTTTAAACACGTTAATTAGTTGGTATTTTTTTCAAATACCAGATCCTAACAAGAATAAATAAAAATATATATTTTAAATATTTAGATAATTTGTTAGGTTTGTAAGGACCTAACATTTATAGATTACAATATAAAGTGAAAAACAAACACTCAAATTAAACAATAAATACAAGTAAGCGAGAACTCCAAGATGATGGATAATATTGTCATCACGTGAAGACTTAGAGTTGTCGCGCAAGAACTTGATGTTCTCGCGCGAGAACATCTAGATAGTTGCAGGACCGTTAGAAGGGGTGATACACTTTACAACACAACAACACAATTGAGGAAAGTTCTTTAGAACATTTAATAGATCAAATAGAGAGCTGGTCAACTAGAATAAAAGATACTAAAAACACAAGTAACTGAGAGACAAAACAAGATAGCAAACAACATAAGTATTTGGGTTTCAAGAATGCTGTGTATTGCTTCTCAAGTTCTATTACAAAGTGTTACAAATCATAATAAAAATTTACAAGTACTTGAGATACATATACTACATCTTACAGCCGGTCATACTTTTAGGCCAGCTGGATACATAATACTAGACAACAAAATCAAATGTAGAGTCAAAAGGCAGATTGGCTTTTGGCTTGTGACTATGACATGTCATAGCTCACATCCTAATGTATTACAAAAATGATTAAGTACATAAAATAGAAATCTCAAACTCAAGACCTCAATGTACAGTATACCAAAAGCATGGACCTTTTCATCAACTTATGAAAGTTGGTGAGTCGAACATAGTTGTAGCGGAAAGTTGGTCCAGCTTTATGGAAAAGTACATCAGATAAAAGCATGTACATAAAAGTCTTTAGAAGAAATCTGTCTTCATAAGCTAGCTTCGGAAGACTTTGTCTTTGAAGCTTCGGAAGACTTCATATTTGGCTTCGGAAGAGATTGGTCTTGGCTTCGGAAGATTTTACACTTATAATATTTCTAGCGCACGATGTAAAACTTCCGAAACATTTCTACTTCAGTACTTTGGTGCATGCATGCAGAAAGACTTTGGATGTTTTGGATGTTTTGGATGTTTTGGCTGCATCAGACTTATGGAATCCTTACAATAGTATATATATATATATTATATATATATATATATATATATATATATATATTATATATATATATTTATGTGTGTGTGTGTGTGTGTTTCCTTTGAATTTCATTATGTGTGTTTATTTTTTAAAAGTGCTATGAGAGTGATAGAGCAAATAGGTGTGTGATAGGCCGCCTGAGGGGAGCTCACCGTGGGTGGATCAAGCATAACCGATGTAAACTCCTTTGGTATTGTAATTGTTTGATTAATATATTTGATTGAGTTTGTTTAATGTTCGTTGATATCATACACACACACACACATTCGTCTTATTTGATTATCAAGTGCAACAATATGTGGAATCGATAATGACGAGGATTTTACATTTGGTATCAGAGCAAGGTATTGCTCTTGATACACGGATTTTCATTCCGCGATCATCCATTTAAGACTTTAAACATGGAGGTTGAAGATCTAAAGGTTTAGATCGAGTTTAGATTGGTTTCGAAGGAAAAGAAGATGAAACCGAGGGTGAACACACACACGAAATCAGCTTTGTTACATTATACGCTCGGTATCTTCAACTTTTGGTGGAAAATGAAGATTTCAGACCGTAGCTGTGAGTCAAAATCATAAACGTTGACTTTGGTTGTAGTTTTTGCAGGAATAACTACAACGTGTGAGAACTTTGCAAAAATAACCGTATTTTGCGAAAACTTTTTCGTGAGAGAACTTTTTCATGAGAGAAATTTTCATGTGAGAAATTTTCATTTGAGAACTTTTTGTGAGAACTTTCCATGTGAGAACTTTTATGTGAGAACTTCCATGTGAGAACTTTCATGTGAGAACTTCCATGTGAGAACTTTCATGTGAGAATTTTTTCATGAGAAAAGTTTATGCAAAATCTTTACAGCAGTAACCGTCTTTTGCGAAAATGTTCTCATGCAAAAACTTCACCATGGTACTTAAACAAGGGGTTTTTGTGTTGTTTGATCAAGTTCAAGATTCTATATCTACAACATTTGATTCAGGTCATTCGTGAATTGAAACTTGACGATGTAGGTTTATTTTATTTTATTAATGGAGACAATGATCGAACGGGTAGATTAAGTGAAGAATCAAGATTGTTTGGTATTTTTTCTTTGAAAATATAGGCTTATTACATCTTACTTAGGGGGGAGAATAATTTAGATAATCTAGTTCGACATCATAGAATCTTGTCATTGGACTGAAAATCGAGTTTTTCGAGAATCTTATATGGAAGTTGGATCTTTCTATCATATGCCTAATACATTTTAAGTTGTAAGTAATCATAATTGGAAAGTTTAATCTTGATTCGGAGGTGATATCCTTTATGAAACTATACATTAGGAGGAGGTTAAAGCTGATGGGGAAGACTGAAGTGACAGATACCCGGTTATCGGATAATTCTTGAAGATGAGTAATTGAAGTCAAACATAGCTTGATATCATAATCCATAGGGGGGGGGGGGGAATTGTAAGGAGCTAGCCTTTAGGGATTACAATATCAAGTGAAAAACAAACACTCAAATTATGCAAGAAATACAAGGAAGCGAGAACTCCAAGATGATAGATAATATTATCATCACGCGAAGACTTGGAATTGTTGTGCGAGAACTTGATGTTCTCGTGCTAGAACATGTAGATAGTATATATAGATGTTTTTCCTTTGTATTTCATTATGTGTATTTATTTTGTAAAAGTACTCTGAGAGTGATAGAGCAAAGATGTGTGTGATAGTCCGCCCAAGGGGAGCTCACCTCGGGTGGAATTAGCTTAAGCGATGTAAAATCCTTTGGTATTGTAATTGTTTGATTAATAATATTCGACCGAGCTTGTTTGATGTTCGTTGATATCATACACACATATCCGTCTTAATTTGATTATCAAGTGCAACAATTGTGAAATTGATCATGACGAGGATTTTACAATGTTCAACATGATTGATAACCTTCTCCGTTTCACCGTGCGACCACCAACCATGGCCACCACCCTCTTCTAGCTAATGAACTAAAGCAATCATCACCATCTCACCATCACCAAACACCCAATCTTAACCCTTTCATTCAAATCTAATTTGCATCAACACCACCGACAACACCGCTGTTGAAGGTTAAACTAAATTAGTGTATTTATATGTTATTATAAGTTTAGTGTGACAATTGTATAATTATCTTTAGTATAGGTAAGTTAGTTATTTCTTGGTGGTTAAGTAACCCGGTTAGAACCCGTGGATAACCCGCCAAGTTTGTACCTATAAATACCATGTAAAACTCTTCATTTGTTAATAGATGAATCATACTTACAAGAACATATTCTCAGCATTCATCCATTGTAAAACTTGTGTTTGATCATTCTGTACCAACTATTGGTATCAGAGCGTTACGCTCTTGGGAAGAAGAATAAATCGTGTAAAGAAACATTCGATTTCACAAAGAACACAGATTCTTGGCAGTCCCTATTTCATGCATAGGAACAGAGATACGAATTTGGAATTGAAATCAACAAACACGAATCATCTTGTTAATTCAGAAAACATCCCCAACATCAATTGATTTAGAAACCCAGAAATGGTAATTAAGAATCGATCGACCGAAATACACAGAAAAGTTCGGTGACTCGGGCACGTCAAAATCAGAACAAGAAATCAAGATCAAAGAACAACGAATCAATCTGATTCCCTCTAACACTTTCAAGAATCAATTTTGGAAAATCGATTTCGGAAACGTTTTGAAAATCAAAAGAAAAGTACCGATCAGGATTTCTTTTATTCTCGAATCCGTTCAAGCGAAAAGAAAAAACGAAGCCATTTTGTGTTCTTAATCAAGTATTCGATCATTAGTAAGACGAATCCAAAGCGATTACAGTAGAAGATTCAACAATTGAAAAGGCTTACAAAATTAATTTGGTGTGTTCGGACGATTACAGGGAAGATATCATCGGATTTGTTTTTGTCAATTTTGACTTTTAGAAAGTCAAAATTAGAATTTTGGAAGAAAGTAACCGTTTTAAGTTAAGGAAAGTCAAATGGGATCTTTGACTTTTTTTGGTAAAAAATGATCTCATAAACTTTTCTTTTAGTGCATCCGTTAAAGAAAATTTTATATTTTAAATACAACAAAACATTAAGTTTTATTACAAATGATAAATCAAATACAAAATTAAATTTGATTTTAAAGGAAAAGAAAAGTCAAAATAAAACCAAGTTTGACTAAAGGAAAGTCAAACAATTTCTTTCAAATTTTTGGAAGTTTATACAACCGAACCTTTGTGGTTCATAGCAAGTTCAACCTATGTGGCGAATAAAAGAAAAGACCTGTGTGACAAATTCGACATGTGTGGCGAAACAAGTAAGAAGACATGTGTGGCAAATTCGACCTATGTGGCGAAACAAGTAAGAAGACTTGTCTGGCAAGTTCGACCTGTGTGGCGAAACAAACAAAGATGACTTGTGTGGTGTTTATCGAAAGGAGACCTGTGTCACAAAACAAGAAGATCTGTGTGGCAAATCAAAGCAACAAGCAATACGATTCATTCTTGAATCAATTAGCAAGAAACAAAGTTCAAGCAAGTAAGACAAGGACAACGAGATAGGAAAGAAAAGATCTGAGAAGATTAAACAAGAAAACATGACAGAGAAATCAGCAAGTATATCGACACCAACACATGAACAAAGGAATATATCACTTCAATGTCCTCAGCTAATTGAAACAAACTACACCTCATGGGCACTATTAATGGAAACGATCTTAAAGGCTTATGGTCTTTGGGAAACAATTGATTCGAAAAGAGAAGTAGATGAAAAGAGAGTGCATACGACTAAAGCAATGATCTTCCAAACATTACCTGAAGATATATTAATGCAAGTAGCATAATGTGAAAAAGCAAAAGAAGTTTGGGAATCAATTAAAGTTCGATACCTTGGAGCATATCTAGTTCAAAAGGCACGTCTACAAACCTTAAGAAACGAGTTAGAGACGTTAAAGATGAAAGAAAATGAAAGCGTAAGTAACTTCGCAAGCAAGTTAAGCAGCATAAGAGCCAAATTTTAAAAGTCTTGGCACTATTCTTAAAGATAAGATAATAGTAAGGAAGTTACTTAATTCCGCTCCTAAGAAATTTCTACCAATAGTTGCATCTATCGAGTAATATTCAGAAATAGACAAAATACCATTTGAAGAAGCAGTAGGAAGAATAATAGCATTTGAGGAACGCCTCAAAAGTCATGACGACCCAGAAGGAAATCATCAAACTAAACCTAATAACAACTTCAACTAATCAATATGAAAGCAGGTACTATGGTAGAGGACGTGGTAACCAAATCCTTGGTAGAGGTTATGGAAGAAACTTCAACGAAAGACAAGAAAAAGAATTCATCAAAGAAAAGAAAGATCATGAGAAAGATGTGAGTCGAGAAGACAAAGACAAAAATAAATTTAGATGTTTTAGTTGTGGAAACTATGGTAATTTTCATATGAATGCACCAAATGGAAGAACAAGTGGAAGAACAAAGAAAAAGTGGAAGCTAATCTTATTCAATGCGAGAAAGATGAACCTGTGATTTATGAAGTGGAAAGATGAAGACTCTCTCAACCTTAATTTAGTTTAAGGGGGAGTGTTGAAGGTTAAACTAAATTAGTGTATTTATATGTTATTATAAGTTTAGTGTGACAATTGTATAATTATCTTTAGTATAGGTAAGTTAGTTATTTCTTGGTGGTTAAGTAACCCGGTTAGAACCCGTGGATAACCCGCCAAGTTTGTACCTATAAATACCATGTAAAACTTTCATTTGTTAATAGATGAATCATACTTACAAGAACATATTCTTAGCATTCATCCATTGTAAAACTTGTGTTTGATCATTCTGTACCAACAACCGCCGTTATCATTAGATCAAACCAGACCCTGTGCGATCATAGACGTCGATCATATCTACACCGATCAAAGATTTGCCTCCACAGGCTCATGATCACTCAAGACCATAACAAACACTAAAATCTTATAGAAATGTTGTTGAGTATAACTTAAACCTTAGAGCTAATTTGAGCTAAGAATACAAGTTTGAAGGTTATATTAGTACGAGGAAAAAACTGAATTGTTTGATAAACCATTTCATAACAATCATAACTTAGTCCTATACATAACCATAGTAAGCACAAAGTAGAATTATTATAATGATCATTCATAACAGGAATCACATCTCATTCAAGTACTCTTACAATCACAAAAGATTAAAAGACCTGTTTCATAACCAAAGAAATTTATATCCTTAGAAAATCATAAAAGTACATAACTTGATTTTTAAAAGTTGCCAAGTTAATTTGTGTTGGAATTTTGGACACAAAATAACAATATATATATTTTTATATAAATAGTTATTTAATTATTGGTTTAAGTTCTCGTTTTGTAACGAACTATATTGTGTCCAAACTGAAATTAAGATGAATTAGATATCGATGCTCGAAATAGAGTGGTCGGAATGAAGAAAGTAAAACTTGGGTGATTATAGTAGAAAATTGTTGCAATTTCTTTCAAAATGTTAATACAACCATGTATGATTAACATGGATATTTTATGTTTTGACCAAGTCTTTTAATAAATATTATAAATGTTTTTATGGATCATAAGTTTTATTAAAATTAGTATTAAACTTGTCATGAATATAATGAGAGTTTTAATTTGGTCTCATAAAACATTTCATAAATCAAATGAAAGTTTTGTTTGTGAATCATAAAACTCACATTAAGATAAACTTATTAGCATAAGTATATAAACAAACTCATGATGAGAAAAGAAAAGTAGAGAACAGAAGAAATATATTCTCTTTAGATTCAACCAGTTTTATAAAAATTTAGAGAGGAGCACTCTCTAAATTGTTATTCCTACACCATCATCTTTAATCTTTTTCCATCTAACATCATAACACATATTTAACCCGGTGATCTTTTGGGCCGAGACACTCTCCGGCAGTACATACTGCTTTAGCTGTTGTACCCTAGGAAATAGACGCATTGTCTTAAGTAGAGACGTGAATTCTATTTTAAGGGACCCGTGTCTAACACGATCCTCGGCCACAATCATCAATCTTTTGTTTGTTAATTGTTGCAGTCAAGGGGTATAGTTAAAGATTCGAACACGATGAAGACTCATGTCATGAATAATATATGAAGAGTCGTTGGAGTATATACTAAAGACGAATGTTCTAATCAAGTTTGGTACATAAATATTGTTTATATTTACTCTTCTAATCGTATTTACAAATGGTATTGTACTAGGATATTCTTATGACTAACGAGAGTATCGTTAGAATTACTATCTTTAAATATTAAAGTGAACATACTTTCTGCAATTTGAGATACTATCAAGAGCTTACCTTATTGGCAACGAATTAGAAAATTTGTAAAATCAAACCTCTTAGTTATAACCTTTGACGCAATAATCTTTTTGTTATAGCCATTGACACCCAAGTTCAAGAAGCTACCAATCATGTAATGCTTACCGGATAACACACACTTCAATAGGCTACAATGTTCAGACAACTATCTATATTCATTCAAGCCTTGATATTTTACAGCCCAAAATACTTACCTTTATAATAAGTAACAAAAAGACGAATACTTTGCAGAAGACTATCTGGTAGAAGACTTGCCAAATAAATTTAATCAAAGTTAGCCAAAATATTAATATATACTTGCATGGAAATAATTATTTCATAACTTACTGCTTTGCTGCATGTTGCTAGAGAATAATATGATTTTTTAGTAACTAAAATGCTTTCTCTGACTGTAAGCTATGGATGACATATATACAAAGAAATGAAAAGGCGAACTGCAAACCTATAGAATCATTATAGACTGTTATTGTATCTAGCCGTGTTTAGAAAAATGTGATTAATTTCTCTGACGTTTGACTTGTTATGTGACACCCTCCTTCTTTAACTAAAACTTTTATTTCAAGCGATAAGAGATAAAAGTCAACACAACCAAAATTGATTCGTATGATCAAATTGCCGCAAATAAAATCAGTCTTACCTCCGCCCTACCTCAAGCAGGTGAGATAAAACATAAGGATTGTTAGGTAATGATAAAAAATCATATATAATCAACAAATAACAGCATGAAAGGTGAATTGTAAACAACTCTAGACCATAGTTACTTAAATCGTGGTTCGCTCCGGTACGGGTACGTCGGTTCGTTAGTATGGACGAATTCGGTGTGTAACGGGTAGGTTCATTTCGGTACGAACCGGAACCGGTACGGTGTACCAATAGTATGATTCGATGTACGCAATTTAAAGGTCAAAATATCGCGTATATATTATGCCGCAATTTGATCAAATGGAACACTATTATGGATTATGGAGCAGCCGCAATATCATTTAATTCAATTCAGCGATCGAAAACGCGTTTTAATAATGATCGGAAACCACGAATTAAATAAGAGAACACTTGTTTGGAACCCTAGATTGTCAAAGATGGTATTAAAGATCGACAGGGTGACAAATGATGATCGAACTGACTAAAGATTTTCAATCGTCACCACCGTAACACCTTGGTCTTCGTCTTCTTCTCCATTCTTAGAGACTAAAGTCTCCACCATTTCTCTCCGTCTATTTTTATCTTTTCTGCTACCTCTCTCTCTTTTTCCATAAATTGCCATTAGAAACTTGTACTGAACGGAGAAGAAACGGGTTCCAATGTTGATGAAAAAATGGAGTGTCGTACGTTTGCACAAACCATATGTACAAACCTTTAAGCCTAATGTACATACTATAATATAACAAACAGAAAAAACTTAATATTTAGTAATATATAAATAACTAGGTTTTTTCAACCCGCGCGAGTTGTATGGGAATTCCATCATGATCCAAAATGTTAAAACACGAGTGCATCAACACATTTGTAGGTGTATTATATGTGACATAATAATATATAGACTAACAATCGACCCGACTTGTCTTCAAATTAAATTTACGCCTAACCATCACGAAATTTGGATTTATACAGTTGAATGAAAACACATTATACTTCACCCGACTCTTTTGCAAAACAAAATTATGTCGAAACGGAGTTCAACTCAAAATGTACATAAAGAAACGTGCAGCTGCACCGTATGCGGCGTGATAAAATATAGATTGCGATCACTCGATTCGTTTCCGAACTAAATTTACATTATGACGAATAGTAACTCAGATTTATACCGTAAAAAACATTTTATATTTATCCCATTCATTTCAAAACAAAATTTCACGTGTCGTATTCTAGATATATTTAAATCCACTAAAAAAACTTTAACTAAATCAAACTCATTTAGAAACTTAACTATATACGGAAGCAAAACAATGAAAAACTTGGTGCCATTAATATTAAATTAATACAAACACTATAAAGACCAAAAACAAATGTACATTAAAAAATAATATAATAACTGGTCTTTTTCAAATGAGTTAATATAGTGATAATTTGTGATATTTGTCCAAAAAAAATCAGAGTTATATGATTCCAACATTAGACAAAAAACTTAATTCGTCATAAAAAATTGAAATTTTTTCAATAATTAGCATGTCAAAAAAAATAAATAAATCTATAAGATTCGTTTAGCAAGTAAGGAACTGAACCTTGTGGTTCACACAACAAGGAAGATTCGAATGTTTGTGGTTCACATAGCTAGGAAGAACCGAACCCTTGTGGTTCATATAACAAGCAGGAACCGAACCAGTGTGGTTCATTTAGCAAGCAAGATCGAATCAATCTTGGTTCAAATAGCAAGCAAGAGAGATTATAGTGTTTCAAAGCAAGCAAGAACAACCTGTGTGGTCAAAGCAAGCAAGAAAGACACGTGCGTTTAAAGCAAACAAGAAATACATGTGTAGTCAAAGCAAGCAAGATAGACCAACTTCAGTCATAGCAAGCACGATATACCAATTTCGATCAAAGCAAGCAGGATAAGCAAGAAAGTTGTAACAAGAAAGCAAGAACGTTGAAAGATTAAAACAAGAAAGCAAGACTGTACATCATTTAAATTGATTAGCAAGAATCAAGTGCAAGTTAAAGTAAGTTTAAAAGCAAGATATGAAAGAGACGACCCAAAAAAATAAAGAAAGAAAGCATGAAGGAAAATAAGCAAATACATCGGCACCAATACGTGAACAAGGGAACATATCACTCCAATGTTCCAAATTAACCAAGTCAAACTACACTTAGTGGGCGCTTTTAATGGAAAAACGATCTTAAAAGATTATGGTCTTTGAGAAACAATTGACTCGAAAGAAGATGTAGATGAAAAGAAAGTACATACGACTAAAGTAATGATCTTCCAAACACTACCCGAAATGTACTAATATAATTTGCACAATGTGAAAATGCAAAAGAAGTTTGGGACCGATTAAAGTACGACACCTTGGAGCCAATCTAGTTAAAAAGGCACGTCTACAAACTTTAAGGAGCGGGCTAGAAACATTAAAGATGAAAGAAAATGAAATCGTAGGTAACTTAGCCAGCAAGTTAAGCAGCATAAGAGTCAAATTCAAGTGTCTTGGCACTACTCTTAAAGATAAAATAATTGTAAGGAAGTTACTTAACTCCATTCATAAAAAGTTTTTACCAATAGTGGCATCTATCGATCAATATTCAGAAATAAATAAAATGTTATTTGAAGAAGCAACGGGGAAAATTACAGCATTGAAGAACACCTCATAAGTCATGATGAATTAAAAGGAAATCATCATACTAAGCTTCTAATGGCAAGTTCACATAATCAAAGTTATGGTAGAGGATGAGGAAGAAACTTTAATACAAGACAAGCAAGAGAGTTCACCAAAGAAAGAAAAGATCACGAGAAAAATATGAATCAAGAAGAAAAAGACAAAAACAAATTTAGATGTTATAAATGTGGACGATTTGGTATTTTTTATATGAATGCACCAAATGGAAGAACAAGTGAAAGAACAAGAAAAAAGAGAAACAACAAGAATCCAATCTCATTTATGATGATGACCCAACCTTGGTGTAGAAAGGAAATTCAAGAAAGTTGAAGATGAAGGAATGTTAAATTTAAGAGGAAGATTATTAGGTTAAAATTAATTACCCACTCACCAAGTACAAAAATACCACTCGTCTGCAGCCCACACAACACCGCCTTCATCAAATTTACACCATAATCACTTAACACTATTGGTTAGTTAAATAATTGTCATTTGTAAGGGTATAAATACCCCACTTGAATATGTCATTTGTGTATATATGTATGATTATATAATACAAAGTTTCTCTCGAATATTCTTCATTTTACCACAAGTTTCATCAATCGATATATTTGTTTGCAAGTCGGATTATCCAACAACATCTTCTCTGGATCAGCGATTAAACACCTGTTGTTCCCCTGATTCTCAGTGGACGTTCATTTAGCATGCAGTGGACCTGTGATGGCTATCATGGTCTGGTAGAGAGTGTTGGTCGCTGTGTTCACCCAACTCCCCACCGTTAAGCATTGAAAACAAAATCCGGAATGTGTGTACCACCGTATATCTATGAATCAACGGCTAAGGATTCTAGAATTACTATTCATTACCTTAGTTTATTAACATATAGGGTAACTCCCGTTGCACCAAACAATATCTAATTTTATTTATTAAATATCATCCACTAGAATTAAAATGGAACAAAGTGAACCACAAGAATTTAACTTGTGGTTTTATTTTTGACTTCGACACAGCAATGCTGAATGGTGGCACTGTGGTGGTGGTAAAAAGCAACTGAGTTTGTTTCTGGTGATGCTAAAATTTCCTATTTGAAGTTCTAGCAATAAAAAAACACACACAAGTCATTATAACAGAACATAAAAGAACTAACACGAGAACTTATGATGTTTGATATGCATTCACTTGTTACATCTAGGATCTCCTTTTATTACTTTAAGGTGATAAGAATTATAAATTTCATATCCACAACATCTTTAGGAACAAGAATACATGGAGGTGACATGCCTAATCTAATTGTATTGGGGTTAGGGCCAACCTTCTTGTGGTCTTAGCCGAAGATTCCACAAAACTCAACAATCTCCCCTTTAGAGATTTTGATAAACTTCAAATTGTGCTCCATTTCATCTGGCATTTTTGTATACCTCCTCTTCAACAAGTTGCAACGGTCTTTTCATCACTATTCCATAAGGCCATGCTACACCAACCTCTAACTCTTCTATCGTCATGATCTATGTCGTCGTATCTACCAATGACTCTTTCTAGACACAATCCTTCCTAAGTGACCTCATCTTTACTTTCCTAGTCCGCTCCCACTTAATTAAGTCTTTCATATTTACTATTTCCAAGTAGTTTGTAGATTCTATGGTTATTATATGAAACTAGCTTTAGTAAAGCTTTGTATTACACGGGTTAAATAAATAAAATAGTAAATATAATAAAAATTATTAATCATAAATGATATTTTAAATTAAGATATGAATTTTAGATATAAAATAATAACTAATGATATCTTATGATCTTCCATATTTTATTACACTTTAAATTTCCTTTATGTTTTTTTCTTGAAGTATTCTTGATAAACCACTAAATGATAACTTTTCTACCCGTTAACGTCTGAACCACCAGACCCAATTTTCACTTTCTTTAGTTTTAACATCTTCATACAAGGTAAATTGTGTCTATTTGCTTCATCTAGTTGTACTCAGATTATGTATAAAGTTCTGTCTCTTCTTCATGAGCAACAACCAAGTTTCCTTCGATTACCTCTCTTTATCATTTCTAAACACAAACGACATGATATCCCTAATTATCCAACTATCTGTTATAAATTAAAATGTTGTCGCTTTAGATAAAAAATATATCTTTTTTAATTTTTTTGTACAAGTCTTTTACCTCAACACTTGTACCAATGATTTTCCATTCTAATATAGTGATCTATACTGATGATGCATATCCCCACGACAATTTAGAGTTATTACACTCTTTGCCTGTGACACCTACAACACCGACATGCCAAAATCATCTATAAGCGATGGCATGTCCTCATTATATGGTGACATATTGTTGTTGCTATCGATGTTCTTCTCTTAGTACCAGTTACAAGGACAAGCATTTTTTACAACATTTTGTATCATACTTTTTAAGTGACCAACCTAACCCAACCCAAATTGCCAGAAAATTGTTATTTTCGTTTTTATGAAATTGTATCATATAAAAAAGAATTACTTTGTGAAAATAAATTTCCGGATCCACCCTTGCGCTTAAGCAAGCATAGTTCTAATGCCCTTAAGTAATTAGAACCTTTAGAAATCAAGTTGGTGATTTTCTTGTATCCCACACATTATTAATAGTGAATCTAATATACGAATCCAGAACTTGATGGTTTCTATGCTGCTAAGTAGTTTAGAATCATGAATAGGATGATTAAATTAAAGTTGTATGAAATCATTGACTTCAATTATGTACATAAATTAAGAAAGTAACATTTTGAGTTCTTGAAGAGGTTTAGACTCGAGTGTTAACTCGAGAAAATTCGTTGTAACTAAGGCACTGACAGGTGCAAAAGCATGACATATGAAGTGTATGTAGAATTCATAAATGGTGGATACTTAGTCCAATTCAAGATTTAGCTACGTGTGTTATTGGTGGAAATTGACCTATATTCGCATGATTAAATACGTTTAACAACGTAACTATGTTTGACTAATTATAAGTGTGTTTGAACAAACCATTTTTAGCATATAGATTCAATTTCTGTCACATGCCCATCGCTAATTTTTTTAAGGGAGTTTGTGTGTGAAATGTCTAATGACTAATAAGAAAACCATTCGAATTTCAACTATATGTTCTTCATGATAGATAGTGATACATGATATATAAGTAATATATGTGAAGCTGTAGCTTCTTATTTTGTAAAGAAAGTTCCCCTCTAATAAAAGATATACATTCTTAGACTATTTTCTTCCTTGGATGGGGTTAAAAAACAATGATGATATATGAGACTTAGTTAAATCTGGACGACCATGCCCATCTCCTTCACTATACATAAATTGTGCCATCCTAGGTATGTTTGTGGCATAGTCGATAAACTCACGTGCAAATTGAGAATTAGCATGTGCTCGTTCTTTGTTTAGTTTCTTCCACGTCTCCATGATCAACTGCTTGATGTACCTTCGAGCTTCATCTTCATTAGCACCGCTCTCATGCATATAACACTGGATTGATTTTGAAATGTCGCCTCTTTCCAATTCATCCTTACAGGAATTATAATATAATGTGTAAGTTTATTTATTTCTATTTGAGGTTACAAAGTTAAATAAGTTATGGTGAACAAAGTATGAATAATGTTACCAGTCCCACTACAAAACAAAGGATTATAAGCTTAGATAAATGTAAAATATGTTTGTAATCTGTTGGTAAAAGTTTTTCCAAAGGCTATTAGGGATTGATCCTCAACAGATATCTAACGGTGTACATTACTATAATTTGAAAAAAAATCAATAAGTACTTATCTTTCAACGATTGTGACTTTCCATCGGTGAAAGTGAGTTATCTAGTAGTGTAAGTATAGATATTAATTAATTAATAAAAGGGCATACTGTGGATGTTCCCAAGTCATCAGCTAGTCGGAAGATTAGTGACGAGTAGTAAACTATCTTTTCAAGTCTTGCCATGCTTTGAAAGATTTCATCACTTGAATCAACAGATGTTATAAAGTTTACATTCATGAGTATTACTGGGCCTGATATTGATTCATAAGCATTATCCAAGTACTCTTGGAGTGTTGGTATATATCCACTATTGTACCACCGTGCTTCTACTAGGTATGCCTTGCATAAGCCCGCCCACTGTAATATTATTATTTCGGAAGCATAAGAGCTAGATTAGTGTCAAGCTATAATATCAAATAATAACAGTGAAAACATTAAATTTTATAGTTAGAGATCAGAAATGATATAGTTACTGCTTTCTTAAGGTATGATAGGCTGAGGAACCCTTTGTCTGTCAATGTGTTATATGCGATCTCGTTAACAGTGTTGTAGAACCCGAGGAAACAAATCTTCATATATTCAGGGAGTTCATCGATTGCATTGATGTCCCATCTATTAATTAGATGCTTTTGTTAGCTTTCACTATCTTTGTGAAAGTACTAGTTGTTTATGTAAGTATCCTAAGTGAATGAAAAATACATTATTTTACCTATGAATGATGTCGGTAAATTGTTCAAGTTCATCCAAAGTACCATACACATCATAGACATCATCGATAGCAGTAATCATGGAATTAACCTTTGTTAGTGTTCTCCTACCAAGGCTGCACTGGGGTAGGTGACCAAAACCAGTAGACCACAAGAAATGCTCAACCAACCGATCTCTACTAAAGCTAAGCTTCTTGTCCCATCTTGTATTTCTCCACCACCTACCATGATTAGTGTATAAAGGATTTGATCAACAACAATCTCTCCACATATCATGTAGATTCAGATCGTTATCCATTTAATATTTTACCAACTAAGTAGAATTGATGCAAGGGTGCATTTCTTACCCGAACCCAAACAAACTCAACCCGAACCTGATTAAGGACTAACCTAAGCAACCAACCTGATAATTACGTTAAACCACACTTGATTTTTATGAATACCTACGTTGATTTTGTAAGAATTGAGTCAACCCGATTAACCAAAATCTTAATGTTTAGAAAATTCCAAAATCTACATATATATATATATATGCATATAAATATATATATACACATATATATATACATATATATATATATATATATATTTATACGTATGTGTGTATATATATATACATATGTATATATATCTATATACACACACACGTATGTATATATGTATATATGTGTATATATATACGTATGTGTGTGTATATATATATGATATATATATATACACACACACGCGCGCGTATGTATGTATGTATGTATATATAATATATATATATATAAACGTATGTGTATATATATATATATAAACGTATGTGTATATATATATACACGTATGTAGGTATATATATACACATATGTACGTATATATACCTTTATATATACGTATATATAAACGTATATACACATGCATATATATACATGTATATATATGTATATATGTACGCATATATATATGTATATATATATATATGTGTGTGTGTGTGTATATATATATATTTATGTGTGTGTGTGTGTATACACACACACACACACCTATATATACATATATAAACTTGTATATATATATATATAAATATATATATATATATATATATATATATTATATATAAATATATATATATATATGTATGTATATATATATACACGTATATATATATATATGTATATATACACGTATATATATATATATGTATATATACACGTATATATATATATATATATAAATATATATATACATATATATATATATAAATATATATATATATATATATATATATACATATATACATATATACATATATATATACATATATATATATATATATATATATATATATATATATAGATCTATATATATATCTATATATATATATATATATCTATATATATATATATATACGTGTATAATATATATACGTGTATATATATACACACACACACACGTATATATATACATATATATACGTATATATACGCGTATATATATACATGTATATATATACGCGTATATATATATATATGTATATATGTATGTATATACACACATATATATATATATATATATATATATAGGTGTGTATATATATATCTGTATGTATATATGTATATATATATATATACAAAAAAGATGCTTCTTATTGAACCATCCCCTATATATATATACACACACACACCACACACACACACACACACACACAATATATATATATATATATATTATATATATATATATAGGGGATGGTTCAAATAAGAAGCATCTTTTTTGTAAGAACTCTAGAAATCAATCTCACTCACTCATTTTTTATCACATATAAATCACATGCCATAGTTCCCATTTTTTAAAACTTTTATAAATTTTTTTCACGACAACATTTTTTCAAAAAAACTTCACCATAAAATTCGGTATTTTTTTATCTTTCCAACGCTTACCATATCGATACACTTTTCTAAAAAAATTATCTATCAATTATTTACATATGTGTAAATCTAGTTTTACACATGTGTAGTACTGGATTTACAAATGTGTAAATCCAATATTACACATGTGTAAACGAATTTCTTTAAAAAATGGTTTTTTTTATTTTTTATAATTTTTTTATGAAGGAGGGAAAGTAGGGGAACATTGTTGTGTTTTTATTTTTTTATTCTTTTGTTATTTTTTGATTTATAAAATTTTTAAATATGTTTTTGTTAATTATAAATTTGTCATTAAGAACTACCGGTTGAGATTGGTTTCTAGAGTTCTCACAAAAAACTAGTTCTCATTTGATCTCTCCTATATATGTGTGCGTGTGTATATATATGTATGTATATATATATGTAAATATATGTATATATATATATGTATATATATATGTATATAGGAGAGGATTCAAATGAGAACCACCTTTTTTTCTGAGAACTCTAGGAACCAATCTCTGCCACTTATTTTTTATTACATGCAAATCACATGTAAATCACATGCCATTTCCTCCTTTTTTTTAAATATTCGTAACTTTTTTTCACGACATCATTTTTTCAAAAAAATTCACAGTATTTTTTTATCTTTCTAACGCCTACCATATTGATATACTTTTCTAAAAAAAGTCGTACATCCATTGTTTACATATGTGTAAATCTAGTTATACACATGTATAGTACTGGATTTACACATGTGTAAATCCGATATTACACATGTGTAAACGAATTTCGTTAAAAAAAACGGGAATTTTTTTTATTTTTTATAAATTTTTTTATACTTTATTTATGAAAGAGGGAAAGTTGGGGAACATTTTTGTGTTTTTATTTTTTTATTTTTATGTTATTTTTTTATTTATAAATTTTTTAAATATGTTTTTGTTAATTACAATTTTGCCATTAAAAACTAGTGGTTGAGATTGGTTTTTAGTATCTCACAAAAAAACTAGTTCTCATTTGATCCCTCTCCTATATGTGTGTATATATATATATGTATATATGTATATATATATGTATATATATATATGTATATATATATATATGTATATATATACACGTGTGTGTATGTTTGTTTGTTTATATTATATGTATTATGCTATCGTTTAGAAGATATAAAAATATGATTTTCTGAACTTTATATATTATTACTGAGGTTCAATTTAAGAATAATCAAAATATATTATTCTTTAACATTTAAAAATCCATAATAAATGAACCCAAATATGCAAAAAAAAACTTTAGGATCAAGATGATAAATAAAACTTTATATTGATAACAAATGTTAAATCTTATATATGTATTTTAATCACATACAAACATTTAAGATAATAAATAATTTAATGCTTAATGCTTTGATATAAACCTGATTATTGATTAAGCTAACCTGAATAAACCCAAAAACTAATTAAATATTATTTATTTAGTTTGGTATTTAGATTGATTTCCTACACTTCAAAACCCATGAAACCCGATTAAAAAACTTGAATGAAACCCCTAATTAGATGACAATAATCAAAATAGTATAAAAGATCCTGATCAAAATAATAATTTTAGTAAGGTCCGTAAAATAAGACTTCAGGATTTATATTATTGTGCATGAGTAAATAGTTTGGAACATGTTAGGTAGAAAGTGTACCTTGATGCATGTTTTAGGTCTTCAATATGAACAGCTTGAACCATATCGAAATCCAATTTTGCAAACTCAATCAATGTGGGATTCATGTTATGTCTTTGCTCATACTCTTCGATAAACCACATTGCCTCTACCCTTGGCACTCTCCAGTGCAGTGGAAGCTCCAAAGCATGGCATACTAAAGATGATATACTCTCATTTAGCTTCTCTCGATTTTCTTTGAGATATTGTGTTGTGATGTCTCTAGCATTATCCAATATGAATTCATCCTCAAATGAATGATAAGAGGCTTCGTACAAATTCAACATTCCCCTCATATCCGTGAGTACATGTGGCTTAAGATTTTGAGTCATCTCTTTAAAGTTGTGAAATATTTCTAAACATAGACCAAATTAAGTTAAATGAGCATAAGTCT
The DNA here is from genome assembly GCA_025506515.1 of Flaveria trinervia. Classification (NCBI taxonomy): domain Eukaryota; kingdom Viridiplantae; phylum Streptophyta; class Magnoliopsida; order Asterales; family Asteraceae; genus Flaveria; species Flaveria trinervia. Next base: position 18,165,770 of record CM046448.1, read on the forward strand.
TTGTGTTTATTAATATTACTAAACATCATGAAAGGAAAATGAATACAAATATACAAAATTTATAGGAGGGTTTAATTTTGTACCTTGAGGAACATCATAACCATGTTGTCTTAGTAGTCGAAATCCAAGGGCTTTAAGGTTCAAATCCATTCCATTCCACTTTTCGTTAGTTTTGTAGTAATTGAAGTAAATGTTCTCCAAAAGACTTCGTATTTCATCCTCAAAATGATATGAAATTCCGAGTCTCTGCAAATCATCAATCATCTCTAGGGTATTTAATTGATTTCCCACTTTGGATAGCATCATCTTCGCTACGTCCTTTAATGAATCTGCCCTTGTCTTGTAATTCTCCCCCTAAATAGTTGAGTATTAGCATGCCCATTTATTAGCATAACTAGGAATGGTGATGATCCGCATATGAGTCAAGTTTATTAATCATCGTCTCATAACTGTGGGGTTCTGTTAATCATAGTCCCATGCCCGTGGGTACCCTTTAACCAAAACATATCGCATAAAAGTATTGGAAGTAATCTTTGGCATTTAGATTTATTGTGCATAAGTTAAGTATTATCTAGTGTAATTATGTGTGACTATATTGTTAGGCTAAGTTAATTTCCGGCAGTAAAGTGTGGCACCATTGCAATTATGCCACATATGAAACGGTATGACAGGTAGTTGTTGTGTCTGTTGGTCATGTATATATAGCAATGATGTACAGACATTCGTGGGTAATCTAGAAACAAGCTTCCCTCTTTCTCTTCTACTGTATATTTGTTATAAATCACACTGTTATCGATTCACAACAAAAGGTATTCATGTTTTGATCTTTTATGGTAAAAGTTTACCCATTAGGATGTCATCACCTAAAACCCAATCTTAGATTCACCAAAAAAGACAGACTTGAAGTTTTTAATATACTTAAACATACTTCTACTCCTCTATAGTTTAATAATATAAAGTTTATAACTATTTTTACATACTAGCTCTTATAATCTTTCAGATTAATATATAATATGTTAATATACTCATGTAACTATTTGGGTGGGTATCATGATAGAATCTCGTACCGATCCCAACCCACTACCAATGTTTTTCTGTTATCCTTAAAAAGAACTGTACATGAATGAAAATAAAATTGCAACCATACCATGTATTCACTGAAAGTGATTGAATGTGATCAAATGACCATAATGATGGCGCATAGTTTGCTGATCGCCTAGGGATGGCCTTTTGATTGACACTATTTGATGTCGATTGTAATGAACATATTGGCTTACGAATGCCGAAGTGTCCACTTCTCTCATGATAGTTTTTGTAATAGGGAATTGAACATGAAAAAAAGCACATAGAAGACATCTTCCTTCAAGGAGATATAAGCTAGAAACTAGAAAGTATAGTAGTAAATTGGTCTATAGACTATAAGGTTTGTGTAAGTTATTGTTATAATGAGTGTATATATAGGGGAAGATGTAAGCTACACACAGGAAACATGATGTGATGCATAGATTAAAATATTGAAGCACTATATTATGATATTATCACAACATTTAAATTATTAAAATATTGCATGCATGGATTAAACAGTATCTGATAACCAAAAGTCTGAGAAAACTTCAACATTTCATTATTAATTCAAGAGATTGCATGTAATAGTCAAAGTATGATACTAGATATTGTCTGCTTTGATAGCGACACTTCCTTAGACGCTCACCCTTCACGATTTTGAAATCACCTGATAGGGAAGATGTCCAACTCCATATAAGTAAGCTTTTGTTTCCCTTCTCAATCGATGTGGGATTTTTAAATCTCACATTGGCCGTGCACAGTAGACATTCCTACCTTATAAGTAATGTACTGCTTTTAATATCGTCAATGTGTTTTAGGCGTATTAGCTATAGATAATAGGAAAACTTCATACTTAAACGTGTTCAAATAACAGCAATTCAAGGATAAATGACCCCATGAAAAGTTTTCACCTGTGCAACCAAAAACAAATCTGTAAACCACTCGTAGGCAAAACGAACAATATTAGTGTACGAGTGACCGGATGTTACATTGTGATAGCATTAGTTATGAAATAAAAGTTTCTTCCCATCGTTAATGTATCCATAGGTACAAATGATTAAATTAGAATGTTTGTAAATAGAAAATTTCATACACATTAAATAACTGATATTCCATAATTTTACAACTATCTTTGTTACACACAATTGGTAATGAGTTTCTTGGAATCTTTCTATATAAATGAGGACAGGGATTTTACTTATTGAATTGCCAAATTTCAAAGAGAAAAGAAACTTATTAAATTATTGTAGATAATCATGTAAGGATAAAAAAACTAAAATTTAAATTAAATAACACATCATTTAACAATTAGATTACACATACAACCAGCCGGTTACCACACAAATTGTAATTTTTCTACGAAGCATAAGAAGTTAGCGGGGCATCATACGTGTTTTTTGAGGTAGGGGTAGTTTCGTACACGGCATAGTTACACATAAAAGGTACATAATTACGTAAGTTATATCTATTATTACACAAAGTAAAATTAGTCACGTTATAAAAATATTTACGCAAGTTATCTTTATAATTACGCAAGTTATATGATAATTAAACAAGTTATGTTCATAATTACGCATTTAATGATCACGTAAGTTATAACATAACACATAGATGTTTTAATTTTTTTATATTAAATAAAATATAACAATACTATACTTAAATTGAAAATAATAAAATGCTCAGTTATGTTGTCATCTTTTTAAGATAACGTCGTATAAAAATATTATACATGTTATAAAAACATGAGAATTTGGAAATAGTCAACATTGTAGTATATTTCCGAATTTACCATTTAGATATCATTTCATGCGTGATTATTTCACTTTTAATATGTACTGTCCATCTCTTAAATCAATAGTTGGAATTACTTCACACACTTTACATGATTTTTTTAATTTGTATAGTAAACTTTTTCTACAACCATAACCATTGATATTTATAGAAAACGCGTAACTAAGCCTAACATAACATAAACATAAAAGGATTGATAAACTGACGGTTTAATTACCCTCTGTCCTCACCTTTACTCGTATTAACACAAATTCAAGGATCAAAACGTAAAAGGTAATAAAAACTAATAAAAAATCGCTAGTCCATTCATCGGTTAAGGGTGGACGGCATGCATGGCAAATGGTGCGGGGGTGCAGGAGGCGGGTTCATGCAGGACCCACCGAAACATAGAGCCGCAAGCCTTGGTGAAAGTAAATTTTTTTGGAGATGCAACCTCAATGTATATAAAAAATTAAATTTTAGACAAGAGTTTAACACTACTCACGAAAAAACACCATACAGAAACTTCTCCTTCTCCACTACACCCAAAAACAAACCGCATGCATTTATCAAGTCTATCCGTTAATATAAGAGTTGAATTGCTATATGCATGAAATCTTAATTCGTGTAATTATGTAGTACTAGATATCATCTGATAGATATAACCTAATTAACTTCATTCTTAATCATCTTCTCTCAATTTTTTTCTACGTTTAGATGATGTATTTATCATCTAGTTCAATATAGTGTACAATTGTTTTAAAAACGGAGCGTAACTGGTCATTTTAGCGGTAGTTGGATTAATAAATTGGGTGACGCCATATAGGGGTAGAATTACATGTAGTCGAGGGGTAGTCAAAGTCTACTACAACTTGTCTTCTTTCTAAAGCTTCAACCTTTGAATCTCTCTTATGGCATCGTCGATTGGGCTATGTTAATTTTAAATAATAAACAAATTAGTAAAAAACAATCTCGTGAGAGCATTCCCTTCAAAGGATTTTTCTGTTAACGAAAAATATATGACGTGTGCCAAGGGCAAACAACACAAGAAACCACATAAGCCCAAACTTGAAAACAACATAACTTGTCCTCTCGAGTTGTTACATACTGATTTGTTTGGCCCAATTAGCGTTAAATCTATTGCTAAAAAATCTTTTTGCTTGTTGTTAAAGATGATTTCACTAGATATTTATGGGTGAGATTCCTTATACACAAATGAGAGGTTGCTGAAGAATTACAGAGATTAATTCTTTCTATCGAGACAATAAGCAAGAGAAAGGTTATGGGTTTGAGAAGCGACAACGACACTGAATTCAAAAATCAGATTCTTGATTCATTCTGTGCTCAAAAGGGGATTATGAGACAGTTTAGTGCCGCCAGGACACCTCAACAGAATGGTGTAGCTGAACGAAAGAATCACACTCTCATTGAAGCTGCACGTACAATGCTAATAGAATCTTCTTTACCCATTATCTTCTGGGCTGAAGCAGTAAATTGTGCCTCATATGTTCTAAATCGAGTGTTGATTGTCAAGGATAAGATGAAGACTCCTTATGAACTTTTTCATAAAAGGAAACCTTTAATTGACTTCTTTTGGCTATTTGGATGTTCTTGCACTCTTCTGAATACTCAATCACTGAAGACAAAGTTTGGTGCTCTGTTTGATGAATGTTACTTTGTCAGATATTCTTCTTCTCAAAAGGCCTATCGAGATTAGAACAAGAGAACACGTATCGTTCAAGAGTCATTCTATGTTGATTGGTAGGAGTCTAACTCTTCTGATGTTCAATCTGAACCAGTATGGTTCTTTGACTCCGATACTATGTTTAATTCTTTCAATCTTCCAGTTTTCGACGATGATACGTTCACTCCAAATGCTCAAATCAATATTATCTCCTCCACTCAAATCGCCTGTCCATTCCACCTAGTCAGCACATGATACCACTTCAACTGATGTTGGATCATCTTCTTAATCACTTGATCTTTCTCCAACACCCATTTTTTCTTCACCACCACCAATTACACCTTCAATATCTCTTCCTTCATCATCCACTTCTATCCCATCTCAGCCTGTTCCATCTCTCTCACCTTTATCTAATAATTCACAATCTATGGGTGAAACTTCTCCAAACATCTTCCCTTTAGACACAGATTTCAAATCTTTGAAAGATCATCCTCTTGATAATGTTATTGGCTCAATCACTGATGGTGTCCGGACGCGGAGTCAATCTGGTTTGATTAATGTATGCCTCTTTGGTTGCTTCATCTCGCAAATTGTCTCGAAAAATATGCATGCCGCTCTACTGGATCCATGCTGGATGGAGTCAATCCAATTAGAGCTTCAATAATTCAGAAAGCTTAAAGTTTGGACCTTGGTTTACTTGCCTCCTAACAAATGCCCAATTGGTACAAAATGGGTGTTTAAGAACAAACCGGATGATCGTGGTATGGTGGTGGGTAGCAAGTCTAGACTTGTTATGCAAAGTTTTGCTCAAGAAGAAGGGATTGACTATACTGAAGTCTTTGCTCCAGTCGCCCGTCTTGAAGCAATCATGATCTTTCTCGCTCATGGTGCCTATAAACAGTTCAAGTCTATCAGATGGATGTTAAGTGTGCTTTCCTTTACGGAGACATTGATGAGGAGATATTTGTGTGTCAACCACCAGGTTTTGAGGATCCTGACTTTCCAGATAAAGTCTATAAGCTTGACAATTCTCTGTATGGTCTTCGTCAAGCACCTAGGATATGGTATGAGACCCTGACATAGCATCTCTTAAGCAATGGTTTCTCTCGTGGTACCATCGATATGACTCTCTTAAAAAAGGAAGTGAATGGTGAAATGCTTTTTGTCCAAGTTTATGCTGATGATATTATTTTTGGATCTACCAATTCACTATTATGTCGAGAGTTTGAAGAAGTGATGCGTCAACGGTTTGAAATGAGTATGATGGGAGAAATGTGCTTCTTTCTTGGTTTACAATTTGAACAAAAGCAAGAAGGAATTCTTATTCACCAGGAGAAGTATATTAAAGAAATCTTGAAGAAATTCAAGATGGACGACGCCTCTCCTGAAATGACTCCCTTTACTGCTCAGACTTGTCTCACTCCTGATGAGAATGGGATACATGTTGATCCTCATCTCTATAGATCTATGATCGGTTCCCTCATGTATCTTACAGCAAGTTGTCCTGATATCACTTTTATTGTAGGATACTATGCTCGATATCAGTCGGCCCCAAAAGAGTCCTATGAGAAAGCTGTCAAGAGAATATTTTGTTATCTCAAAGGATCATCCTGTTTAGGCTTATGGTATCCATATGGAGGGAATTTTGATTTACATGCTTATTCTGACAGTGATTCTAATGGTTGCAGGTTAAACAGAAAATCGATGTCCGGAGGGTGTCAATACCTTGGTAATTTCTGGTGTCTTGGCAGAGCAAGAAACAGACCATTGTCTCTCTTTCTACAGGAGAAGCAGAATACATTACTGCCTCTAGTTCTTGTTTCCAAGTTCTTTGGATACAACACCAAATGATTGACTATGGAATTAACTTCCTCCACACACCGTTTTTTTGTGACAACGAAGCAGCCATTGGGATTGCAAAAAATCCTATTCATCATTCTCGAACCAAGCACATCGAAACTCGGATTCATGCAATTCGCGATGCCCAAGAAAAGGGTTTTATCGATGTTATACCCATTGACACAAAAAATCAAAGAGCAGATCTTTTCATAAAAACTTTTGATAAACCTCGTTCTTATGAATTGATCTCTATGCTCAGGTTAATATCCTTTTAAACCTCTTCTCATTTCTTCTCTAATTTTTTTATTATCATAAGCTTTTTAATAATTTTAACCTTTTATAAAATAAAATTTTGGGGGAGTCTTACAATAATCTGGGTGTAATATTGAAATGATGAGAAATGATTTTATATCCTCTGAATATGTAAATTTTTGCATGATTGGTACTTAAAATGAGAAATGATAGTAATTGATGTTGTTATCTGTTTCACATCTTATTTAAAAAAAAGGGGGAGCACATATAATGCTCAAACAAATAGATTTTGTAACGATATGCTTGATAGACTCAGCCTGGCAAATAAAGTAAGCAGCAGCATTTTGATTTACATTAAACTATATGCTTAAGGATGTCTGGATTTATGCAATCATTTTGGCCTGCACAAAACTGAGTCCCGACAAAAATCAGATTAAGAATTGATCTTTCACACACCATGATAAAAATCATATAACCCATATCCTTGAGTCATGTTTAGTGTATTTGTGTGTCTTGTACTTGTGCTTATGTCCTCTGCTGTATGGTAGTACTGACCTGGAGTGATGATCTCCTTTGCTGTATAGTAGTACTGACCTGGAGCTCTCATCGACACATGATTAAATGGTCATTTCCTTTGCTATATGTAAGTATAGACCTGGATCTCTCACCATCTTGATCTAAGTTGTGTTAAATCATCTAAATGATGAATTCATCATAGAATGCTATATTCTGTTGATAATCACTTGCACACTAATACACAACCTTGCTCACTAAAGATCGTACCAAAATTCAAGAAATCCTAAGGTTGGGTGAGGGTTCTTGCCAAATGATTATGGGGTCCCAACATTCTAAAGAAACTAATCAAACCTTAAGAAATCATATGCTATCTGTTGAAAAGATAAGGCTGTATAAGTGGACAAACATATCAACAATCGTTATTGATCTGTATAAGAATTTTAAAATTCATTCAAAGACTGTGATTAGATTCAGTTATCAATGTAATCTCATTGCCGATCGATGTCTAATTCATCTCAGTGCTATATTTATCTTGAGGATGTGATCTCCGATCAATTTTGAGCTCTGTTATGTTTGCATATCTTTATAAAACAAAAAAAAAACAAAATTGCATTGAAACTATACTTTCGCTATTTGTTTCGCTAAATGAAATTTCAATTTCGCTTAACATTCTCATTATAAGTGAAGTCATTCTGATCTGAATTTCGTCTGTCAAAATTGCAACTTCACCTGGCGAAACTATTGTTTTGTCTGGCGAAACTATAGTTTCGCAGCATGCGAAACTATTTGCTATATATGTCCTTCTGCGAAATTATATCCTTACACTTTCGCACTTTCGTATTTTCATCTTTCTTAGGGCTTTACCATGACTGTTTCATTGATTTAGTGATTTTAGGTTGTTGCTTATGTGTATTGGTTGTATTCGGTCACATATGAGTTTCGAACTCTGGACACTCTTTTAATCTTGTTAATAATAACACATTCTCTGTTTATTTGGTTGTGCCTATTTGGTGTCTTCGCTGTTCATCAGCGAAACTACCGATTATCCAGCGAAACTAACGAAAGTTCTTTGGATTTCAGCAAAACTGTGAGATTATTCTGTCCAAGCGAATCTAACAGTTTCGCTGACCAAGCTTCAGTTTCGCCGGATATGGACATTAGCTCGTACAGTTTCGCCCTGTCGATACTACCTTTCCTGTTTAGCGAAATTGACATGTTTTAGCTCGCGAAACTACACTTTCGCCCCCCGAAACTGTCTGCAAAAATATTCTTTCGGCAAGCAATTTTATTAATTTTATTTTCCTTAATTTAATTTAATTTAATTTTCCTTTATTCTTTTCTTAATTCCTTGAATTCTTATTCAACTTATTTGGTCTCTTTCTCAGGAACAAATGGCTATGAGCGGAATAATATCACTGCTATTCTGGATGATACACATCCTAAGGCTGCTGGGTTCAGAGAATGTATTAGATGGCTGATCTCCCATAGCTTATGCTATATCTCATTCGACCACCATTTATGATCTTCATATCAGAGATTTCTAGAGATCTGCTGAGTATGATACATGAGGAAATTCACAAAGAATTACTGCTAAAGTCTTAGATCATAAAGTGACCATTACTGCTGAGATTATTTCTAAGGTTTTTAGACTAGAAGACGATTCCAGAGACAAAATTACTATGTCAGATTCAGAGATGTTTGAGGCGTTTAGAAGCATGGGATATGAGGGGCCAGCTTTTGGTTCCCGCAAGGAGATCAAGAAGTCATTTCTGTCCAAGGAATGGAGATTTATTGCTCATGTATTCCTCATGTGTCTTGATCACCGTAAAGGTGGATCAGACGGACTAAACATTGATTGGGCAAAGGCAATGGTGTTGTGTTGCAAAGGAGAGAAGGCCAGCATTACCAAACTGATATTTGCATGCATGGCTGAGAACGTGATGGCCTTGAAGAAGGATAAATGGCTGTTATATCCTCGTTTTATTCAAATGATTTTTGATGATCTTATACCAAATGTACCAAAACATGGAGAGGTGAAAAGGCTGCTACAAATGAACCCCCGCATTTTTGCTGACTGCTGTGCAATACGCCACGATTTTAGTGGAAAGATCACCCATCTTTGGGAAAATATGTACCCACTAAAGAGATGGAGTTATATTAGATAGGTGGATGAATCTAAGAACAAAAGAGCTGAAGAAACCAGAGTACGGTGATCTGAAGCAACCAAGAAAAGAAAGAGATATGCTAAGCAGAAAGATTATGATTTTGAGGAAGATATAAATGAAAAAGCTGAAGAGATAAGATTAGAGAAGGAAAGAAGATTGAAGAAGAAAGCCGATACTGCAGAAACTGAGAGGCGTACTAAACAAAGACATGAAGGATTCACTGAAAGAAGGGAGGAAAGAGGAAACCTTGATGAAGACATGATTTGCAATCTTAATACTTCTTTGGAAAACGAACTGAGCATGATCAAGACTAAACTTACCAATCAAGACATTCGAGAATAGAAAAAAGATGAGATGATAGAGGGCATGAAGAAGATGCTTGTTGATCAAAACTGCCTACTAAAGAAGTTATTTGAGGAGATTGCACATCTGAAAGCTGCAGTCGGCCTGCCTGATCAAATAACTCCATCTGAGTTAGATGATCTGACTAACACTTCAAAGTATCTATTTTTGAATGTGGGTACTTCATCCAAGGCAGGAGAGGGCCCATCTAGTGCAGCAACCACTGATGCTGGAGATTGTGAAGCTAGAGCCGAGGATGTTGGAAGAGAGAATGAAGAAGAAAATTTTGAGGCTGGATTTGTTGACTTCGGTCTTGATGTTGAGAAGGATTTAGTTGGAGAAGAAGTAATAAGAGAGAAGTCAGTGGAAAGAGATGTTGAAAATGGAAGGGGTTGATTGATGAAGAAGAGGATGATGAACAACTCATAGACTATGATTCTGAACCGGAGTTCAATGAAGTTGATGAGAAACCATTGATCTATATAGCAAAGTAAGGGGAGGATGCTAAAGATGTGTTTGAGATGGATAGAGCCGAATGGTTTGTAAAGGAGAAGGAACGAGAAGAAATCACTCCCCTATTCCAACATATGGGAGAATTGAGTAAACAAGAGGCTGACAAGAAGATTATACGCTGGTCCTATAATCCCGGCCTAAAAATGTTCATGATAAAGAGGAGGGGAGGTAATATTAGCTACTTGCATAAGAGGAAGGCTTTTAAGTCCTTGCCTAAATGGGATCTTAGGCGTTTGGTAGCTCTACCACTTCTAAATGCACATTTGAGTGAGAGAGCCACACTTCTGATGAAAGAAATATAGAACGGGCTTAATGACAACTTCGAATTGTTTGGTTACATGAAGGCAGAACAAAGAACGTCAAAGAAAGATAAGGACTGGGAAACGGAAAACGGACATTGTTCTGAGAATTAAACCGCCAAAGATAGTTAACAGGGTGAAATTATCTGATCCCCTTCCCCAACAGCTATAGGATTTTGAGAAATGGTTTTATGATAATAACATTGGGGAAGCTATGATTAGAGTGAAGAATGGCAAAGAATTTAAATTTTTTGATCCTATGGAGTTGTTCAGTTTCTACGACGAAGATTTATTAGTGTTATGTGAGAATCACATAAAGGCTGGGGCTGGGGAAGAGACTCGGAAAGAAGCTAGTCTCTCTATGAATGTAGACAACAACATCAGAGGGGTGAGGACAGAGGTGAAGAAATTAGCCGAGAGGGTAAGGGCTCAAGATGACCTTGACATGGATATTCAAGATTTGGCCAAGCAGTTTGAGAGGGCTAGTGCTCATCCCGACGGAGCTAGTGATGCAGGAGGAAATCGTAAAGAATCATGTGCTGAAGCTTCAGTGGGAGCTGTTACAGGAGATGTTGAAGATTAATCTAAAGCAACAAAGGTCACAGGAGCTGAAGAGACTAATTAAGCCGAGTGAAGATAGTGAGTTCCAACCTAGGGGGAGTATTGAAGATCATGTATAGGTTGGACTCACCATAGTTTAGTTTGTTTACTTTTACTTGTAATAGGTCTTTTGTTAGTTTCCTTTTGTAAGTACTTAGAGTTATGTATTTTGGCAGTCTAGCGAAACTGTGAGCGAAACTTTAAGTTCGCTCACAGTTAGCTGTTTTGTTTGCCTGGCGAATCTACTATTTCGCCTGGCGAAACTATAGTTTCAGCAGTGTAGTTTCATTGACTGCGAAACTGTCTGCGAAACTATAGACTGCTATATATTGTTTTGTTTTTTCTCTTTGTAGGTAAGCTTGCAGAAAACCTAATCGACTATCATTGTTGCAAGTTACCATTCCAAAGCAGTTAATACACAGAATTATCCTTGTGCTTTATGTTATTGATTGTCATTGATCATTGTCTTATTATGAATGAGTTCTTATTGTGTTTAATCCTCTTTGTTATTGTTGTTTAGTATATTTGTTGGATATTGAACGATTCTTAATATCATTTGCACTATAATACAATCATATGGACCAACAGGTGTTCAATCGCATATTATCCATTCACATGGTGTCCAGTTGCATGAGAGGTCCTGCGACTGAAGGGTGCCCATACCCCCAAGTAGGGCTGGTGTGCCCGAGGAAAATGTAGTTCATTCACTGACTTTCAGGGGAAAGTGCAGATGTAAGTTTTGATGTGGGAGATTCCCGTAAGTTCATGTAGATGACTTTTGAGGTCATAGATGCTATGATGGGCATGAGGTTGTATGTTCATGCATGATGTATGCTATGTATGTATGAAGATGCCCTGTACGATGATGTTATTGACTGTGTATGATATCTTCCTTGCTTTATATGTTTATCTTTCCTGTGGCTCTACGTGGCATGTTAACGAATGAAATGAAAGTATTACGTAACGTAAAGTGGAAGATAATAAAAAGAGGAACATGATGAATGAATGCATGCATTAATGAAAGAATGAATGTAAGAAAGGCTTGAAAGAAAATGTATGGAGATGCACACCCAATGAAGGGTGTTAGCTCAATGGTGTGCGGGTTAGCTACCCCGAAAGGATGCACACTAGGGTCCAATCTTTGTGATTGACCATATGTATGGGATACTTGCCGCTTGCCTTAGGTACTGGAGTAAGCTTCATGCACAATGTTCAAGGTCTATGAAAGACCTCAGGCCTAGTTACCAGCTTTGTGCATAATGTTTGGGGTATAGCATATGACATTGATCCAGAATGAAAGAGAAAAGATAAGTGGTGAACATACTTGTTAGGACAGTTTAGGTACGGAGTACTAGCTGATTCTACGCGTATACCAACTCAAATAGTGCGGAATCATATTTGGTTGGCGATCCAATCAGGGAGAACACAGTTATGATCACTCTAACGATTAATGAAACCTTACGAATGATTAGAACACGATCAACTGTGATCTATGAACTTGGAACAGGTCTCCTTGAGTCTCTGGACGGCTAGGGTACGATTACGTGCGTAGGTATTCGAATTGTTGAGTTTTTTCACAAATTAGGTGGTATTTATAGGTTAGGGTTTTCCATTCGTGCGACTGAACCATTAGCATGGTTTAGTCATGCGACTAAAACATGCGATTGATCCATCCGCATGACTGAAGGTCCAGTTGTCCGACTGAGTCAATCTTATGTCTCAATCGTGCGACTGATCCAATCTCCTGGTTTAGTCGGGCAACTAGTCCATCAGCATGAAGTATTCATGCGTATGGTCCATTCGCATGAGAACTTTACACAATTAAGTTTGAACATGTTTCTCAATCATTATTTACTAAGAATTATGTAAACAACCATAAACCTATATAGTTAGTTCAATATGCGTTATAACACAATAACAATAAAATATTAAACATTATATGCATCAACCACATATTGTATTTCATTCATACCCATTCAATTACATATATGTAAGACATGAAAGAAATTTTACATTAAACACCTAAACTAGGTACACATGTATCTACAAACTCCCCCTTGGACCTAGTTTACATCATTGTCTAACATTCTTCATTAGCTCTTCAAACTTCTTGTGCATCTCCTCTCTTGTAGCTCCAGCATGTATCTCAAATGCAAAACAGAGCCTTATAACATTTTGAAACTGGAGGGCTTGTACAATGTTTTGTGAATCATAGAATAGTGGTCACTTGTATAAAGTATAAACATCATCACCAGACAAGTTGGTCAGTCACATAGGGTCAAATACCCGGATAGTATCCATTTGGCTCTCCTTTTGTAAGACTATGACCGCTTCACCTGTTCTCCAATCGTAGTACCACCACTTGAAGTGTCGAGTGAAGTCCTGTGGCATCTCCATTAGAGGGATTCTTGACATTGTGCGTGGAGGACTCCACTTCAGCATTATCTTTGGCTATCCAGTAATGGGATCAACTTCAGACTGTCTGATGTACCTTGTCAGTTATTGAGGTCTAAAGTTAACCCACCTGGTGTGGTACTCTTTCCTCAATGCAGCTTCAAACCAGCCTGACATTTTCTTTGGATTAGCATATAGCAACTTCAATCGGGCCAGCTGGTTGAGCTCAAAACCAGGAAGAGTCTTTAGATCGTGTGGGAATCTAAAGTACTCTATGCCCTTTTCTCTCTTCATGGCATACACGTTCATATGCTCAAAATAATCCCATGCGATGATTTTGCCTGACACCTTTAAGTGTTTCTTGACTTTATACAGCTTGGTGTAGACTTTAGGCTTTTGTGCAGAGCGCATGGCTCGGATCTCAGCAAAACATGCCGCCCATTCAGCCTTTTTGATGTTGACATTAGCGTCTGAGTCTTAGGCTTACCCTCATTCTTCTCGGACTCTTTCTCCATCCGATCCAGCTTTTCGAATGTATCACTGAGGAGAGTATCACTCAGATTGGGGACTACATTTCCCTCTCTGTCAGCATACTCTGGATAATGATTAGTAGTGACATCCTCGATCTCGATTTCATCTATGTCATTGAGCTCATCATCACTTGTAACTTCAAAGTAGGAGCGTCCTTGACAATCTCTTCCGGGTTGAGCCGAAACATCTTAGCAAGCTGGTCATTAGTAAGGTCATGAATGATTTCTCTTCTTCAGGAGTATAGCTTACAAACCTTCTGACTATCCCTTGCAAATCAAGAATCATTGTAAGTTGAGACTTGATTTGCTGAAGGGGAGTAATATCATACTCATCATGCTGAGATGATTGATCTGCTTGATTTAAACATGTAATATAGCAATTGTTAGTAATTAATCAAGACAATCAAACTTTGATAAAGATATATAAACATTAATTACATAATATTAATACAAGATTCAAGTACAAAAGTTTTCAGTACAGAAATATCTAATCATTACTTTTGCCCTGAATAACAGGCGCGTCAGTAGGTGGGTCTTGATTTCTATTTGTACATCTCTCTTGACCCTGAGCTGAGGCAGATGCAGCTACATCTCCTTCATCATCATCATCATCATCATTCTGCTTTTCCCTTATCTCTTCATCATCACTGCCTCATCATCATCACTATCATCATCTTCATCATCATCATCATCTCCTTCTCTTATCTTGAGTAGCTCATCCTTTGATTCCTTGAGCTTGAGCATGATGGTCTTGTTAGATACTTCCACTCCCCAATCCTCTTAGCTGATTGGTCGTTTTGCTTCTGGAGTTGGGCAATTTGCTGAGATTGTTGTGAGATCTACTGTGCTTGGGTAGCATTTAGCTCCGCAAGTTGATGTAGTTGGGCAGCCTTTTCTTCATCAGCAGCTAACAGCTTTAGTACCATCTGGTTGAGTGCTGACAGCTATTCCTCTACCCTAATAGGGGGCAAGATGATCCAGTGGTGTGTAGGTAGGGTGGGATGATGGTTCAGCTTGGTGATTGGTGGTGGTAGTGGTGGCAGTGGTGAATATGGGTGGTGGTATATGAGTGGGTGGTGAAGGGTAAGCTGTAATGGTGGTGGATGGGAGTGTGGTAGTGATAGGTGGTGTGGTAGTGGTGGTTGTGGTGGTAGTTGTGGTAGATATGGATGTGGTGGTGGTGGCTGTAGTGGTAGCAATGGCAGTGGGAGTAGATGTGGTCAATGTGAATCTCTGCCTCTTCCCCTTTTTGGCATAGGGGTGAGCCATTCTCTCCTCCTCGAGCCTTTAGACATAGTGGCTCCCCCTTGGCTGATGGGCGGGTCTGGGGGTAAGATGGATCAGTAGTAGCCTCCCCAGACTCACCTCGGCGTCCACCTACCACCCTAAGACCTCTTTTTGTGGCTATAACCCGGCTCCCCACCATTTGCACCAGAGGCTCATCATCAGTCTCTTCCTGCTCGTCCATCTGGAAATCAGGGTGAATGGGAGCAGACTCAGGTCCACCCTGACCATCACTACCCTGATCATCATTGTGGTCATCTTTGTCGGAGTCATCAGAGGGTAGAGAAATTTGCTCAACGTCCGAGTCACTATCATCGTGGCGCCACTTCCTCCTTGCCGACACCACGTAATCTTCCCGGGCCAAATGCCCAAACAACCTCCTTACAGGGGGCTTCACCCGCTTCCCCCTGTACACCTTCATCCTACCCAGAGTGGTTTCATCCATCACCTCTAACATCACTGCGTCGTCCTTCTCCTTGGGCAGTAGGGGAAGCTTCTCATCGATAATCAGCTGTAAGAATCGAGGGTACATACAAAAGCTCTCTTTCCTATTAGCTTCTAGGTTCTCGATCATGTATGTTAAAATCATATTAAAGAAGCTGAAGGGGGTTTAGTACTAGTGCCACATAGGCATTCTGGATTTGGTCAGAAAGGTCATCGAATCCACCCCTCCTCGATGCAATGCACTTGAGAATGACGTGTGCTAAGTACTTAAGCTAGGGACACAGGTTGCTTTTGTTCATCACCCCTAAATTGATGTCCCCAGAGTACTTCATCTTGAGAAAGCATCCCCAAACAGTCAAGGGGTGTAACCTGGTTGGGTGAGCAGCATCATCACCCAGATCCAGAACTCATCGGAGGTCTGCTGCTGCGACCTCTATCTCATGCCCAAAAATGCTGCTACGTATGCAGTAAGGCTCTTTGGATCTGTCGACTGATGCACCTTCCCAGAAGGCTTGCTGTATAGACCGGTATGGTGTGCATGGTGCAGATATAGCCCTGTAGATCCTAGATCTCCTAAGAAATGCAATGATGTCAGCAAAATCTGCAGCATTCCTGGTAATGGCATCCAGATGAGCACAAATGTTGTGCTTGGTGTTGATGATCCACTTCTCTACCATGTTTTTGTAACATAAGACACATAAACATTAGATTTGTTCATAACAAAAACTATTGAATCTTAAACTGTCTTGTAATCAGTCTGGTTCAATCATGCGATTGAACCATCTGACTGAGTTCAGTCGGTGACTGAGTATGCGACTGACTTCAATCGGGCGACTGAGTATGCGACTGACTTCAATCGGGCGACTAAGCCTGCGTCTGAGTTCAATTGGGTGACTGAGCATTCGGCTGAGTTCAATCGAGCGATTGTGCTCATAATGCCTAATTCATTCGGCCGATTGTGCATTCGCCTAATTCAATCGGCGATGAAGTTCATTTAGAGTGACTAGTCTATGTCTCTGTTCAACACTTTAATCCTGAATCTATGTACAAGCCGAAGCTAACATGTGGTTAGGTTCTTTAGACTCGCAGGAACCCTAATTGTCGCATTAATTCTTTCAATTTAACCAATTTGCACTTTATATTTTCAGTTTCTTGTTTTGCCTTATTTCTTGAGTTTAAAATGTTTAGGCCTGTTTAGGGTTCTATTCCCGGTGCATTTTGTGCGAGATAGATCGTTTATTACCTTAGAAGATGTAACACTCTTTTAGTATCACAATGTTAAGGGAACTGATTCTATCAATGCAAGAACAAAGAAAGAACTTGTCACATCCCGGCGGAAGCGTGAGATATTTAGGATGTGACTTGATTGTTCAGAACTCATTGTCAGATACTAATTAATAAACACACATAATCATACATATTTCATAACATAATATTAAGGTTAGGATTACATAAAATCATAATAGGCAAAATTTGAAATTACATAATCCTATTACATCATAAAGTTTTAACAGCTACATCTTCAGAGACGATGGAAGTGAGCATCCACCGACACACTGAAGTCATACAAGTTCACAGTTAGGTTCACACAAACTTTTCCTACAACTTCACCCCAGCCATTAAAAACATCAAAGGAGAATGTTAGGTTGTTATTCATGATGAATTCCTGAAAAAGCATACCAAAAATAGTCAACACAAAGTTGGTGAGCTTCACAGGTTTATTAAACAGATAATATTGATGCATTATTTAAACAACCAAACCTTACATAGTAATCAGATTATCTATATCTGTCATATCATATTCTCATAAATCAGATAACATAGCATTATAACACTCATTCTGTTAATGCAGGAGATATCTCCTAAGTAGCGCTACCAATGTTATCTAACGGTTCCACATCCGAACTAATGGTTGTAACATAAATTTCAGTAATAATACATCAATTCATAAATTAGTATGCTTTTTCCCCAAAATTTGATAAAAACAAAATGGGCCATGAAACTCACCTTTACTCCAAGTAATAACCTATAAACAAAAGAATTTTATAGTTTAGAAAACTTAACTATTTTCTTCAAAATTTTCAGTACCTCAATAGATTTGGAAATTTTTATAACAAATAGGTTTATTAATCTGGAATATCACGTTAATTTCTTATTTCCAAGATATTACAGATTATTTTCTATAATTGTTATAAAGTCATCATAAATTGCCAAAAATAGTTTCCGTAGTCCAAAAATTCCCAAAATTTTACAGAGGATTCATCATAATAATTAGAACTTCTTATAAATTTATCAAAGTCTAACACATAACAGATTAGTTTCTGTAATTTTTACAATAATCCCATTTCTTCACAAAAATAGCTATATAGCTCCAAAAATTATTAAATTTATACATTCTGTAGGTTTGGATTTATCAATTTATCCATGATTTTCTCAGATTTTATTATGCTATTTAAGTATTTATTCTGATTTTTCTACTACAGAACATGTAAAAATTCATATTTCAATCATAACAAAGGAATAAATTCTGAAATAATTCCAGGGACCTTAGTACTCAAAAGGATCATTTGGTGAATTTATTAATTGCTTATTTCAAGACTATTTTTTTCTTTAAAAATTTGGAACAATGTTTGTTCCCACAATCTTTATTTGCCTTTATGATGTAAAAATTCCTTGTAATATGTTCACATATAATGCTTTTGATTATATGTGTTGTTTGAACACATATATCATACATATATCTATATGTTGACATATAAGTTTAGCTTAAGAATTTGATACCTTTGGTTGGTATTTAACTTATGAAACCAGAGATATGGTTGTTACAAGAACTAAGTACACGATGGTGGTGGTGATAGCTATCGGTGATGGTTTGTGATGTTGGTGTTTCAAGATAAACGAGGTCTTTGGTTGAGGTGGTGGTGTGTGTACCTTGTCCGAAGGAGAGTGAAAGATCAAGGTGTGGTGTTGGTGGTTTGGGAGGTGATGGTGACCGAGTGTAGAGATGATGGTAGTGGTGTGCGATCGAAAGGTGACCGAATGGGTGGTATACGGTAGGGTTTGGATAGCCGAGAGCTTTGGTATGTTTCTATAGTTCCTTCGGCCGAGTTTCATTAAATATGTGTTAGTCATCATTAGATCTACTCCTAGGTTGTGTGGTGGAACTTAGGATTGCTTAGTGGCGGTTTGTGAAGGCTCTTGGTGTCCCGAGGCTAGGTGGCGAATGGATAGGTGCATGAGTCACCAAACACTCATTGCAAAACTAATCTAAGGGTTTTAGTTGGTTTAATCGGTGATTAAGGGTGCTAATGATTCGGTCTTTGATCTTAATTGGTGTTTTGGTTTAAGGTTTAGGTGTAAGATGGTTTAGTTTGGTTTTGATGTTAAGTTCTCTTGATGTTAACTTGTACTTATGGTGTTTGATTAGGTTGTGTTTTGATGTTGTTTATGGATGTATCTTAATCATATATGGTTTCATATCAAAGATTTGTTGCTTATGAATACATGCACACGTAAATTATATATGCATGCAATCATGCATACGTGCATCGCATAGTATATACATATAAACACATAATACACACATGTATTTTAACAAGGGATGACATATGCATGAGTAAAACATAGATAATATACATGTGTAATGTTTCTTATAAAGATGGTTCATGCACACGTAAAAGGTATGTATGCGACCATGCGTACGTATACTTGTATATATATGCAAGTGACAATATACTTATGTAAACAAAATGAAAGCATGCATATGTTTATGCAAAAGTATAATATATATATATATAACCTAGGTGTGGCTTAAGTTATATGAATGATCCTTGTATAATATTTCTTAATCTAGGGTTGTCACATTCTCCCCCCGTAAAGATAATTTCGTCCCGAAATTTATTTGGTTAGCAATGAACTTATCTGACCATTGACTTGGAATAGATGGGGGTATCTTCTTTTGATTTCATCTTCTCTTTCCCACGTATACTCAGGTCCTCTCTTAGCATTCCACTTAACCTTTACTATAGTAATTTTGCCTCTTCTTAGCTTTTTAACTTTCTTGTCTAATATAGCTATTGGTTCTTCTGTGAAATGAAGCTTCTCGTCTATCTTTATTTCCTGAGCTGGAACTTTTAATGTTTCATCTGTTAAACATTCTTTAGATTGGATACATGGAACGTGTTGTGTATTCACTTAATTCTTGAGGTAAATCTAATTTGTATGCAACGGGACCAATTTTGTCAATAACTTCAAATGGTCCAACATATCTTGGGTTCAACTTATTTCTCTTTTCAAATCGAAAGATTCCTTTGGTAGGTGATATTTTTAGATAGACTTTGTCTCCAATTTGAAATTCTAATGGCCTTCTTCTTTTATCAGCATAGCTTTTCTGTCGATCCCGTGCTGTCTTTAGTCTATTTTTGATTTCCTTGATTTTGTCAGATGTTTCTTGAATTATATCAGGACCTATAAGTTGCCTATCTCCTACTTCATTCCAGCATAAGGGTGATCTGCATTTTCTTCCATACAAGGCTTCAAACGGGGCTGTTTTAATGCTGGAATGATAATATTATTATAGGAAAATTCTATCAAAGGTAGATGTATATCCCAGCTGCCTCCAAAGTCTAATGCACAAGCACGTAACATATCTTCCAGTGTTTGTATTGTCCTTTCACTTTGTCCATCTGTTTGTGGGTGGAAGGCGGTGCTAAGATTTATTCGGGTTCCTAAAGCTTTTTGTAGGGTTTGCCAAAATCTTGATATGAATCTACTGTCTCTATCAGATATAATGGAGATTGGTATTCCATGTCTGGATACGATTTCTCGTATGTAGATTCTTGCCAATTTTTCTACTTTGTAATCTTCTCTAATTGGCAGAAAGTGTGCTGATTTGGTTAACCTATCTACTATAACCCAAATAGTGTCATAACCACTTGAAGTTCTTGGTAACTTGGTTACAAAATCCATAGTAATTTGATCCCATTTCCATTCTGGAATTTCAGGTTGTTGTAGATATCCTGAAGGCTTTTGATGTTCTGCTTTGATTCTTGAACACGTGTTACATTTTTCTACAAACTCCCCAACTGATCTTTTCATACCAGGCCACCAATAATGATTTTTCAAATCTTTATACATTTTGTTATTCCCTGGATGTACTGAGTATTTTGACTTATGTGCTTCTTCCAATATAACCTTTCTAAGTATGGTATCATTAGGTATCCAGATTCTTTCTTTAAATTTTAAGATCCCATGTGTATCTGCCTGTAAATCTTTTCTTGTCCTTTTATTTCTACCTTACTTTTCTGTTGGGCTTCCCATATTTGTCTTAGTAGATCTGATTGTAGTTCCATTCTCATGGCTCGTACCCGTAACGGTTTAGCCCTATCTTTTCTACTTAAAGCATCTGCAACTACATTTGCCTTACCGGGGTGATATTTGATTTCACACTCATAATCACTTAGTAATTCTATCCATCTTCTTTGTCTCATGTTTAGCATTTTCTGCTCAAATATATGCTGTAAACTTTTGTGATCTGTGTATATTGTACATTTTGTCCCATATAGATAATGCCTCCAAATTTTAAGTGCAAAGATCACTGCTCCCAATTCTAAGTCATGAGTAGTGTAGTTTTTCTCACTTCCCCTAAGTTGTCTAGAGGCATATGCTATGACTTTACTTCGTTGCATTAATACACATCCAAATCCTTGACGAGACGCATCACAATATACTACAAAATCATCAGTCCCTTCTGGTAATGACAAAATAGGTGCACTACACAGCTTACTTTTCAAAAGTTCAAATGCATTCTTTTGTTTTTCTCCCCAAACATATGACTTGTCCTTTTGAGTTAATTCAGTCAAGGGTTGAGCTATCCTTGAAAAATTTTCTATAAACCTTCTGTAATATCCTGCTAATCCTAGAAATTGACGTACTTCTGTTGGTGTCTTGGGATCTTCCCAATTCTTAACAGCTTCTATTTTTGCTGGATCTACCTGTATCCCTTCTTGATTGACTATGTGTCCAAGGAATTGTACTTCTCTTTTCCAAAACTCACACTTTGAGAATTTTGCATATAATTTTTCTTTTCTTAACAACTCCAAGGTCAATCTTAGGTGTTGCTCATGATCTCCCCTATTCTTAGAATAGATTAAAATGTCGTCTATAAGACTATGACAAACTTATCTAAATAGGGTTTACAGATCCTATTCATTAGATCCATAAATATGGCGGGAGCATTGGTTAATCCAAATGGCATTACTAGAAATTCATAATGTCCATACCTTGTTCTGAATGCTGTCTTTGGTATATCTTCATCCTGTATTCTTAGCTGATGATATCCTGATCTCAAGTCTATTTTTGAAAAGTAACTAGATCCTTGTAGTTGATCAAATAGATCGTCTATTCTAGGTAAAGGATACCTATTCTTTATAGTTACTTTATTAGTTCCCTATAGTCTATGCACATCCTAAATGTTCCATCCTTTTTCTTGACAAATAAAACTGGTGCTCCCCAGGGTGACACACTAGGTCGTATAAATCCTTTATCCAAAAGTTCCTGAAGTTGGCTCATTAATTCCTTCATTTCAGTAGGTGCTAAACGGTAGGGTGCCTTAGCAATAGGGGTTGTTCCTGGCATCAATTCAATTTTGAATTCTACTTGACGTGGGGGTGGTAATCCAGGTAATTCATCAGGGAATACATCTGAGTATTCATTGACAACTGGAACATCTTTCAGTTTTGCTTTGTCCATCTTAGTATCAACAATGTGAGTCAGATAAGCCAAACAGTTATTCCTTAGATATTTTTGTGCATTCTTGCAAGAAATTATCTTTATGGTACCTCTAGGTTTTTCACCATATATACACAATATTCTATTCTCTTTAACCAAAGGAATTTTGATCATTTTCTTACCACATATTATCTCAGCTTGATTTTTACTTAACCAATCCATTCCTACAACAATGTCAAATCCTCCTAAATCAATAGGAATCAAATTTATGTTGAAATAGTTTTCATCTAGATTCATTGTACAATTTGGAATGATTTCACAAGCTTCGATTATCTTACCATCTGCTAACTCTATCATATATTTTTGATCTAACTTTTCTGTGGTCAAATTAAGTAGTTGCCTAAATGTATTTGAAACAAAACTACGGGTTGCTCCAGTATCAAATAACACAGTAGCATACTGGTTGTTTACAGGGAACGTACCCGTGACAACTTCTGGTTCATGTCGCGCTTCTTCTGCCTGCATTATGAATGCTCTACCCCGAGGGTTGTTCTGATTAACTGGTGCTCTTCCCTTCAGCTGCGGACATTCGTTTCGGCGATGATTTTCATTCCCACATTGATAGCAGATTGGTTTTGGATTTGCAGGGTTTTTGCAGTCTCGGGATATATGCCCCTTCTTCTTGCAGTTGTAACAGATTACCATTGCACAATTGCCTTGATGGTATCTTTGGCAAGTGCTGCACCATGGCTGGTTTTCTGTCTGGGGTTTCTTTTCCCGTGTCATCCCTAGGTAGTTCCGAGGGGGTTGTCTAACTACTCGTTTCTGAGGAGTTCCTCTAAATCTTTCCCCTGTGTTATCATTATTCCACTTTCTCTTTTCTCCGGATCTAGGGTTATTTAACGATCCATTTCTTATCATTTCATCTGTTAAACTTCCTGATAAACTTACAGTATCTTGAAAAGTTTTGGGCCTAGCTGATTTTACTAATCCCCTTATTTGTGGCACTAGTCCCCAAATATATCTTCCTATTCTTTTCGATTCTGGGGTTACTAGGTGTGGTACTAATCTCGAGAGTTCATTATATCTGTCGGTATATTCCCGATATGCTGCTCCTTTCATCTCTAAAGCTAGAAACTCAGTTTCTAACTTTTCTATTTCATTATAAGGGCAGTATTTATCTATAATCAAATTCCTGAATTCTTCCCAACTTAATTTATTCATAACGTGCCTACCTTTGATGGTCATTTCCAACTTCCACCAGGATTGGGCTTCACCCTTTAGTGAGTGTGAAGCAAACAGGTTCTGTTGCTATTGGCACATTTGCTGATTTCCAGAGTTGACTCTATTTCATCTAACCAGCGTAAAGCCTGTACCGCTCCGCCTTTACCATCAAATTCTCGAGGTCTACAGGACATAAAAGCTTTGTAGGAGCATCCTCTTTCTATTATAGCTTCCTCTTCTGGTTGTTCCCTCGTGGTATCATCCATGGGTATCTCATTACCTGGTGTTGTTGTTCCGAGATTTAGGTTTTGTTGGAGCTGAGTTACTAATGTGGGTATGGCAGCTTCTAATTGTTGTGCTACTATCCGTGTGATCCTCTCATCTTCATTGGTGTTTGGGTTTATAGGGGTTTCTTCCCCAAGTCTGGTTCTAGGTCGTCCTCTTCGCGCCGTTCTTCTTATGGGCTGTGTGTCCCTTCTTGGCGGCATGCTTTTCTATAATTAATTATAGTAAATAATAAGAAGAATTTTTAGATTATTAACAACATCCTACTTAACACATAAACAAGTAATAGCTTTGAACATAAAAGATATTTTTCATTTAAGTTCTTATTTAAGATTTCACATCAAAAGTTAGCTTCTAATTTCCCTGCACCCATTTCCATATTCTTGAGAAGATGTTTCCTGTAGGTGCTTTCAATTCCTTAACATCTTTCTGAATATTCCTGATTTCTTGTTGAATTTTCTTGAGCTGTTTAAGGGTTGGTTGAGTGACTGTGTTTTGATCTTCATCCACCCTTTGTCTCTTAGCTTTACTTTCTTCGTTTCCGAGGGAGTTAGTTTCTTGTATCTCCTTGCCTTCGTATTGCTTGGTCTTAAATTTGTTTCCGGGTCGTACCCTTTTCCTGGGAGTTTTAATGGTATATCCTCCTACCATTACAGGTGCACGACGGACATAAAATTTAGGTTCGGGATTATCTTCTCCTTTGGTTGAAAAAGATTCTAAAATTTGCTGAGGTTTAGGTTCAGGCGTAAATCCTTCGTGATTATTATAATCCGAGCATTCGGATAAGTCAGTCTCACAAAATTTGTTATTGGTACTCATGGCTGCAACACAAATCTTTTCATGATTCAAACCCAATAGTTAGTTATCTATTTTTATACATATTATAAGTTTTCTGCATGAAACATACTTTAATATACATGGAATCATAATACACAAAATCATATATATACACATAATTATACATATATGAGCTTATGGTTATAGTCTAGGTATTTTTATGGTACCTAATTCTCTATAACCAATGGCTCTGATACCAACCTGTCACATCCCGGCGGAAGCGTGAGATATTAGGATGTGACTTGATTGTTCAGAACTCATTGTCGGATACTAATTAATAAACAACACATATCATACATATTTCATAACATAATATTAAGGTTAGGATTACATAAAATCATAATAGGCAAAATTTGAAATTACATAATCCTATTACATCATAAAGTTTTAACAGCTACATCTTCAGAGACGATGGAAGTGAGCATCCACCGACACACTGAAGTCATACAAGTTCACAGTTAGGTTCACACAAACTTTTCCTACAACTTCACCCCAGCCATTAAAAACATCAAAGGAGAATGTTAGGTTGTTATTCATGATGAATTCCTGAAAAAGCATACCAAAAATAGTCAACACAAAGTTGGTGAGCTTCACAGGTTTATTAAACAGATAATATTGATGCATTATTAAACAACCAAACCTTACATAGTAATCAGATTTATCTATATCTGTCATATCATATTCTCATAAATCAGATAACATAGCATTATAACACTCATTCTGTTAATGCAGGAGATATCTCCTAAGTAGCGCTACCAATGTTATCTAACGGTTCCACATCCGAACTAATGGTTGTAACATAAATTTCAGTAATAATACATCAATTCATAAATAGTATGCTTTTTCCCCAAAATTTGATAAAAACAAAATGGGCCATGAAACTCACCTTTACTCCAAGTAATAACCTATAAACAAAAGATTTTATAGTTTAGAAAACTTAACTATTTTCTTCAAAATTTTCAGTACCTCAATAGATTTGGAAATTTTTATAACAAATAGGTTTATTAATCTGGAATATCACGTTAATTTCTTATTTCCAAGATATTACAGATTATTTTCTATAATTGTTATAAGTCATCATAAATTGCCAAAAATAGTTTCCGTAGTCCAAAAATTCCCAAAATTTTACAGAGGATTCATCATAATAATTAGAACTTCTTATAAATTTATCAAAGTCTAACATAATAGATTAGTTTCTGTAATTTTTATAATAATCCCATTTCTTCACAAAAATAGCTATATAGCTCCAAAAATTATTAAATTTATACATTCTGTAGGTTTGGATTTATCAATTTATCCATGATTTTCTCAGATTTTATTATGCTATTTAAGTATTTATTCTGATTTTTCTACTACAGAACATGTAAAAATTCATATTTCAATCATAACAAGGAATAATTCTGAAATAATTCCAGGGACCTTAGTACTCAAAAGGATCATTTGGTGATTTATTAAATGCTTATTTCATAGACTATAGTTTTTCTTCTTTAAAAATTTGGAACAATGTTTGTTCCCACAATCTTTATTTCCTTTATGATAAAAAATTCTTGTAATATGTTCACATATAATGCTTTTGATTATATGTGTTGTTTGAAACATATATCATACATATATCTATATGTTGACATATAAGTTTAGCTTAGAATTTGATACCTTTGGTTGGTATTTAACTTATGAAACCAAGAGATATGGTTGTTACAAGAACTAAGTACACGATGGTGGTGGTGATAGCTATCGGTGATGGTTTGTGATGTTGGTGTTTCAAGGATAAACTCGAGGTCTTGGTTGAGGTGGTGGTGTGTGTACCTGTCCGAGGAGAGTGAAAGATCAAGGTGGTGGTGTGTGGTGTTTGGGAGGTGATGGTGACCGAGTGTAGAGATGATGGTAGTGGTGTGCGATCGAAGGTGACCGAATGGGGGTGGGTATACGTAGTGGTTTGGATAGCCGAGAGCTTTGGTATGTTTCTATAGTTCCTTCGGCCGAGTTTCCTTAAATAATGATTAGTCATCATTAATCTACTCCTAGAGTTGTTGGTGGAACTAGGATTGCTAGTGGCGGTTTGTGAAGGCTCTGGTGTCCCGAAGGCTAGTGGCGAATGGATAGGTGCATGAGTCCCAAACACTCATTGCAAAACTAATCTAAGGGTTTTAGTTGGTTTAATCGGTGATTAAGGGTGCTAATGATTCGGTCTTTGATCTTAATTGTGTTTTGTTTAAGGTTTAGGTGTGAAAGATTTGGTTTAGTTTGGTTTTGATGTTAAGTTCTCTTGATGTTAACTTGTACTTATGGTGTTTGATTAGTTGTGTTTTGATGTTGTTTATGGATGTATCTTAATCATATATGGTTTCATATCAAAGTTTTGTTGCTTATGAATACATGCACACGTAAATTATATAACATGCAATCATGTATACGTGCATCGCATAGTATATACATATAAACACATAATACACACATGTTTTTAACAAGGATGACATATGCATGAGTAAAACATAGATAATATACATGTGTATATGTTTCTTATAAAGATGGTTCATGCACACGTAAAAGGTATGTATGCGACCATGCGTACGTATACTTGTATATATAGCAAGTGAATAATATACTTATGTAACAAAATGAAAGCATGCATAGTTTATGCAAAAGTATATATATATATATATTAACCTAGGTGTGGCTTAAGTTATATAATGATCCTTGTATAAATTTCTTAATCTAGGGTTGTCACATTCTCCCCCCGTAAAGATAATTTCGTCCCGAAATTTATTTGGTTAGCAATGAACTTATCTGACCATTGACTTGGAATAGATGGGGGTATCTTCTTTTGATTTCATCTTCTCTTTCCCACGTATACTCAGGTCCTCTCTTAGCATTCCACTTAACCTTTACTATAGTAATTTTGCCTCTTCTTAGCTTTTTAACTTTCTTGTCTAATATAGCTATTGGTTCTTCTGTGAAATGAAGCTTCTCGTCTATCTTTATTTCCTGAGCTGGAACTTTTAATGTTTCATCTGTTAAACATTTCTTTAGATTGGATACATGGAACGTGTTGTGTACTTCACTTAATTCTTGAGGTAAATCTAGTTTGTATGCAACGGGACCAATTTTGTCAATAACTTCAAATGGTCCAACATATCTTGGGTTCAACTTATTTCTCTTTTCAAATCGAAAGATTCCTTTGGTAGGTGATATTTTTAGATAGACTTTGTCTCCAATTTGAAATTCTAATGGCCTTCTTCTTTTATCAGCATAGCTTTTCTGTCGATCCCGTGCTGTCTTTAGTCTATTTTTGATTTCCTTGATTTTGTCAGATGTTTCTTGAATTATATCAGGACCTATAAGTTGCCTATCTCCTACTTCATTCCAGCATAAGGGTGATCTGCATTTTCTTCCATACAAGGCTTCAAACGGGGCTGTTTTAATGCTGGAATGATAACTATTATTATAGAAAATTCTATCAAAGGTAGATGTATATCCCAGCTGCCTCCAAAGTCTAATGCACAAGCACGTAACATATCTTCCAGTGTTTGTATTGTCCTTTCACTTTGTCCATCTGTTTGTGGGTGGAAGGCGGTGCTAAGATTTATTCGGGTTCCTAAAGCTTTTTGTAGGGTTTGCCAAAATCTTGATATGAATCTACTGTCTCTATCAGATATAATGGAGATTGGTATTCCATGTCTGGATACGATTTCTCGTATGTAGATTCTTGCCAATTTTTCTACTTTGTAATCTTCTCTAATTGGCAGAAAGTGTGCTGATTTGGTTAACCTATCTACTATAACCCAAATAGTGTCATAACCACTTGAAGTTCTTGGTAACTTGGTTACAAAATCCATAGTAATTTGATCCCATTTCCATTCTGGAATTTCAGGTTGTTGTAGATATCCTGAAGGCTTTTGATGTTCTGCTTTGATTCTTGAACACGTGTTACATTTTTCTACAAACTCCCCAACTGATCTTTTCATACCAGGCCACCAATAATGATTTTTCAAATCTTTATACATTTTGTTATTCCCTGGATGTACTGAGTATTTTGACTTATGTGCTTCTTCCAATATAACCTTTCTAAGTATGGTATCATTAGGTATCCAGATTCTTTCTTTAAATTTTAAGATCCCATGTGTATCTGCCTGTAAATTCTTTTCTTGTCCTTTTATTTCTACCTTACTTTTCTGTTGGGCTTCCCATATTTGTCTTAGTAGATCTGATTGTAGTTCCATTCTCATGGCTCGTACCCGTAACGGTTTAGCCCTATCTTTTCTACTTAAAGCATCTGCAACTACATTTGCCTTACCGGGGTGATATTTGATTTCACACTCATAATCACTTAGTAATTCTATCCATCTTCTTTGTCTCATGTTTAGCATTTTCTGCTCAAATATATGCTGTAAACTTTTGTGATCTGTGTATATTGTACATTTTGTCCCATATAGATAATGCCTCCAAATTTTAAGTGCAAAGATCACTGCTCCCTATTCTAAGTCATGAGTAGTGTAGTTTTTCTCACTTCCCCTAAGTTGTCTAGAGGCATATGCTATGACTTTACTTCGTTGCATTAATACACATCCAAATCCTTGACGAGACGCATCACAATATACTACAAACATCAGTCCCTTCTGGTAATGACAAAATAGGTGCACTACACAGCTTACTTTTCAAAAGTTCAAATGCATTCTTTTGTTTTTCTCCCCAAACATATGACTTGTCCTTTTGAGTTAATTCAGTCAAGGGTTGAGCTATCCTTGAAAAATTTTCTATAAACCTTCTGTAATATCCTGCTAATCCTAGAAATTGACGTACTTCTGTTGGTGTCTTGGGATCTTCCCAATTCTTAACAGCTTCTATTTTTGCTGGATCTACCTGTATCCCTTCTTGATTGACTATGTGTCCAAGGAATTGTACTTCTCTTTTCCAAAACTCACACTTTGAGAATTTTGCATATAATTTTTCTTTTCTTAACAACTCCAAGGTCAATCTTAGGTGTTGCTCATGATCTCCCCTATTCTTAGAATAGATTAAAATGTCGTCTATAAAGACTATGACAAACTTATCTAAATAGGGTTTACAGATCCTATTCATTAGATCCATAAATATGGCGGGAGCATTGGTTAATCCAAATGGCATTACTAGAAATTCATAATGTCCATACCTTGTTCTGAATGCTGTCTTTGGTATATCTTCATCCTGTATTCTTAGCTGATGATATCCTGATCTCAAGTCTATTTTTGAAAAGTAACTAGATCCTTGTAGTTGATCAAATAGATCGTCTATTCTAGGTAAAGGATACCTATTCTTTATAGTTACTTTATTAAGTTCCCTATAGTCTATGCACATCCTAAATGTTCCATCCTTTTTCTTGACAAATAAAACTGGTGCTCCCCAGGGTGACACACTAGGTCGTATAAATCCTTTATCCAAAAGTTCCTGAAGTTGGCTCATTAATTCCTTCATTTCAGTAGGTGCTAAACGGTAGGGTGCCTTAGCAATAGGGGTTGTTCCTGGCATCAATTCAATTTTGAATTCTACTTGACGTGGGGGTGGTAATCCAGGTAATTCATCAGGGAATACATCTGAGTATTCATTGACAACTGGAACATCTTTCAGTTTTGCTTTGTCCATCTTAGTATCAACAATGTGAGTCAGATAAGCCAAACAGTTATTCCTTAGATATTTTTGTGCATTCTTGCAAGAAATTATCTTTATGGTACCTCTAGGTTTTTCACCATATATACACAATATTCTATTCTCTTAACCAAAGGAATTTTGATCATTTTCTTACCACATATTATCTCAGCTTGATTTTTACTTAACCAATCCATTCCTACAACAATGTCAAATCCTCCTAAATAATAGGAATCAAATTTATGTTGAAATAGTTTTCATCTAGATTCATTGTACAATTTGGAATGATTTCACAAGCTTCGATTATCTTACCATCTGCTAACTCTATCATATATTTTTGATCTAACTTTTCTGTGGTCAAATTAAGTAGTTGCCTAAATGTATTTGAAACAAAACTACGGGTTGCTCCAGTATCAAATAACACAGTAGCATACTGGTTGTTTACAGGGAACGTACCCGTGACAACTTCTGGTTCATGTCGCGCTTCTTCTGCCTGCATTATGAATGCTCTACCCAGGGTTGTTCTGATTAACTGGTGCTCTTCCCTTCAGCTGCGGACATTCGTTTCGGCGATGATTTTCATTCCCACATTGATAGCAGATTGGTTTTGGATTTGCAGGGTTTTTGCAGTCTCGGGATATATGCCCCTTCTTCTTGCAGTTGTAACAGATTACCATTGCACAATTGCCTTGATGGTATCTTTGGCAAGTGCTGCACCATGGCTGGTTTTCTGTCTGGGGTTTCTTTTCCCGTGTCATCCCTAGGTAGTTCCGAGGGGGTTGTCTAACTACTCGTTTCTGAGGAGTTCCTCTAAATCTTTCCCCTGTGTTATCATTATTCCACTTTCTCTTTTCTCCGGATCTAGGGTTATTTAACGATCCATTTCTTATCATTTCATCTGTTAAACTTCCTGATAAACTTACAGTATCTTGAAAAGTTTTGGGCCTAGCTGATTTTACTAATCCCCTTATTTGTGGCACTAGTCCCCAAATATATCTTCCTATTCTTTTCGATTCTGGGGTTACTAGGTGTGGTACTAATCTCGAGAGTTCATTATATCTGTCGGTATATTCCCGATATGCTGCTCCTTTCATCTCTAAAGCTAGAAACTCAGTTTCTAACTTTTCTATTTCATTATAAGGGCAGTATTTATCTATAATCAAATTCCTGAATTCTTCCCAACTTAATTTATTCATAACGTGCCTACCTTTGATGGTCATTTCCAACTTCCACCAGGATTGGGCTTCACCCTTTAGTGAGTGTGAAGCAAACAAGGTTCTGTTGCTATTGGCACATTTGCTGATTTCCAGAGTTGACTCTATTTCATCTAACCAGCGTAAAGCCTGTACCGCTCCGCCTTTACCATCAAATTCTCGAGGTCTACAGGACATAAAAGCTTTGTAGGAGCATCCTCTTTCTATTATAGCTTCCTCTTCTGGTTGTTCCCTCGTGGTATCATCCATGGGTATCTCATTACCTGGTGTTGTTGTTCCGAGATTTAGGTTTTGTTGGAGCTGAGTTACTAATGTGGGTATGGCAGCTTCTAATTGTTGTGCTACTATCCGTGTGATCCTCTCATCTTCATTGGTGTTTGGGTTTATAGGGGTTTCTTCCCCAAGTCTGGTTCTAGGTCGTCCTCTTCGCGCCGTTCTTCTTATGGGCTGTGTGTCCCTTCTTGGCGGCATGCTTTTCTATAATTAATTATAGTAAATAATAAGAAGAATTTTTAGATTATTAACAACATCCTACTTAACACATAAACAAGTAATAGCTTTGAACATAAAATATTTTTCATTTAAGTTCTTATTTAAAGATTTCACATCAAAAGTTAGCTTCTAATTTCCCTGCACCCATTTCCATATTCTTGAGAAGATGTTTCCTGTAGGTGCTTTCAATTCCTTAACATCTTTCTGAATATTCCTGATTTCTTGTTGAATTTTCTTGAGCTGTTTAAGGGTTGGTTGAGTGACTGTGTTTTGATCTTCATCCACCCTTTGTCTCTTAGCTTTACTTTCTTCGTTTCCGAGGGAGTTAGTTTCTTGTATCTCCTTGCCTTCGTATTGCTTGGTCTTAAATTTGTTTCCGGGTCGTACCCTTTTCCTGGGAGTTTTAATGGTATATCCTCCTACCATTACAGGTGCACGACGGACATAAAATTTAGGTTCGGGATTATCTTCTCCTTTGGTTGAAAAAGATTCTAAAATTTGCTGAGGTTTAGGTTCAGGCGTAAATCCTTCGTGATTATTATAATCCGAGCATTCGGATAAGTCAGTCTCACAAAATTTGTTATTGGTACTCATGGCTGCAACACAAATCTTTTCATGATTCAACCCAATAGTTAGTTATCTATTTTTATACATATTATAAGTTTTCTGCATGAAACATACTTTAATATACATGGAATCATAATACACAAAATCATATATATACACATAATTATACATATATGAGCTTATGGTTATAGTCTAGGTATTTTTATGGTACCTAATTCTCTATAACCAATGGCTCTGATACCAACCTGTCACATCCCGGCGGAAGCGTGAGATATTTAGGATGTGACTTGATTGTTCAGAACTCATTGTCGATACTAATTAATAAACAACACATCATACATATTTCATAACATAATATTAAGGTTAGGATTACATAAAATCATAATGGCAAAATTTGAAATTACATAATCCTATTACATCATAAAGTTTTAACAGCTACATCTTCAGAGACGATGGAAGTGAGCATCCACCGACACACTGAAGTCATACAGTTCACAGTTAGGTTCACACAAACTTTTCCTACAACTTCACCCCAGCCATTAAAAACATCAAAGGAGAATGTTAGGTTGTTATTCATGATGAATTCCTGAAAAAGCATACCAAAAATAGTCAACACAAAGTTGGTGAGCTTCACAGGTTTATTAAACAGATAATATTGATGCATTATTTAAACAACCAAACCTTACATAGTAATCAGATTTATCTATATCTGTCATATCATATTCTCATAAATCAGATAACATAGCATTATGACACTCATTCTGTTAATGCAGGAGATATCTCCTAAGTAGCGCTACCAATGTTATCTAACGGTTCCACATCCGAACTAATGGTTGTAACATAAATTTCAGTAATAATACATCAATTCATAAATTAGTATGCTTTTTCCCCAAAATTTGATAAAAACAAAATGGGCCATGAAACTCACCTTTACTCCAAGTAATAACCTATAAACAAAAGAATTTTATAGTTTTAGAAAACTTAACTATTTTCTTCAAAATTTTCAGTACCTCAATAGATTTGGAAATTTTTATAACAAATAGGTTTATTAATCTGGAATATCACGTTAATTTCTTATTTCCAAGATATTACAGATTATTTTCTATAATTGTTATAAAGTCATCATAAATTGCCAAAAATAGTTTCCGTAGTCCAAAAATTCCCAAAATTTTACAGAGGATTCATCATAATAATTAGAATTTCTTATAAATTTATCAAAGTCTAACACATAATAGATTAGTTTCTGTAATTTTTATAATAATCCCATTTCTTCACAAAAATAGCTATATAGCTCCAAAAATCATTAAATTTATACATTCTGTAGTTTGTATTTATCAATTTATCCATGATTTTCTCAGATTTTATTTTGCTATTTAAGTATTTATTCTGATTTTTCTACTACAGAACATGTAAAAATTCATATTTCAATCATAACAAAGGAATAAATTCTGAAATAATTCCAGGGACCTTAGTACTCAAAAGGATCATTTGGTGAATTTATTAATTGCTTATTTCAAGACTATGTTTTTCTTTAAAAATTGGAACAATGTTTGTTCCCACAATCTTTATTTGCCTTTATGATGTAAAAATTCCTTGTAATATGTTCACATATAATGCTTTTGATTATATGTGTTGTTTGAACACATATATCATACATATCTATATGTAACATATAAGTTTAGCTTAAGAATTTGATACCTTTGGTTGGTATTTAACTTATGAAACCAAGAGATATGGTTGTTACAAGAACTAAGTACACGATGGTGGTGGTGATAGCTATCGGTGATGTTTGTGATGTTGGTGTTTCAAGGATAAACTCGAGGGTCTTTGGTTGAGGTGGTGTGTGTGTACCTTGTCCGAAGGAGAGTGAAAGATCAAGGTGGTGGTGTGTGGTGTTTGGGAGGTGATGGTGACCGAGTGTAGAGATGATGGTAGTGGTGTGCGATCGAAAGGTGACCGAATGGGGGTGGGTATACGGTAGTGGTTTGGATAGCCGAGAGCTTTGGTATGTTTCTATAGTTCCTTCGGCCGAGTTTCATTAATAATGTAGTTAGTCATCATTAGATCTACTCCTAGAGTTGTGTGGTGGAACTTAGGATTGCTTAGTGGCGGTTTGTGAAGGCTCTTGGTGTCCCGAAGGCTAGGTGGCGAATGGATAGGTGCATGAGTCACCAAACACTCATTGCAAAACTAATCTAAGGTTTTAGTTGGTTTAATCGGTGATTAAGGGTGCTAATGATTCGGTCTTTGATCTTAATGGTGTTTTGGTTTAAGGTTTAGGTGTGAAAGATTTGGTTTAGTTTGGTTTTGATGTTATTCTCTTGATGTTAACTTGTACTTATGGTGTTTGATTAGGTTGTGTTTTGATGTTTTTATGGATGTATCTTAATCATATATGGTTTCATATCAAAGTTTTGTTGCTTATGAATACATGCACACGTAAATTATATATACATGCAATCATGTATACGTGCATCGCATAGTATATACATATAAACACATAATACACACATGTATTTTAACAAGGGATGACATATGCATGAGTAAAACATAGATAATATAAATGTGTATAATGTTTCTTAATAAAGATGGTTCATGCATACGTAAAAGGTATGTATGCGACCATGCGTATGTATACTTGTATATATATGCAAGTGAATAATATACTTATGTAAACAAAATGAAAGCATGCATATGTTTATGCAAAAGTATATATATATATATATTAACCTAGGTGTGGCTTAAGTTATATGAATGATCCTTGTATAATATTTCTTAATCTAGGGTTGTCACAATCAAATTTTGGCAGAGTCTCGCTACTATTGGGCGATTTTAGGGCGATTGAGGTGTGATGAAAATATGCGACCAACTTTAGCCCTATTTATACTAATTCTGGCTTCAATCGAGCGACTGGATCCATTCATACTCTTCATTCGTGCGATTGGAGCTTAGTCGTGTGATTGGCTCCGTCGGTCACCTTTAGTCGCCTGACTAGGTTTTAGTCGTGCGACTGACTCATTCGGTCACCTCCATTCGCACGATTGGTTCATTCTGATGAACCAATCGTATGGATTGACCCATGCTGATGGTCCAATCATACGACTGGTCCATACTCGTGGGTTAGTCGTGTGATTGGGGTCATATGCATGGTCCAATCGTACGACTGGTCCATACTCATGATCCAGTCGTGCAAATGGCTCATACTTATGAGTTTGACCTTATGACCATTCATACACTTAACTCTTTTACTTATTGATAATACATTTTGACCATTGATCATCCCAGACATGACCATTTTAATTTAGAGAATTGTTGATCACCTTAGACGTGATCCGTTTAATAACAAAACAGTTTGTCACCTAAGATGTGACCCTTTTACATTTGAAAACCCTATTTTTCACCTCAGACGTGACCTTTTAGTGAGTGATTCCCAGATTAACTTCCAATGCGTAGTCCGATATTTAATTACTAAGTTAACTGAAATTGACTGAATTAAACAACTAGAAATAAATTAAAAACTAAAACATATTTTTGTAATTTTGTGTGAGGTTGAAATCCTAAGTTAAGTATCTACCAGAATTTTCTTCCCGGACAGTATAGCGTCTAGTTACTTTGATCATAACTGGAGCGATTCAATATGGAATCATACAGGTTTATCAAATCATTTGGGAAATTTTACCAAAGCCTTATGATGCTAGATTCTTGTTTTCATCCAGAGTCATTAGCAAGTTTAGGAAATCATACTAGAACTACAAGATGCACACAACGATTTTGACTTTCAAGAGTTGCAGCTCACGATGATTGTCAGTATACTTGTCCTCTTAAATCCATACATAGATTGTTGACACACATTAGTGATGATTTAAGGTTTAATTATTTCAACAAGTATTTGTGGATCCCACGCTTATATGGTAATCAACGTTTCTCAGGAGATTTTTGAGCGGTCTACGAGTAGCATTCAAGAAGAAACTATTCTAGAGCTTCCAAAGAGATGCTAAGCCTCAGGTCACTGCCACCGCACAGCAGAGAGGCGCAAACAACAATAAATTCTAGAATATTTAGGTTATGCTTATTCTAAGGTCAGTGCCACCGCACAACAGAGAGGCACATAATCTATCTTCTTGTTTGAGAAGTTATATTTTTTTTGCCCAGATCGCACCAACAACATAGGTTATTAACTTGATTGCTTTTTGCATTTTTCATGTGCTTTGCTCATTTTATAGTCATCCGCACACATTTGTGGCGTTTATTTTGCTCGTCACCCTTTATTGGAACTTCGTTGATTGTGTTAACTAGGATAAGATGATAACCCATAGCTTGTTGAACAACTTAGTTTGAACTTGAAATCACGAACGAGTTCTACTTATCTATTGTGTTAAATCTACCGACACATCATCTAATGGTCTAGCAACCTCTAGGTCTACTTTCTTCGTGTTACCTTAGTAGCAGCTAGTTTTACTATCATTTTTCCTTTTATGTTGCTTAGACTTCTCAGACTTATACTTTGAATTTTGCATTTTAAACAATTTCATTCTTTTAAAGTCCCAAACTCTTTGTTCCTGTGTACTATCATTTTCCATAGACATTGAATCAGTATCACAGATACGATCTCATTTCTATTAGCTAGACTGTCCTCCTCCCTTTTTTTAGTATTGAAATTAAAGCAACTAATTTAATACTAATTTAACCTATTCTCCCCCTAAGATTCTAAAACCGAAAATGTTTTTGCGTTTAGAATTTTAATAGGCGAAGAAATAAAATAAAATAAAATAAAATAGAACAAAAATTTTGTCTACTTATCGGACTAAGTACTATCTTCGTCAGAAATCATTTCACTTTTCATTTAACACTGTTGACCTCTAACAGATATAAATAACGTGGTTTATCAAAAGCTTTTGTGTAGAGGTCAGCGCGTTGAAAATCCGTATTAATTTTAACAACATCGATTAAATTCTTTTCAAAACAATCACGTATAAAGTGATATTAATGACGATGTGTTTGGTCTTAGGATGTTGGACCGGATTTTTAGTTACGGCTATAACAGCAGAATTATCAAAAAATATAGGAGTGTTAGGGAATTGCAAACTGTAGTCCCGTATTTGCTGTTGAATCCAGATGATTTGTGAACAGCAGCTTGCAGCAGCAACGTATTCAGCTTCACAAGTTGACAAAGCAACTGATGTCTGCTTCTCACACTGCCACATGACTAATCGTCTCCTAAAGAATTTACATCTTGCTGAAGTTGACTTGTAGTTCATTTTGCAGCCGCCATAATCCGAGTCACTGTACGCTGTAAGCTCAAAGTCATCATCATGAGGATACCACAATCCAAGTATTGCAGTACCCTTCAGATAAAAAAATATCCTTCTGACGCCTATGAAATGGTTGACTTTCAGTTTTTCATGATAACTAGAGCAGAGACACATCGCGTACATGATATAGGTCTTGAGGAAGTGAGGTACATGAGGGATCCGATCATTCCTCGGTACATAGTGGCATTCACCAGATCACCATTTTCATCCGGTGCTACGTCATGGTTTGTTGCAAGTGGAGTCCGAGTTGCGAAAGCATTCTCCATATCGAACCAACTTAGAATATCACCTACATACTTGGTCTGATGTAGAAATGCCCTTTGGTGTCTGATCCACCTATAACCCGAGAAAGAACTTCATCTCTCCCATGGCACTCATCTCAAACTCAGCTTTCATAACTGCTTCAAATTCTTTACATAGTTCTTTGTCTTTGGAATCAAAGATTATGTCATCAACATAAATTTGAACAAGCAATAAGTCACCATCCTTTTCATACCATGCTCTTAGGGCTTGATGGAGCCCATAGAGAGCCTTGACTAGTTTGTGTAAACTCTATCCCGATGATACGGATCCTCAAATCCTTCAGGTTGACTGACATACACTGTCTCCCGGATTTCACCATGAAGAAACACACTCTTTACATCCAGTTGATATACTTTAATCTTCATGTAGGATGCATAGGCTAGGAAGATACGAATTGCTTCCATTCTTGCCACAGTGCAAAGACTTCATTGTAATCGATCCCCTAGACTTGTCGAAATCATTGAACTACAAGTCAAGCCTTGTTTCTTGTTATGATCCCTTGGTCATCTTTCTTGCATTTCAAGACCCATTTGGTGCCAATGACCTTAGCACCTTTAGGTCTATCGACCAGTGTCCATACACCTAACTTCTTGAACTGAAGAAGTTCTTCTTGCATGGCACTCACCCATGCCTCGTCGTTTAGTGCTTCACTGACATATTTTGGCTCAAATTGAGACACTAAACATCGATATACACCATCGTGAAGATATCCCTTTTCCATTACCGAGGCATAATGAGTTGAGTAAAGCTGATTTCTTGTTTGAACTCATGATCTTAGATCTCCAGTGACATTGTCCAGAGGAGGATAAATATTTAAACATGATCTAGGAGTGGTGGGTACCACTACCACATGATCCAGATTATGAACAGCAAGTTCGGTACCTGGGGCAGTGGGAATGTGAGGTTCCGAAGTGTTAGAGGCATCAACATCAGATGCTTATGTACTTGAAGTAGTAGGAACCTGTTCCTCCTGATCCACCTGATCATTCTCCACGTCTTCATCATCTGAGGAAGAGTCACTTACTTCCAGTGCTCCCCCTGAATGACCGGAAGACTCACCATGTGAACCTAATGTTGTTGAGTCTTGTGACGGTGGGTTTAAGACATCATACATCATTTTGGTTGCCAACTCATCTTCAGGAGGGGAGAGAAAGATGTTGAAGGACTTAAAGAATCCATCATAATCAAAGAAGAATGCGGGTCCTTTGCCCGCCAAGGGGGTGGTGTATCTCTAAACGTCGATGTTACACCACACTTCTACTTGACCCGTTGAGTTGTTGTAAACTCTCTTATTCGGTATGTTGTATCCTAGAAAGATTCCTTCTTCAGCCTTCTCGCTGAACTTCCCTGATTGAGTTTACTTCAGAAGAGTACATGGTGCTCCAAATGGTTCGAGATAATCTAGATTAGGTTTATGTCATTGTAGTAACTCATAACAAGTTTTAGCATGACGCTTGACCACCAGGACTCGATTTAGGGTGTAACATGCATTGGTAACTACCTCATTCTAGAATTGAATGGGCAGTTTCGAGTCTGCTAGCATCGTCCGGGCTGTCTCTATCAGGTTGCGATTCTTTCTCTTAGCAACTCCATTCATTTGAGGAGTGTAGGCAGATGAATTGGTGCACAATTCCTTTTTCTTT
Organism: Flaveria trinervia; assembly: GCA_025506515.1. NCBI lineage: Eukaryota > Viridiplantae > Streptophyta > Magnoliopsida > Asterales > Asteraceae > Flaveria > Flaveria trinervia. Next base: position 18,205,695 of record CM046448.1, read on the forward strand.
GCAGAATGCCTCCATCCATTGGTTGTTGAACTCGATACCATTATCTGAGCGAACTTGTTGTACCTTTAGCTTATAGAGTGACTCCAATGTAGTTACCAGTTCTTTGAATGATTTAAATGTCTCTGATTTGGATTTCAGAAACATTACCCAAGAGAAACTTTAGTAATCATCTGTAACTATATAGCAGTACAGGTCGCCAGCAATGCTCCTCGTACTAACTGGACCAAACAGATCCATGTGTAGAAGCTCAAGTGGCAACTCAATGGAATTAACTTTCTTAGCCTTATGAGCCTTCTTGGTCTGTTTTCCTTTCTTCCAAGCGACACAGAAATCTGGTAGTTGGAAGTTCTTAACATCTACACCATGCACTAGATCATTCTGAATCAAGTGGTTCATCTTCCGGGGATTTATGTGTCCCATTCTCCTATGCCAGGAGATGGAGTCTTTCTCTGTTGCCTTTGACAAGAAGCATTGTACTTGATGATCAGTTTTGGAGGCCTTTGATAGATCCAAGACATATAAATCATTATATCTTGAAGCTGACATTAAGACTTAGTCCTCCGAGATTACATAATCCTTCTTCAACACAGAACACTTCTTGTTGTCGAAGACTACCTTAAAGCCTTTGTCACAGATTTAGGATACAGAAAGTAAGTTATTTTGAAGTTTTTGAACATAGTTTACCTTATCAAACTTCACTTTCTTGTTTCCCACTTCCCCTTGAGCTGTGATGTAGACTCCTTTATTTCCAGCAAACGAAACGTGTCCTCCTGTAATTTGTTTGACGTTTGAAAGGAGAGACAAGTTCCCAGTCATGTGCCTTGATGCGCCGCTATCAACAATCCAGGTATTTGTAGAAGCACTATAGCGGACACCCTGCACATTTGAAGGAAATGATTAGTTTAGGTTAGGGACCTAAGCCTTAACTGGCTTGGGTGACCCAGAGGCATCACACATCATAAATTCTACCCATTGTCCTTTAGAAGGTGAGAGCAGGTTTTTTTCTTCTCGTTCTCATTATCAGACACCGAACTTAATTTTTCCTTCCATAAGCCAGTTTTGTGTAAGGCCTGTTTGTGATAAACAGACGACTGGCTTACAGTTTGAACTTTATGTTCCCTAATCCTTTTTGGTGGAGTAATAGAGCTTCGTTTCGAAGAACTTGGTTTAATGTCATGAAGTTCAACTTTCTTCCTTGGTGTCTGATAGTAAGGATAATGAGAAGTGATGTGTCCATACTTTCCATAGTTGTAGCATGATCTACTTTCAACATGTTGGTGGAATGGTTTCTATGGGGAAGTATGTGACACATGTGTATCTTTAGGTTGTTTAGGTTTTGACACTTCTTGTTTAGATGTTTTAGCTTGTTTAACAAAATTCATGGTTTGAACATTTTTAGCATCTTTAACCTTTTGTTTATTTGGACTGAGACATGGTGCACGTGATTGGTTAACTTGTTTGGTCTTTTCAGGTTCAGAATAATACATGTTTGCACCTAACTTTATCTTAACCTCTTCAAATTGTTCATCCAAATTAAAAATAGAACTTACCTTTAGATTTAAAAGTGGCCTCCTTCTGTTTAGTGACAGATTCCTCCGATTTACTCGTGGAATCTAGATCATTAACTAGAGGAGTGGACACCACATGATCCTTGACAGGGTTGTTACTTACTGGTCTACATTTAGCATTTAACACTGTCTCATGTGGTGGTGGAACCACTTTGTATCCCAACCCCTCCCCATTGTTTCGATCTCTCACTAAGTGTTGTACTATATGAGAAGAACTTGTCCAACTGTGCAGTTTTTGTTTTAATGAGTTTACTTTGACTTCCAAAACTGTTTTTTCTTTCTTAGTTTCTTCTAGGGAGTTTAAATAGAACTTTATGTCATTTGTTTGATTAACATAAACAACCTCGGTTTCCCTTAGTTGTTTATTAAAAAGCTCTATTTTCTCTTTGTAACTGTGCTCATTTTGTTTTAAAATTCAGTTAGCCTCTATGCACAGTTGCAAGTCATTTACTAAGCTATCATTGTGATCTAATAACCTAGCAAATTTTGAATCTATGTTGTCTCTATATTTATTACATTTAGTACAAGCATGATTATCAAAAAGTGGTCTATGGTACTTACCTGAGAAGGTTCGGTTGAATCAGCCATCATCGCAGAGTTTGACTGTTCGGTGCTGGTGATTTTGAAAATGTAGTTCTAAGATCCTCTTCATTCAGGTGAGTGACCACCTTAGCAGCATCTTCATGATCTGACATTACTAGCTCAACTGCTATATCACCTTCACTTGCAGTGTCATCATCCAAAACTTCAACATTTGCGATGTTTGACTCACCAGGGGATACAAAACGAAAGGTCCAATCTTGACCTTTTGTCATCTTGTGCAGTCAGAGATTTAGGATCTTTGCTTGATGATGTAGCTTCACTTGTGGGTTTGTCTTTACAGTTGAATGGTGAGAAAGGATTACCGTTACCTATCTTCTTGGTCTTCACACATTCACATTTGAAGTGCCCATTTTCTCCACAGTTGAATCAGGTAACTTTGGTTTTATTGAAACTAAAAGTAGTATCCTTAGTGGCTATGAAGTTCTGTCCAGTCTTCCTCACAAACTTCTTGGCTCTACGAACAGCACTAGCCAATGCCCATATAATATCCATTCTTTCCAATTCATTCTCTTCCACCTGCTCGTAATCCTCATCAGCCAGATGGCAATTTCTGATTTTTCCTGCAACTAGTCCATCATAAGAATGAGCAACTGTAGCTAGAGGTCCATATGCTCCTTTACAACCTCCATAGTGATATTCCTGAGATTCTCGGTCTTCAACTTCGTCACATTTGATTCAGGTACTATATATTGGGTGCTAGATGACCTAGATGTTTCAAATCCTGAAGTAGAGGCTTGTGGAGGAGCTGCTGAACTTGACACAAAAGCAGTTTGAAATGGTGCTCCTGAGCTTTTTAAGGTGGAAGTTGAATTATACAGAGATTGGTTTTGGTCATAAGATCCTTTCTGAGGCCTATACTTCATCCTCAGTTCCTCCTCCCTTAGTTTCAGGATGAAGTCGTTTATGTCTAATTTGGCCAGTAAATTATTCTGTCCCAAATTAGACACAAACGAGTCCCACTTCTCTGGCAGTCCATCGGCAAAGCTTGAGACCTTATCTTTCATGGACGTTGTAACCCCATGAGTGTGCAACTCAGTGATTAAATGGTAGAATCGGTCGATGACATCATCCAAGCTCTCCTTGCCTATCAATGAGAAGTTATCGAACTCCTTCTTCAAAGCTTTCGACTTTAGGGCTTTTAACGATGCATTCTCGTCGTATCGTTTTTCCAAAGCCTCCCATAATTTCTTTGCCTGCTTATTCTCAGAAAATTGGTGGAATATATCCTTAGGTATTGACTGAGTCAACAGAGCATAGACCTTATCTCAGCATTGTACTTCACCTTCTGGCTATCAGTCATGGAGCCTAGAGTAAGTTTGACGCCATCAGCACCAACTGGCATACTATAACCAGTGTTGATTGATTCCCACAGATTGGGATCAACACCATTTAGATAAATTTGGAACTTTTGCTTCCATTGTTGGTAATCGTCTAACGTGATAAGCTTAGGCGGCTTATTGTGATTCCCAATCTCGTTTTCCAGAAGTAACAGGTTCTGGATACGCGAGTCCCTACATGCAGTAAATGTCGAGTATTATTCTTCCATTTCTTTATACTTCGAGAGTTAGAACAAAACTATTTAACTGGTACGAATGGAGAGATGCGATTGGGTCAATCGTGCAGATGGACTAATGTGGATGAGACAATCGTGCGATTGAATCAATGCGGACGAGTCAATCGTGCGATTGAGTTGGTGCGGTTGAACAATGCGAATGGGGTGTTCAGTCGTACGATGGATGGGCGACTGAGTTCAATCGTGCGTATGGGAGGTGCGATTGAGTTCAGTCGTGCAATTGAGCCAATCATGCGACTAAGGCTGCTGGATTTGAAAATTCGAAGATTTTGGCACTTTGACACAAAAATACGATTTTTCACAAACCCTAATCATTCGTAAGCAGGAAAACGTGAATTTTTAGACCTGGAGACATTGAAAAACACTATTTTACCAAAAAGATGGTGTTTTTGACTACAAAAACGTGAGATTTACACCGAAAATGATTGAATCACATGCAAAATCACGAGCCAAGGCTCTGATACTACTTGTTAGGACCGTTTAGGTATGGAGTACTAACTGATTTTACGCGTATACCAACTCAAATAGTGCGAATCCTATTTGATTGACGATCCAATCAGGGAGAACACAGATATGATCACTCTAACGATTAATGAAATGTTACGAATGATTAGAACACGATCAACTGTGATCTATGAACTTGGAACGGCTCTTCTTGAGTCTCTGGACGGCTAGGGTATGATTATGTGCATAGGTATTCAAATAGTTGAGTTTTTTTCACGAATTAGGTGGCATTTATAGGTTAGGATTTTCTATTCGTGCGACTGAAGCATGCGATTGATCCATCCACACGACTGAAGGTCCAGTCGTGCGACTGAGTCAATCTTATGTCTCAATCGTGTGATTGATCCAGTCTCCTAGTTCAGTCGTGCGACTAGTCCATCAGTATGAAGTATCATACGTATGGTCCATTAGCATGGTCCATTCGCATGAGAACTTCACACAATTAAGTTTGAACATGTTTCTCAATCATTATTGACTAAGAATTATGTAAACAACCACAAACCTATATAGTTAGTTCAATATGCGTTATCACACAATAAACAATGAAATATTAAACATTATATGCATCAACCACATATTGTATTTCATTCATATCCATTCAACTACATATATGTAAGACATGAAAGACATTTTACATTAAGCTCCTAAACTAGGTACACATGTATCTACACTACTTGCCCTAGGTACTGGAGTCAGCTTCGTGCACAATGTTCGAGGTCTATAAAAGACCTCAGGCCCAGTTACCCGCTTCGTGAACAATGTTCGGGGTAATGTACATGTCATCGGAAGTAATGAACGTACGAACAAAAGAAAGAAAGTATGTATGAATGTGAATGATAATTACGTACGATGAATAAACTAAAGTAAATAATGGTTTTAATAAAAGAAAAGTATGTTTTACTATAAAACTAGAACTCACTCAGAAACGCTGACTTTTATGTGTTTCCAGTTGGCAGGTAATAATTGTTGAGGATGGCACGGGGCGGCTACTCAGCTCTTTTGGATGGCATCCATCTTTATAATGCTTTTGTGATGTAATGCAACATGTACTTTGTAACTTGATAACAATGTATTATTTTGCAAAAGCCTTTATTATGACTGGAATGTTTTGTTTAAATGTTTTCGCTGCAACGTTTTTATGTAATATGATGAAATTTATGTTTTATGTGCAATGCTTTACCAGCTGTAAGCGTCCCGAGAATGGGGCCTTACACATCTTTACAAAACACTAAGTGATCTACAAATCAAGAAGTGGATGAAACCAAACCAACCTCCAACTAATTTTTGAAAGACTTGTGTTATGGTATGAAATGGTAATGTTGAACCTTGGTTCTACAACTAATCTATCCACCATACCCTACTTGAACATTTAGTCAAACTAGTTAGTTTACTTTAGTACTTTTATTTATGTACTTATGACCATCCGAATCACCCTTATGTGGATATTTTATGCAATGTTGACAATCTTGGTGTGTGAGAGGATGGCCGGTGGTAGATCATCTAAAGCTTCATGTGGTGGAGGTCGTGGTGTTGAACCGCGACCCAAAAGAGGAAGGCCTATAGTTGAAAATATGGTTCATGAAGAACCCAAGACCCCTCATCTGGAGGGCGGTGATGAGAGCGCCAATATGAGAGCCTCAGTAAAAGAGGCTGTTGTTGAAGAGGTTTATCAGGTCATGCAGACAATCTTACCATCTGTGGTGACCAAAGTTATCAAGGCTGTGAGGGAAGGAGAAAGGAAGGAAAGAAGTAGACCTACGGGCGAAAGAAGACAGCTCGAGACTGAGACGGTTCTATCTAATGACGAAGAAGATGAGGAAGAAGAAGAGCATGGACTGGAGGCGGCACGAGGCTGTAACTATGGGGCATTTCAACGATGCAAGCCCCTACTTTTGATGGTAACAGCACTGTTGCTGCTGCTCACCGGTGGGTGAGAGAAATGAAGGTTGTTTTGAACATCAGCGAGTGCCGGGAGGATCAGAAAGTGAAGTTTGTGGCCCACTCTTTCGCGGACTCAGTTTTATGCTGGTGGGACAATATTGTCCTAGCTGAGGGTAGTCGGGCAATTGGGAGGATGAGGTGATTGAGGAGTTATGTCCTCACCGGGAGATGGACAAGGTGGAAAGGGAGTTCCTGCAGCTGGAGGCGGGAACTATGACCCATCAGCAATACACCACGAAGTTCAATGAGATGGCACGTCTGGTGCCCGACCAAGTGACGCCTTTGTCATGAAAGATTAAAAGGTACATTCAGGGTTTGCCGGCGGATATCCGTAGGCACATGATTGCTGCCCGACTGAGCACGTTTAGGTGATCGGAATTGGAATGGAAAAAGGTTTCATCAGGGTGGTGCCCCGACGAGTAACAAGAAGGCACGAGTAGAAGACTGCCGTGTGGTCCCATCTGGTGCAGGGTCGAAGTAGTGTGGGAAATGTGGAAAGGAGCATATTGGAGAATATAGGCTGGGATCAAACTTGTTCTTCAAGTGCGGGAAGATGTTTTAATTGTGCCACGCAGGGCCACATGAGTAGAGACTGTAAGAAGCCGCATGCTGAGGATACTGGGGTGAAGAAGACTGGAGGTGACAGACCGAGGGCGAGTGCCACAACATTTATGATGACACAGGAGGAGGTTAGGACGACCCTGATGTTGTGTCAGGTACGTTTCTAGTGAACCAAAGTTTAGCCTCTGTGTTATTCGATTCTAGTGCTAGTAAAAGCTTCATTTCTACTGCTTTCTGTGCTAAACTGTCTGTTAGTAGTAAGATATAGATGCGCCCTTTGATGTAGAAACTACCACAGGTAAGTTTACCAGGATTTCTGAGATGTAGAAGGTTGTGACGTGGAATTAGAAGGTCATAAGTTTCCGGTTAGACCATTCGTGATGACCTTTGGTGGTTTCCATGTGGTTCTTGGGATGGATTGGTTAGCGGACTACGAGGCGAACATTGTGTGTCACAAGAAGATGATTCATTTGACAACGCCTGACGGGAGGTTTTGGAGACGTTGAGAAGGGAGAAACTGTATGCTAATTCTCCAAGTGCGTGTTCTGGTTGCGCGAAGTTCATTTTTGGGTCATATAATGAATCCCGAGGGCATTATGGTGGATCCAGCAAAGGTGGAGGCGGTGATGCAATGGAAGTCTCCAAAGAAGCCATTCGAGATTTGTAGTTTCTTGGGTATGGTGGGCTATTACAGAAGATTCATTCAACACTTCTCCAAGATCGCTCATCCACTAACCATGATGACCAGGAAAGATGTAAATTTTGTATGGGGTCAAGCTTAAGAGAAGTCATTTGAGGAGTTAAAGGCAAGGCTTACTCAAGCTCCTGTTTTGTCATTACCCGATGAAAGTGAAGATCTGGTGGTTTATTTTGATGCTTCCTACTCGGGATTGGAGTGTGTGTTAATGTAGAGGGGAAAGTTATAGCCTATGTATCCCAACAGTTAAAGGTTCATGAGGTTAATTATCCTACTCATGACTTGGAGCTAGTAGTCGTGGTCTTTGCATTAAAGATTTGGAGGCACTACCTTTACGGGATGAAGTGCACCATATTCACTGACCATAAGAGCTTGAAGTACTACTTCGAGTAGAAAGACCTAAACATGAGGCAGAGACGATGGTTGGAACTCATAAAGGATTATGATTGCGAGATCCACTACCATCCGTGCAAAGCCAACGTGGTGGCGGATGCCCTTAGCCAAAAAGAGAGACCCGAGTCGATTCGGGTGAAAGCTTATCAGTTGATCATGACCTCCAATGTGATGAAGCAAGTCAAAGAGTTCTAAGATCAGGCATTGAAAAAAGATCATCTTAACTCTGAAAGAATGAGAGGTCTGGTTGCAGAATTGGGTGAAAACACACTTGGTCTTAGAACCCGATTTAGACGGATGTGGATTTCTCGATTTGGGGATCTACGCATGAAGATTATGGACGAAGCTCATAAGACCGATACTCTATTCATCCCAGTGCTACAAAGATGTACCAATACATGAAGAAAGATTATTGGTGGCCGGGTATGAAGCGTGATGTGGTGGAGTATGTGAGTAAATGCCTTAATTGTTTACAAGTGAAGGTCGAGCACCAAAGCTGTATGGGAAGATCCAACCTTAGGATATACCGGAGTGGAAGTGGGAGCACATCACCATGGATTTTATTACGAAGCTACCGCATACCCCGAAAGGGTATGATGGCATATGGGTAATAGTTGACTGTTTGACGAAGAGTGCTCACTTCCTACCGATTTACGAGACGTATTCATCCGAGAGGTTGGCAGATCTTTTCATCAAGGAGATCGTAAATCGTAATGGTGTGCCGGCGTCTATTGTGTCTGATCATGACACCCAGTTTACATCAAAATTTTGGAAGAAATTCCATGATGCAATGGGGACGAGTTTATATATTAGCATGGCTTATCCTCCTCAAATGGATGGTCAATCAGAACGGACGATTCAGATGCTAGAAGATATGCTCTGGGCATGCGTCATTGATTTCGGAGGAAGTTGGGATGACCACTTACCGTTAACTAAGTTCTCATATAACAACAGTTATCATGCCAGCATTGGCATGCCCTCTTATGAGATGCTATACGGTAGGAGATGCCGAACACCCGTGTGTTGCGGTGATATTGGTTAAAAGGAGTTAGGGAGCATTGAGGTGATCGAGGCTACGACTGAGAAGCTTGAAAAGATCAAGGCCTTTATGAAGGCAGCCAAAGATAGACAGAAGTCCTATGCTGATAAACGATGTAGACCGATTGAGTTTTAGGTGGGTGACAAGGTTATGTTGAAAGTCTCACCTTGGAAGTGTATCATTTGGTTCAGAAAGCGGGGCAAGTTGAGCCCGAGATATATAGGGCCTTTCCGAATCATTGCTAGAGTAGGAAAGGTGGCCTATGATTGGAGTTACAAGATGAGTTAAGTGGAATTCATCCAACATTCCATGTATCTCATCTGAGAAAGTGTTTAGCTCATGAGGATATGGTCGTACCACTGGAAGATATCGATGTAGATGAGGCTCAATTATGTGGAGCAACTAATGGCGATCATTGATCGTAAGGAGAAGAGGTTGAGGAATAAAGTGATTCCTCTTGTGCTTGTACAGTGGAAGCATAGGAAGGGATCTGAGTCTATGTGGAATATTTTCTGACTTTTTGGGGAAAAAGTGAAATTTAGGCTTTGACTTGGGAGGTTCCTTAGGGCTATGTAAGTTGACATTTTGAGGTCATAGATGATGTGATGGGCATTGTATGGTGATGTATGATGTATGGCTGATGCCTATGCATGATGGTATGTATGATGTATGTTATGCATGTATGATGCCCTGTATGATGATGTTGACTGTGTATGATGATGTTCCTTACTTTGTATGTCTATTTTCCTATGGCTTTACCATGAATGTTAATAAATGAAATGAAGTATTATGTAACGTAAAGTGGAAGATAATGAAAAGAGGAACATGATGAATGAATGCATGCATTAATGAATAAAGGAAAGTAAAGTAGGTCTTGCAAGCCTTGTATGTGGGAACATGCCTAACGAAGGGTGTTAGTCCAACGGTGTGTGGGTAGCTACCCCAGAAGGATGCACACCAGGGTCTGTCTTTATGATCGACCATTTGAATAGAACCTTTGTCGCTTACCCTAGATACTGTGGCCAGGCTGCTGTGCGCTATGACGGGGGGTCTATGATAGACCTCAGCTCAGTATCCGCTTTATGCATGACGGTGGATATATCACATGACAATGGTACGTCTGAATTTACCCTTAGGTACTGTGGCCAGGCTGTTGTACGCCATGACGGGGGGTCTATGATAGACCCCAGCCCAGTACCCGCTTTATGCATGACGGTGGGGTAAAGTTCATGGTTTTGATGGAAAGAAAAGAAGTAATGATGAACGTATGAATGAAAGTAAGAAAGCATGAATGAATGGAAGTTAATGAATGAATGAATGATGAAGATAATAATGATATTATCTATGTGTATGTATGATGTGTGATCACATGCAAAAGTAAAGAACTATTTTAATGAAAGTAAAGTATGTTTTATTATAAAACTAGAATTCACTCAGCAATGCTAACTTTTATGCATTTTCTAGTTGGCAGGTGAGCATTGCTGGGGATGGCGTGGGGCAGCTACTTGGCATTTTGGATGGCATTCTTTTGTTAATGTTTATGCATTGTAATGCGAAAGAACGATGTTTTGAAATGAATGATTGTATTAACTTGCAAAAGCATTTATAATGAAATGAAAAGTTATTTTGATGTTCTGCTGCGATGTTTTATGAAAGTTAAATATAATTATATGTTTTATGTGCAATGATTGACTAGTTGTGAGCGTCCCGGGAACGGGGCCTTACATTTAGCTAACCCTTAAGGATACACACAGGGGTCCAGTCTTTGTTACTAATCAGTGATATTGTACATGGTTTATAGTTATTACTCACCCCAGTGCTGGTGCTAGGCTTTGTGCGTTATGGAAGTCATTTATGATCTTCGGCCCAGTACCCACTTTGTGCATACGTTTGGGGTGTAGTATACAGTTGGGATCTTTCTCGCTTTCCCCGGTGCTGGTGCCAGGCTTTGTGCGTCATGGAAGTCATTTATGATCTTTGGCCCAATACCCGCTGTGTGCATATGGTTGGGGTATAGCTGATGACACTGATCCGGAAAGAGCTACAGAGATAAAGAAAGAATGTGATGAACAGTAAAGGAAGATAATAATGTTATTATCTATGTGTACGTACGATGTGTGATCATGTACGAAAGTATAGTATGATTTTGAAAGAAAGTTAAAGAATGGTTTTAATGAAAGTAAGGCATATTTTATTTTAAACTAGAACTCACTCAGCAACGTTGACTTTTATGTGTTCTAGTTGGCAGGTAGAGGTTGCTGAGGATGGCACGGGGTGGCTACTTGGTTCATTTTGGATGGCATCCACTTTTATAATGCTCTTGTGATGTAATGAAAAATGTATTTTGTTATTTGAAAACGATGTATTATTTTGCAAAAGCTTTTATAACGAGGTGAAATGTCATTTTAATGTTTTCGTTGCAATGTTTATTTAAGTTAAATGTAAATATATGTTTTATGTGCAATGATTGACCAGCTGTAAGCGTCCTGGGAACAGGGCCTTACATGAATTTTCTATCTGTCTTGATTTTGACTTTGTCATGAAGAATTGTCTTGTATTGTTGTTTGTGATCTCTGAACTTGTACAATAAGATCTTCAGTCGGCTATGATTATTATTTGGTAAGCTTTAGTTTATTTCATTGTTGAACCCAACAGGAAGTTAAGAAAATAAAACAAGAAATCTAAATGGTCCAAATAGATGTCAAGGAAATGAATAAAGCCAAAGTACCTTCACAAAGATATGAAATTGGACTTGGAGAAAAATGAATTATAGGAAACCCTAATCTATTATGTGACTATGTTAAATAAGAATGTAATGAAATATTTTGTATGATTATAAAATATTATATTATAAATTGAATGAAATTTTTGTGTGGTATTAGTATAATTAATATGTAGTGAAATATGCTTCCAAGGAGAGATACTCAACCTATACAAAGAACAAGACATGATGGATGACCTAGAACAAAATTAGGAGAAGAAAATCAGTTAGTGAATACCATTGCAAATGAGAATGAAATAAATTCTCAAATAGTGACTCCGCAATTGGAAGCGACAATACCTATGCTAGTAGGTCAACTTTAACAGAACCTTAATGTTGGAGGTGTACCACCTGGAAATGAAGAACCAGGAAATGCTATATAATAGAACACCATGAGGAAGGAGTTATAGACAAAGCTAAAAAGGGAAGTTCTTATAAGACTTTTATATTTGTAAACCCAAGATTTTAATGGGAAAGGATGAGCAATACAAGCGTTACATTTGTTAGAAGAAATGGAATCAACGTTAGATATCAGTGAGTGTGCTAATAATTACAACACCATATTTGCTTCACATTCACTAAAGGGAGAAACACAGTCATGATGGAAGATTTGGGTTCAAACTATAGGAAGGGATGTTATGAATAGGTTTTGCTAGGATGAATTTAGAAACCTAGTGATTGAGAAATATTGTCCTTAATAAGATAAAAAGGATAAAAGCAGAATTCTTAGCATTAGAGATGAAGAGTGTTGCATATCAGGAGTATACCATTAGATATAATAAGTTATCTAGATTAGTGCCACATCTAGTGACACCATAAGTTAAAAGAATAGGAAAATATATATGTGCTTTAGTACCACAGATAAGAAGAATGGTTAAGTCAGCATTGCCAAAGACTTTTCAGGATGTAATGGCGTTATCTGACAGCTTGACTAATGATATGATAAGGAATGGATCATTGACTAATTCAAGGATTGGAGACAAAGAAAATGAAACAACAAAAACTCTAGAGGAAGATTTGGAGGAAATTAACATAGGAAGGTAAACAGAAATCCAGTGAGAAACTTCATGGGAATTATCCAGGAAAGGAGATCACAGACGAAAGGTCAATCGTGGTGCAATACCCACAAAAGACACCATAATAGTAAGTGCAAGGTGGTGATTTGCTATAATTGCAAGAAGAAGAAACACCTATCAAGAGAATGTAAGGGACCCACAAACCCTATACCAGTTTGCTACAAGTGTGGAAATGAGAATCATTTTCGCAATGAGTGTCCAGAACTAAAAGGAAAAACTCCAACTAACCCAAACAATCTGTGTGGTAGAGCATTTGTATTGCAAACTGAAGAGGCATGATAGGAACCAGAAGTGGTGACGGGTACGTTTCTTATTAATGATAAGTACACAACCCTATTGTTCGATATGGGAGCAACTCGTAATTTTGTTCAAATACATTTGAACCTTTACTTAGATTAGCCTTAGAGAAACTGAAAATAACTATATGATAGAATTAGCTAGTGGAAAAATAATTGAAGCCAGTGAAGTTATTCCTAACTGTACCTTAATTTAGATGATCACTACTTTGATATAGATTTGATTTCTATTGAACTAGGAGGTTTTGATGTTGTTGTGGATATGGATTGGTTAAGTAAGAATAGGCTGAAATTACTATGAAAAAAATGATTAAAATTCCTTTCATTAAAGATAATAAAATTCTTTTCATATATACTGAGAAACCAATGGCGCCAATGGAAATGAAAGAGTTAATGAGTCAACTCTAGGAATTATTGGACAAGGGATTTATGCGTCCTAGTTTATCACCTTGGGAAGCTCCAGTTTTATTCGTAAAGAAGAAAGACGGAACCTTTAGGATGTGCATCGATTATAGAGAGCTTATAAAGTAACTATTAAGAATATATCCTCGTCCTAGGATAGATGACCTATTTGATTAGCTGGAAGGATCTAGTTACTTTTCAAAAATTAACTTGAGGCCAGGATATCACGAGTTAAGGGTGCGAGATGAAGATATACCTAAGACTACATTCAGAACTCAATATGGTCATTATGAGTTCCTCGTAATGCCATTTGGGTTAACTAGTGCTCCATCGGTGTTCATGGATCTAATAAATAGAGTGTGCAAACCTTACATAGATAAATTTATCGTAGTTTTTATAGACGATATTTTAATCTTTTTGAAAAGTAACGAAGAACATGAGAAGCACCTAAGGTTAAATTTGGAGTTACTTCGAAAGGAAGAAATCTATTTCAAATTCTCAAAGTGTGAATTTTGGAAAAGAGAAGTACAATTCTTAGGACATGTGGTTAACAAGAAGGAATTCAAGTCACTTGACAAAGATCGAAGTAATTAAGAAGTGGGAAGTTTTAAAAACACCAACTGAAGTACGTCAATTCTTAGGTTGGCTTGTTATTATAGAAAAATTTTCGAGAATAGCTCAACCTCTGACAAAATAACTCAGAAAGATAAGCCATACCTTTGGGAGAAAGACAGAATCTTACATTTGAACTCTTAAAGAATAAATTATGTAGTACTACTATTTTAGCACTCCCAGATGGTACAATGATTTTATAGTATACTGTGATGTATCACATCAAGGTTTGGTATATGTTTTAATGCAACGAGATAAGGTAATTGTATATGCATTTGATACTTAGAGGAAGTGAAAAGATTATTTACTCATTATTTGGAATTAGGAGCATTAGTATTTGCACTTATATTTGGAGACTAATGCGATGTAGAGTGTATATATTTGATAAATATTTTTCACATAGATTCAGTTTTAATTGGTGTTGATGCATGTATGTCCCTAGATCATGATTTGAAATGTAATGAATCTTGTCTGTCTGAGTATGATGTAATTTGTATTGATTAATGAAATGACATAAATTGTTTGTTACTTGTGATGTTTAATATTTCATTAATGAGTCGTGATTGAATTGATTGGGTTTATGATTGTTTGAATGGTTGCACATTATGTTATATAATTAAAACATTCAAACTTAACATAATAAAGTTCTCATTCGAATGGCTCATGCGAATGAACCATACGCATGATAACTTCACACGATTGACTCAGTCGCACGACTGAACCAGGAGACTGGATGATCAGTCGTACGATTGTAACATAAGATTGGCTCAGTCGCACGACTGAACACTCAGTCGTACGAATGAATCACCGCATGGTTCAATCGCACGAATGAACCAGACTAATGGTTCAGTCGCATGATTGAATGACACCACCTATAAATACAACTCAATTCGTGAAAACGAAAACTCTCGATTAATTACGATTCCAGACGTACCCTAGCCGTCCAGAAACCTCTCTATTCGTTCTCCAAGTTCATAGAACACATTAGATCGATCCCCAATCGATTTCTAACGTTAGTTTCAATTCTTGATTGATTCTTCATGTGTTCTCACTGATTGGATCCCCAATCAAATAGGATTCTACACTATTTGATCTGGTTTACAAGTTAATCACAAGGTATTTCGGTCAAATACCATGTCCTAACAAGTGGTATCAGAGCTTTGGCTCTTGATTACGTGTTGATTCAATCAAGATTGCATAAAAGTTTGTGTTTTTGCACTAAAAACGCAATCTTTGGCATCAAAAGTGATCTTGGAAGTTCCCTGCTCATCGAAGTTTGGTTTCTACGGACTTAGGCGATTAGAACTTGTGAAATTTCGAATTTTACGGCTGAAACCCGTCAAACCTAGAAATTTTCGCAAAACAGCAGCTTCAGTCGCACGGGTGACTCATTCGCACGACTGGACTCCATTCGCATTGTTCATACGCACGATTGGACATAGTCGCACCCTCATTCGGCCGAATGAACCGTTCGTTCGCATAGCTCATACGCACCAGATTCATTCGCACGACTGAACCAATCGCCAGTTCAGCCGCACGATTGAACCAGTCGCAGAGTTCATACGCACGATTAGATCATTCGCATCCTTCAGTCGCATCAGTGAAAGTTTGTTTGATTAGATTCTAAGTTTATTAGTCATGGAAGATCAGATGTCAGCCTTTACTGCTGGGAAGGACTCAAGGATACAGAACCTGCTGTTGCTTGAGAGTGAGGTGGGTAATCACAATAAACCACCAAAGCTTTTGACTTTAGATGAGTTTCCCCACTGGAACAACGTTTTGAGATCTACCTTAATGGAGTAGATCCTAATTTGTGGGAAGCCATTGAGATCGGTTATAGTACACCGGTGGGAGCTGATGGAGTTAAGCTAACGTTAAGCGGGATGACAGACGCACAGAAAGTAAAGTACAATGCAGAGAAAAGGGTTTATGCATTGATCACTCAGTCTATCCCCAAAGACATATTCCACCAGTATTCAGAGAACAAGCAGTCCAAGAAACTGTGGGATGAGCTAGAGAAGAGATATGATGGAATGCGTCATTGAAGGCAATCAAGGCAAAGGAGTTAAAGATGGAATTCGATAACTTCTCATCGATTGGTAATGAAAGTTTAGACGAAGTCATAGACAGATTCTACCACTTGATGAGCGAATTGCATACACATGGAGTGGAAACGACTATGGAAGAGAAAGTAAGCAACTTCGCAGACGGATTGCCTGATAAGTGGGCTACATTCGTGTCTAACCTGAGACAGAATGGAATGCTTGTAAAGCTGGATATAAATGACTTCATTCTTAAGTTGCGAGAAGAAGCACTAAGGATGAAGTATAGAGCTCAGAAGTCTTCGTACACACAAAATCCAGCTTTATACAACGCCACGCCTCAAGCTAAGACATCTGGAGCACCACTCCAAACTGCTTTTGTGTCTAGCTCGTCAGGTCCTTCACATGCTTCTCCTTCTGGATCAGACACGTCTGGGTCGTCATGTACCCATTATATTGGATCAGAAGCAAGTGCTACCAACTGAAGATCGAGAACCTCGGTAATGTGACCTTAGAAGTAGCTCGAGAGCATATGGATCTTTTAGCAGCAGTGGTTCATTCATATGATGGACTTGTTGCCGGGAAGATTGGAAACTGCCATCTGGCAGATGAGGACTACGAGCAGGTGGATGAAATGGAGCTTGAGAGGATGGATATAATGTGGGCCTTAGCTAGCGCTGTCCGAAGGGCGAAGAAGTTTGTTAAGAAGACTGGACAGAACTTGATAGCTACTAAGGATACCACATTTGGCTTTGACAAGAGCAAAGTGACCTGCTTCAACTGTGGAGAGAAGGGGCACTTCAAAAGAGAATGTGTCAAGCCAAAGAAGACGGGTAATGGGAACCCGTTCTCGTCCTTTACTCGCCAAGACAAGCAAGCCTCCAGTTCTACTTCATCAAACAAGGATCCAAAAGCCTTGACTGCTCATGATGATGAAGGACAGGATTGGAGTTTTAGGTTTGTCTCACCAGAGAATCTAACATTGCCAGTGTTGAGGATATTGATGATGATTCTGCGAGTGAAGGTGATCTAGCAGTTGAGATAGCAATGTCACATAGTGAAGAAACAACTGCAGCCGAGGTCAGTTACAAGCCAAATGAGGAGATTTCCACGTCAGAGACAGAAAAGTCAGAATCACCAGAACCAGAGACATCTGATGCTGCACTGATGGCTAACTCTTCTGAACCAACTCAGGTAAGTACTACTGACCAAATTTTTAATAATCATGCTTGTTCTGATTGTGATACTTTTAGGAATAGCATAGATGAAAATTTGCTAGGTTATTAGATCATAATGATAACTTAGTAAAAGATTTACGACTGTGCACTGAGGCTAATAGAGTACTAAAACAAAATGAGCATAGTTATAAAGAAAAGATAGACCTATTGACTAAACAACTTAGGGAAACCGAAGTAGTGGCCTTTAACCAAGCAAATGACTTAGGTACTATCTAAACTCCCTAGAAGAAACTAAGAAGCAAAAGGCAGTTCTAGAAGTAGAAGTTAATTCATTAAAACAGAAACTACATAGTTGGACTAGTTCTTCACACATAGTTCAACACTTAGTGAGAGAAAGGAATAACGGGGAGGGATTAGGCTACAAAGTGGTTCCACCACCACTTGAGACCTTGATGAACACTAAGTCTAGACCAGTAAATAATAACCCCATCAAGGATCATGTGGTGACTACTCCTCTTGTTACTGATCCAGACACCTCATGTTCATCTACTGAATCTGGACAGAAACAAAAGGAGGCCACTTCAAAGGCAAAGGGTAAATTGCCTTGTGTTAATCTGGAAATGAATTTGAAAAAGTTAACTTAAAGTCAGGGTCAAACAGAGTCAAATCAGAACCTAAAAGGACTTCAAATGTTTTTTTTCACATGCTTCAAGTCAAAAACCAGTTAACCAAAAGTGGAACATGTTAAACAGGTTAAAACAGTAAATTTTGTTAAACCAGAGAAAACATCAAACATACAAGAGTCAAACCTAAAGTGATTGATGTTACTAGAGTGTCACGCACTTCTCCACAAAGAAAGTCTACTCATAAAGTTGATAGCAGGTCATGCTACAACTGTGGAGAATGTGGACACATTGCTTCCTATTGTCCTTTCTATCAGACACCTAGGAAGAAGATTGATCTTCAGGACTCTAGACCTAGGTCTTCTAAGAGGAGTTCTCTAACTCCACCTAGAAGAGCTAGTGAACCTAAAGTCCAACCTGTAAGCCAGACGACTGTTTATCATAAACAGGCATTGCACAAATCTGGCTTATGGAAAGAAAAGTCAACCTACGTGTCTGATACTGATGACAAGAAGGAACCTGAGCTACCCTCACCCTCTAAGGGTCAATGGGTGGAGTTTATGATGTGTGATGCCTCTGGGAAACCCAAGACAGTAAAGCTTGGGTTCCTAACCTAAACTAATTCATTTACTTTGTATGTGCAGGGTGTTCGATACAGTGCTGAGACTAACACGTGGATTATAGACAGCGGAGCATCCAGGCACATGACAGGAAAGAGCCCTTTTATCAAACGTCAAACAAATAAAAGGAGGGCATGTTTCCTTTGCAGGAAACAAAGGAGGCTATATCACAGCTCAGGGAGAAGTGGGAAATCAGAAAGTTAAGTTTGATAAGGTGAACTACGTTCAACAACTTCAGAACAACTTACTTTCTGTTTCCCAAATCTGTGATAAAGGATTTAAAGTCATCTTCGACAACAAGAAGTGTTACGTGCTGAAGAAAGAATATATGATCCCAGAGGACCAAGTTCTGATGACTGCTTCAAGATATAAAGACCTTTATGTCTTGGATCTGTCAACAGCTGCTACAACGGATCATGAGGTTCAGTGCTTTCTATCTAAAGCTACTGAGAAGGATTCAATCTCCTGGCATAGGAGAATGGGACACATTAGTCAAAGGAAGATGAATCATTTGATTCAGAAGGATTTAGTGAGAGGAGTAAATGTCAAGAACTTCCAACTTCCTGACTTTTGTGTAGCTTGCAAGAAAGGCAAACAGACAAAGAAGTCTCATAAGGAAAAGAAAGTTCATTCAATAGAACTTCCTCTTGAGCTTCTTCACATGGATCTGTTTGGTCCAGTTAGTACAAGGAGCATTGCAGGCGACGTGTACTGTTTTGTGGTCACTGATGACTACTCAAGGTTCACTTGGGTAATGTTTCTGAAATCCAAATCAGAAACATTGGAGACATTCAAGGAATTAGTAACCACACTGGAATCTCTCTACAAGCTAAAAGTTAGACAAGTACGCTCAGACAACGGGACAGAATTCAAGAATCAAGGGATGGAGGCATACTGCAAGGAAAAGGGAATTGTGCATCAATTCACTTCTGCTTACACACCTCAGATGAATGGCGTTGCTGAGAGAAAGAACAGGAGTTTGATAGAGACAGCACGGACTATGCTGGCAGACTCGAAACTGCCTATCCAATTCTGGAATGAGGCGGTGGCAAATGCGTGTTATACACTGAATCGAGTCCTAATAGTCAAGCGCCACGGAAAGACATGTTATGAGCTACTACAAAGACGCAAACCGAATTTGGAGTATCTGAACCTTTTGGCGCGCCGTGTACACTTCTGAAGAAGACACAAGAAGGCAAATTCAGCGAGAAGGCAGATGAAGGAATTTTTCTAGGATACAACATACCGAACAAGCGAGTTTACAATACTCAACGGGTCTTGTAGAAGTGTGGTGTAATGTCGACGTTCAGAGATATACCACACCACCTACAGGCAAAGGACCTGCATACTTCTTCGATTATGATGGATTCTTCAAGTCCTTCAACATCCCTCTCTCTCCCTCGGATGATGAGTTAGCTACTAGGATGATGTATGATATTCTAAATACACCATCTAGCACACAGGGAGAATCATCTACTCAGTCGGGGGGGTGGGGTAGTCGATGACAGTGACTCCTCCTCTGAAGATGAAACTGAGCAGATGACCAGAACCTTCCCAAGAGTGAACAGTTCCATTTCCTGAAAGGTCCACAAGCATCCATTAGGTGTTATTGGGGATGTCAGATCAGGAGTACAAACCCCGAAATCAGCTATACTCAGCTGATTACGCCTCAGTTATGGAGAAAGGTTACATTCATGATGGTGCTTATCGATGTTTTGTTTCGCAGGTTGAGCCAAAATATGTCAGTGAAGCACTAAATGATGAGGCGTGGGTGAGTGCCATGCAAGAAGAACTTCTGCAGTTTAAGAAGTTAGGTGTATGGACTCTGGTTGATAGACCTAAAGGTGCTAAAGTCATTGGCACCAAATGGTACTAAAATGCAAGAAGGATGACCAAGGAGTCATTATCAGAAACAAAGCTCGACTGGTGGTTCAAGGTTTTCGCCAAGTCGAGGGGATTGACTATAATGAGGTGTTTGCACCCGTGGCAAGGATGGAAGCTATTCGTATCTTTCTTGCCTATGCATCGTACATGAAGATTAAAGTCTACCAATTAGATGTGAAGAGTGCATTCCTTCATGGGGAATCAGGGAAACAGTCTATGTAAGTCAACCCGAGGGATTTGAAGACCCTTATCATCGGGATAGAGTTTACAAGCTCGACAAAGCTTTATATGGGCTTCATCAAGCTCCTCGAGCTTGGTATGAGAAACTCTCGACTCATCTTGTGAAACACGGCTTTCGCAGGGGAGTCATTGACTGTACACTGTTTATTAAAGAAAAGGATGGCGACCTACTGCTTGTACAGATATATGTTGATGACATAATCTTCGGGTCAAAGAACGAAGAGTTATGCAAAGAGTTTGAAGCAGTGATGAAGAAAGAGTTTGAGATGAGTGCTATGGGGGAGATGAAGTTCTTTCTCGGGTTACAGGTGGATCAAACACCTAATGGGATCTTTCTACATCAGACCAAGTATGTAGGAGACATTCTCAGTCGCTTTGACATGGAGAATGCTTCTGCTGCTGGGACTCCACTTGCTACGAATCATGATATAGCACCTGATGAAATGGAGATCTTGTAGATGCCACTATGTACCAGGAATGATTGGATCCCTCATGTATCTCACTGCCTCAAGACCTGATATTATGTATGCTACATGTCTATGTTCTAGATATCAGGCTAAACCAAAGGTCAACCATCTGATCGGGGTCAAGAGGATTTTTTGTTATCTGAAGGGTACACCCACACTTGGATTGTGGTATCCTCATGATGATGACTTTGAGCTTACCGCGTATAGTGACTCGGATTACGGGGGATGCAAGATGAACTACAAGTCTACATCAGCGGGGTGTCAATTCTTTGGGAGAAGATTAGTTACCTGGCAGTGTAAGAAGCAGACATCGGTTGCATTGTCAACCTGTGAAGCCGAATATGTTGCTGCTGCAAGTTGCTGTTCACAAATCATTTGGATTCAACAGCAAATGCGGGATTACGGTTTAAAATTCTCATCTACTCCTATTTTTGTTGATAACTCTGCTGCAATTGCAGTAACTAAAAATCCGGTTCAACATCCTAAGACCAAACACATCGGTATTAAATACCACTTCATAAGAGACTGTTTTGAAAAGAACTTAATTGATGTGGTTAAAATTAATACTGATTTTCAACGCGCTGACCTCTATACTAAGCCTTTGATAAACACGTTTTCATATTTGCTAGAGGTCAACGGCGTTAAGAAAGTTAAAAGAAAAGTGAGGTAATTCCTGATGATAATAATGTGTAGTCCGATGTAGTTTAGTTAAAGTTTATTTATTTTATGTTATCTGTTTTATTTTCGTCTGTTATATTTAAACTCATGTTATTTTGCTGTTTATTAAAATCCAAAAATAATTAAACCAGAAATGATTTTAGTATTTTAGGGGGAGAATATGTCAGCAAGTAACATTAAAAAATGAGGGAGAAGGAGTAACTAGCTGAAATAAGGTAGATTGTGTCTGTGATACCGATTCAATACCTTTGGAAAATGATAGTACACAGGAACAAATCAAGAGGGACTTAAAAATTTAAGTTTTGAAAAGATGCAAAAGTTCAAAGTATAAGTCTGTGTAGTCTAAGCAATATAAAAAGGAAGATGATAGAAAACTGGCAACTCCTAAGGTGACACAAAGAAAGTAGACTTAGAGGCTGCTAGACCACAAATGATATGTTGGTAGATTCAACACAATAGACAATTAGACCTGATTGGTGATCTCAAGATCAAACTAAGTTGTTCAACTGACTGTGGGCTTCCATCTTATCACTGGTTAACACAATCAAATATATTCCAATAAGGGGTAATGAGCATTTAAATGCCACAAATGTGTGCGGATGACCATAATTAGAGCAAAGCAAGAAAAAATGAAAGACAAATGCAATAAAGCTAATGACTTATGTTGTTGGTGCATATTGTGTAAAATAAAATAAGCTGCTCTAACAAGGAGATAGGTTGTGTGCCTCTCTGCTGTGCGATGGCACTGACCTGAGGATAAGCATAACCTAGATATTCTAGAATTCATTGTTGTTTGCCGCCTCTCTGCTGTGCGATGGCACTGACCTGAGGACAGGCTTCTCTTTGAAAGCTCTAAGAATAGTCTCTTCTTGTAATAATACCCGTAGACCGCTCAAAAGCTTCTGAGGAATGTTGATTACCATATAAGTGTGGGATCCACAAATGTTAGTTGAAATAATTAAACCTAAATCAGTCACCAGTCTGCGTCAAAAGTCTGTGTATGGATTTAAGTGGACAAACATACTGACAATCTTAGTGGCTACATTCTCAAGAGTTCAAATCAATGTGAAAATCTAAGAGTTTCAGTATGATTTCCTTAAGTTGCTAACGACTCTGGATGAACACCAAGAATTTAAGCATCAAAAAGTTAATAACAAGTCCCAAATGATTTGACTTACCTGTATGATTCCAAAATTGAATTGGTCCAGATATGATCAATCTAAGTTGAAGCTGTCTACTCCCGAACCAAATCCCGTAGATATCAATCTCTGGATTTATCTCTCACAAAAAGCCAAAATAAGTTTGTTTATGAAATTAGTTAAGGTTTTAAATTAGTTAGTTGTTTTTATTTTAATTGTAGGCGTGTGTCGGGCTACATCAGGAAAATCAGAAGGAATCAAATCACTAAAAGGGTCATGTCTGAGATGACCATATGTGCTTTGAAAGTTTAAAATAGTCACGTTTGAGGTGACAAAGTGTTTTTAAAAGGGTCACGTCTGAGGTGAATAAAGTGTTTAAAAGGATCACGTCTGAGGTGATCAAAATGTTTTCAAGATAAAATGATCATGTCTGAGATGATCAAAGGCTCATAACGTTAATTTCAATTAATTTAAAAGGGCTTAAATGTAAATTGTATAAATGGCAGAAAATTAACTAAGGTGACCCATTCGCACGATTGGACCATGAGAATGGACCAACCATGCGAATGGCTTCCACTCGCACGAATGGCTCATCAGAATAGCCCATTCGACCGATTGGAAGAGGGCGAATGAGTCAGTCGACCGATTGAAACTCATTCGGTCAACTGAACATGCGAATGAAAGGCACGACTGAGCCAGTCGACCGACTGAATCTCAGTCAGTCAAGTGCATGCGACTGGTTGGGCTAATCGTACGATTGAGCCTGAGTCGCCGAATGAACTGGGCGACTGAGGCCAGTCGGCCGACTGAGCCCATTTCAGTATTTAAAGGGATCTGTCGATCGCATTTCACTCATCACTCCCAAATCGCCCTTAAATCGCACTCCCTACCGTTACACTGCCAAAATTTTATTAGCCCTAGTTTATCATTGTTTTTGATTCACTAACATTCGCCATTCATTATACAGGTAGATTGAAGTCTTGTTTCATTGAAATCAGAAGGATTGAACCATAATGTGGTGAATATTCAACGAAAACAAAGAAACAGACAGATCGAGACCTAATAACCTACTTAAACTATGAAAAATGTTAAAATTAAGGTTAATAGGTTATTAGTAACAAGAATGCGAGTAGTACATTGAACCGGTAATCCATGTTAAATCACTTGTATTGATCAAGACTCGAACCATAGGCGACTGAACAACTGAGACAGGGACTGTCGTCGGATGAATTTCAATCGCATGATTGAATCTGGCGATTGGGTCATTCGGCGAATGAACCATACGATTGATCTTAGTCGGCCGACTGAACCATTCGCAGACTCAGTCAGCAGACTGAACCCAATCGCATATCACATTGACCAGAATGAGTCCAGTTGCATGAAAGAACAAACGACTGACTTCAGTCGCATGATTCATTCGCACGAATGAATCAGAATGACTTTCAACTTTACACTTAGAACAGAATTTTTATGTCTTATGTACTAATGGTTCTATGTCTTGTGTGTTTCAGGTAAATGGCAAAAAGGTGGTCCATAAATCCAAAGCACAACATCTGTGCTCATTTGGATCACACCACCAGGAACGGGGCCGAGTTTAATGACATTATAGCCTTTCTGAGACGGTCCCGGATTCATAAGGCTATCTCCACGCCTTGCACGCCATATAGATCACTCCATCAGGCATTCTGGGAGAATGCCTCGGTGGACCGCTCTCGTGAGCCGTACTGTATTAGGAGCTCTATATTGGGCCATGATATTGAGATCTCTGCTGCTGACATTCAGAGGGTCCTAGAGTTTGGGGACGACACTGATCATCCTACTAGACTACATCGTTGATAGTGAGGATGCTTCCTGAGGATAAAGTACGCTGGGGATATCAACTCAGGTGTGCTCAACAAGAGCAACCTGAGCCCCCAGTACAAGTACTTAGCACACGTGATCCTCAAGTGTGTTGCATCGAGGAGGGGTGGGTTTGATGACCTCTCAGACCAGATTCAAAATGCCTACGTGGCACTGGTTCTGAACACCCTCTTAGTTTTTCCAGCATGATATTCTCCTACTTAGTGGAGAACTTGGAGGCCAAGGGTAAAGAGGGGTTTTGTATGTACCCCAGATTCTTACAGCTCGTCTTCAACGAGAAGCTGCCACAGTTGCCCAAAGAGAGTCATGACGCAGTGGCCTTAGAGAGTATGGATGATACTACTCTGGGCAGGATGAGAGTTTACAGGGGAAAGCAGGTAAAGCCCCAAGTGAAGAGACTGATTGGCCACCTGGCCAACGAGAGGTATGTGGCGCCTGGCAGACGCAAATGGCGTCATGATGACAACGACTCCGATGATGAGAGGTTGCTCCTACCAGATATGGATTCTGATGATGATGATAGCGGCAACGCCGGGATGATATGCCTGCTAAACAAAGAGGCACTGAGTCAGATGTTATTCCCCCGGGGTCTGACACTGCCGGAGAGGTTGCTGAGACGGCCGGTTTCCATCAGGAGTTATTGTTGGTGATCAGGAGGAGGAGGAGTCGGATGAGGAGCCCCTCACTAGGACTGTGGGAAGCAAAGTTGTTCCCACAGAACACGGGCTTAGGGTGGTTGGTGAACACCCTCGGGACTCCACTGAGAGAGAGATGACCCGAGCTATGCTCCGGGTTCAGTGGGCAGAGCTGCAGGGGGAGCATCCACTTCCACCAGGACTAGGAGGAGAGGATGGCTCAACCCCACGGACTGAAGAAGAAGAAGCGTCGCCTGACCTTCGTTACCACTGCTGCCACTACTTCCACCACCACAGCCACCACTACCACCTCCACTGACATACCACCCATCACCACCGCCACCACATCCACTACTGCTACCACAGCCACCACCTTACCTACCACCACTGTATCCTTCCCATCCACCACCATACCATTCACACCTACATCACCAGCACCTGCTTACCGACCCATATTCACCACTGCTACTACCACCACCACCTCACATCATGCCGGACCTTCAGCCCAGCCATCACATGTATATGGATCTACTCTACCTCACATCGGGTAGAGGAGCAGCTGTCGACGCTTAACCGTATGGTGAGCGCGCCTGCTAGCTGCAGATGAAGAGAAAGCGGCGTAGATTCGCCAGTTGACCGATCTGACTGCTGCCCAGTCTCAACAGATGGCAGAGCTGGCTCGGGTGATAGATCAGCAGACCCAGCTAATCGATGCTAGGAGAGTCGAGATGTCCCAACTCCAGGACCAGCAATCCCAATCAGCCAAACGTATAGAGGAGTTGGAGACGACCAACAAGACGATTATGCTGAGGTTAAAGGGGTCAAAGGATGAGCCTTTGAAGATAAAGGAGGGTGATGGGGATGGAGATGGTCATGATGAAGATGATGATGACGATGAGGAAGATGATGAGGATGAAGAAGAGACAGAGGAAGAAGAAAGGACAGAAGGTAGAGATGATGATGACGAAGCAGAAGGAGGGGATGCGGTGCATCGGCCTCTGCTTCTGGTCAAGAGCGAAGATCGAAGAATCGACAGGATCAACCATCTACCACTTCTGCTCCTCCGAGCGACGAGCCCAGGATTCAAGACAAAAGTATAGATTAGATGTCTTATGTATTTATTTATTTTGTGTTTGAATCATGGAATGAAAAACAAGTGTGTTGAATGTTTATATATTAAGTTGATATAATTCTGTTTGATTACTTACTAATGGTTTATGTGTTGAATGTTTAAATCAAACAGATCCAAACTTTCAAAGGGATGAGTTTGACATTGCTCCCCTTCAACAGGTCAAGACTCAACTAACCATGACTCTTGATCTGCAAGGGATTGTAAGAAGGTCTGTGAATTATACCCCTGAAGAAGGGGAAATAATTCATGACCTATCTAACGAGCAACTAGCAGAGATGTTCAGACTCAATCCTGATGAAATTGTCAAGGATGCTCCAACAGTTGATTCAACCAGTGATGAAGAACTAAATGACGTTGATGAAGTTGAGGTTGAAGATATTACTGCAGAAGAGTACCCTCAGTACGCTGACAACGAGGGTAATGTGGTCCCCAATCTGGGTGAGTCCCTAGTCAGTGATATGTTTGAGGTACTAGACAAGATGGAGCAGGAAACAGGAAAGACCGAAGGAACAGCCCAAGCCTCAAATGATGACGTAGACATTCGAAAGGCTGAGTGGGCTGCCTGTTTTGAAGAAGTTAGAGCCCAGCGTGCTGCACCAAAGAAAGATGCCTACACCAAGCTCTACAGAGTCAAGAAACACCATAACGTGTCGGGTAGGATTATTGCATGGGCTTATTTTGATGACCTTATGCGTATGCAATTAAGAGGGAACAGGGCATAGAGTACTTCAGATTTCCACATGATCTGAAGACTCTACCTGGTTTTGAGCTCAACCAGCTGGCTAAGCTAAAGCTGTTGTATGCTGACCCATGAAAAATGTCAGGCTGGTTCGAGGATGCCCTGAAGAAGGAGTACCACACCAGATGGGTTAACTTCAGACCACAACAGCCTACGAGGTATATAAGAAGGTCTGAGGTTGATGCCAGCACTGGCAAGCCCAAGATTGTGTTGAAGTGGAGTCCTCCGCGCACTATGTCGAGAATCCCTCTCAGGGAAATGCCACAGGACTTCACTCCACACTTCAAATGGTGGTACTATGATTGGAGAACTGCTGAAGCTGTCATAGTTCTGAATAAAGAGGGCCAAATGGATACTATCAGGGTATTCGACCCGATGTGCTAACCAACTTGTCTGCTAATGATGTCTATACATTATACAAGTGGCCACTGTTCTATGACACACAAGACATTGTACAGGCCCTCCAGTTCCAAAACGTTATACAACTTTGTCTTGCGTTTGAGATTCACGCAGGAGTCACTAAGGAGGAGAAGTACAAGAAGTATAAGGAGGTTATGCAGAAGACAAGAGATTAGATAGATCTAGGTCCAAGGGGGAGTTTGTTGATGCATGTATGTCCCTAGATCATGATTTGAAATGTAATGAATCTTGTCTGTCTGAGTATGATGTAATTTGTATTGATTAATGAAATGACATAAATTGTTTGTTACTTGTGATGTTTAATATTTCATTAATGAGTCGTGATTGAATTGATTGGGTTTATGATTGTTTGAATGGTTGCACATTATGTTATATTAATTAAAACATTCAAACTTAACATAATAAAGTTCTCATGCGAATGGCTCATGCGAATGAACCATACGCATGAATAACTTCACACGATTGACTCAGTCGCACGACTGAACCAGGAGACTGGATCAGTCGTACGATTGTAACATAAGATTGGCTCAGTCGCACGACTGAACACTCAGTCGTACGAATGAATCAACCGCATGGTTCAATCGCACGAATGAACCAGACTAATGGTTCAGTCGCAAGATTGAATGACACCAACCTATAAATACAACTCAATTTGTGAAAACGAAAAACTCTCGATTAATTACGATTCCAGACGTACCCTAGCCGTCCAGAAACCTCTCAATTCGTTCTCCAAGTTCATAGAACACATTAGATCGATTCCCAATCGATTTCTAACGTTAGTTTCAATTCTTGATTGATTCTTCGTGTGTTCTCACTGATTGGATCGCCAATCAAATAGGATTCCGCACTATTTGATCTGGTTTACACGTTAATCACAAGGTATTTCGGTCAAATACCAGGTCCTAACAATTGGTTATTACAAATACTAAACCACACACACAAAAGGCAAGTGTAATTGTTGTGTGGTAAAATAGTGTTGGTAAGAACCTAGTATCAATCCGTGGACAGACCTAGCCTACTGAACAAGCTTGAGGTTTGACTATCAGATTCGGTTTTTGTTTGAGATATTGATAAGTTGCATTGATAAGATTTTTTAGGGTTTAAACACAATAGTTAAAATAAAGTAAACTAAGATTGAAGCATTTGGATTTAAAACCAGGGAATAAAGGTTATCATCCTAATTAGACTACACTTAAGTAACTATGATAAATTGGTGGTCTGAATAAAGATATTGATTAATGTAATTATGTTAATGTTTATAAAGATGAGCTGGCACGATTTCTCATCTATCCTGCTCCGTAGTGACTATGTTCACATCAGGCTGATTTTACTGCTTAGATCAAAGCCCTAGTAATGTAGGTAAATCTTTTATGACCTATTTGACATACGATTTCTGAAAACATAACTTAATGTTAAAAAAAGAGTTGATCAGTTTCCACCTAATATACCATTAATTTTAGAAAACCATAACAACTACTGTAGATTTCTCAGACTAACAAAAGGGAACCCACAAGTGATCAGAAAATTAAGGTGAAATGATTTCTAATAACCATTTCTAGTTCATTAGCCATGGATTTATTATGAAGACCAGTTTCACGAATGAAAGTTGATCATACGTTTTTCAACTGTGTATGACAATCACAATCATAAACCAACCATAAATTTATAACTTCCCATTCAAATGTAGATGCTAACCATCAAAAGTGATCCCAAGACCAACATAACATTAACATAACATATATCACACCATTAGTATACTACAAAGTGCATATGTTTCATCCAATTAGGATGATAATAAGAGTTTAGCTCATAATGAGCTTGAACATAACAACAAATAACATAGAAGATAGATATGTAATCATTAGTGAAATGGAACAATCAAACCGGTGATCCATAATGGATGACGTTTAGACGATCCTGAGCTTCTTCCAAGTGTTGTATGCACCTCCCGAGCCTCCAAATGATCTTGAAGACTCAATTCCTGAGAGAATTCTGCAAAGTAACTCTCCCACCAAAGCTTACCAAAAATGGTGAACTTAAGCCTCTATCTATAGGCTTTCTAGAGTGTTTAAGCACGGCCCCATGCCTAAAAGGCACGACACCATGCTAGTACAATGCTTACGAAAATTGGTTGGTTCGTACGTGCAGCTTGTGTCGGGCACGTCCCAGTGCTTAATGGGGCACTACCTCATGTTGGAGGTGGGGCACAACCCCCTGTCTCATGGGCACGACCCCATGCTTGCTTTTAGGGGACAATACTTTTCGTCCTGTCAGATGTCCAAACACGGGGGTATATCAATTTAACACTTGGTTGTGTTTTAGGCAAGGCATGGGGGCGTTCTTAATGAGGCACGACTCCATGCTTGGACTCCAAAGTTCATATTACTTCAATTTCTTGTCAAATATGCTTCTTTTGTCAATCTTGCCCTTTTGAACATCCGAAAACACAATTTAACATTTTTAATACATATTCATCATTTTAAAGGAGATATGTAAGAATAATTGATGTGCTTTTGATAGACTTTTTATGTATAATTTGAAGCACATCAAACATTCCCACACTTGAACTTTGCTTGTCCTTAAGCAACAATCACTTGAATTGACAATTTCACTATAAACCAAATAAATCTGATAATAAATTTGTCTTTCGGGAGAGACGCAAGTAAGTATTATTTCATCCAAATGTAAACATTTTAACTATATGTAAAATGATATCCTAGAAAGTAATAGATTGGTTAGTAAGATTATTATCATGTAAAAATCCACACTCCTCAATGCACTCACACTCGGCTAAATATATGGAATCATAATTATGATTAAGGATGACTAATACACTCAATTGCCTAGTATGAATACGTGTGAAATCATATGCTTGTTAAGGGATCAAATCCCCACCTACTTAGATATTTATTTGCATAAATCATTAGGTCTTTGATAGGTTGTAACTTGGCTCGGGCTCAGGAATGAAATAGTTGAAAAAAGTGGCTAATTGTTAAAGACGACGGTCTTGGCTTATTTTTCTAGCATAAACTACAAGGAAAGCAATAAAAGATTACCTATACAATACTCCAAGTTAGAAGGGATATGCTAACTTGAGGACTCGATTAAGGTCAATTGTCAAGACCACATTTTACTTTCAAGAACCATACTTCGTATTTCACCCGAAGATACACAAAACTCTCCTTTCGTAAGGATCGTTCGGCATAAAGACTAATAGCACCCAATCGGATCAGTTCTGTGTATTCGTATTGAAACTCGGTTTGGTTCTTTTTGTATTTCCCATTGTAGGACCAATTTCCACAGTTCGGGCACCTTTCTTATCATTTTGTCCGTCTCTTTATAACACTTTTTGAAATACCATAAAATGGTGGGACTTGTTCCTTTTTTGCCATTTCTTTCTTGCATTGAATGTGAGATTGAATATTTGTTCACGAATTACCGAGGGAAGTCCCGGTTTTGCGTGGTGAAGGCAACAAAATAAATTAAATCAAAAGAATGAATTCCAGTTCTTTTAGGTCGGCCGATAAAAGACCAAATATTTTTTTTATTATTTTTTATTTTTTATATAAACCAAAAATGTGTCTTTAACGAAAAATGGGTTTTGTTGAAGGCTTTATGGTTAAGTGACTTGGTGGTTCGGGTGATTGAAAGATAAAGTCGTTTAAGCTCAATAGAGCTAATTAAAAGAAAATGGTTGGGGCTTGAATGGTTAAGGTTTCCTAATGCCTAAATTATTTTTATAAAACAAATACTAATTAAGGTCTTGAAATGTATACCCAAAGCAAGTTCTAATCACATGTATCATACGGCACCCTTAAATAAATCCAAAATTAAAGTACAAATGCAATTTGCAAAAGCTATTTAAGGCTAAAAAATAAACTGTGATATGGATGAATTGGGTAAAAGTGTTCCATTTTACATGATTAAATATTTTTACAAGATTATTGCTTTTAAGAATATCACAAAATAACATTTTCAGTTTAATTTGGATGTCATTTATTTACTTATTTTTTCCCAAAAACATATATTTATAATTTGATTTATCAAAAATTGTTTTAAATTCTTGGTTTCTTGTCACAAAAGTTAATTGTTAATTGTTAGGTGATCTTTTTATAAATTTTAAATTTGGGCCTTTTAGCAAATTCAAATGCATTACCTCCATCCCCACATTTAATTACATTGTCCTCAATGTGATTAATAAATTAGACCGAGAAAGGGTAATGAAATAACTCCCGTAAAAATGATGAGTTTGTCATTTGTGTTTGGTTGCCCTCAAGTTGTGAGAATTCTCGGGATCACCTGAAATGTCACCAATTTATTGAAAGAATTAAAATCCTAAACACACAAAATAAAAATAAAATGACATAAATTAAAAGATAGATTGACACGAAACAACTGTGGCCAAGCCTCGAAAGTGATACGGTTTTCAAAGGCTTTGTGGTGGGATATCCCCCCACTCATGATACATTCGGTTTCTGATGTACGTGACATCATTGCTCAGGTCATCGACTCGGGAATGCAAATCTTCGACTCGGTTGAAGGCTTGTTGGGCATATTCAAATGATTGCCTTGCATGGTCACCGATGGTTCGGATTGATTCATAAAGGTCTAACATGGTTGGGAATTCCCTAGTACGTGAACTTGAAGATCCGGCTCCGAATCCTTCCGACTGTGTCGGCATATCAAGATCCATGATTATTTCTTCGAGATTCGCCGAATCCTAGATTTGTCCCTTTTGATCCATAAACCTTGGTTGCCTATTTGGGAGGTTTGTCACCATGTACATACTTGTGAAAATGTTCAATTCCAACAGTCTTGGCATCACTCCTTCACTTCCCTTAGTGTTACACCCATAGCTCTCGTATAGGTTCATAATCCAACTTCCTCCAAACATGGGTGTTGGAGCACCTGCAATTGCATTCCTGGCAAACAAAATACAAAACAAAAACCCAATATTACATGGCAGTTGATTAACTATACAATATAAAATGAACATGTCCCTCAAAATAAAACCCCCTCATTTTGACCATAAGTTCATATGGAAAGGCTAAGTAACTGATGAATGTATCGCAACAACGGGTCTCGTATCCGGTTGCTTTTTGTTTTACTTGAGTTGAACCCTTCGGTTCCAGTCTGTTCCCAAAATGCTCTCCGCCTCGTCTGGAAAGGTATGGTATGTTGGCATTCTTGATATTGCTTCCTCCTCCATTTCTTGTTCCGTGTAGATACCGAGATAGACACCAAACAAGGCAATGGATGTGTTTTTGCCAACGACTAGCAAGTCATAATAAAACTGCACTATCATCCCAAGGGTCAGAGTCTTTCATTCTAAATTTGAAAGATGCTAAATATTCAAGAGTTAGTTCATAAATGGAAGGTCTATTTAGTGAGAATAAACGATTCTACTAAATACTCAATAAATTATTACATCTTTCGAGTTGTCCGACTGCCACCAGTGTTTCTTCGTCTGCTTGTAAATGGGATCGTTCGACCCTTTGTAGCAGTCTTTGAAGTCTATCGTGACCCCATCTCTCGCGTTCCCTTCAAATTGTAAATAGGGATGATCCATGATCTTGAAATTTTAAAAATAAGTTGAACTATACAAAACAAATTTTTGGAATGGTTTCATTACATTAGTGACAATCATGGGTTTCACAAGACATAACACCATAATTTTTCAACTTATGTTAAAACAATTAAAATTTGACATCCAAGAAAAAGGTTTTAAACATGGGGGTGTGTCTTGTGAAATGTGGGGGTGTAGTTGATATTTTGAGGCATGAAATTTTGACTCGAGCATGCGTGGTTTTGTTTTTAAACCTTTGATTAAGCATATGTTTAACATTTTCTTGCTTGAAAAACCAAAATTTATACATTTAGCATTTTAATCACTTAATAAATATTCAAGATACTCAAACATATATAATTTTTAACAACATTTGTGAATTCTTGTAACTTGAATATGATTAACAATAATTTTACCACGAATTATGAAGATAGTCTTGTTAGCAACAAAAGAAAACTTACTAATAACTAACTAAACACACTAATTAAGACTAATCAACTACAAAAGGAAACATGAACAAGAAGGTTTAACGCATTTATCATTCCCTAATACGTTTAAGTACAAGGCTTTACATGAAATTGCTAGGTTTTGGTTGTTTAGAGACCTAATCACTTAACTACATGTAAATGGTCATCATAATTATAGGAATTAGAATACTAACCTCTTGATCAATACTGTTGAAAGAACTCTTGAAAAGGTGAAAGAAAATGGAAAATATGGTGAAAATGGAAGAGGATACGAACATTGCAGGTAATGAGCTCGGTTTTTATCATGCAAAATTGATGGAAAAGAAGAAAAAAGGCTGAAAAAAGTCGGATGGTGTCATTTCTTGTTGAGCACGGGGGCGTGCCTCATAAAGCACAGGGGCGTACTCCCCTTATGTTGTTCAGTTTCAGTCTCTTGTTGTTCTGTTTTTTAGTTTCGCGTGTTACGCAATTTACCCAATTAAGTTTTATCACTTCCAAATCATCAGAAAAGATACAAAAATAGTCCTAGAGAATTAACACAAACCAAATTGAAAATTACATTTCCTAGGGTCTAACGGTTACACAATACGTTAAAAGCTGAGAACCTAAAAATGCAAAACTAGACTCCTTAACGCATATCTAACACATCACGAAATGCTTCTAAAAGAAGCCTTTACACATTCTATGTGGAGGGTTTGGGATGGGATAGTGAGAAGCGCGGTTGCTTAGTTCTGCAAGCTAACGGTTAATGGAAATGAGTGCCTCACCCATCTCCTGAACTTTTTGGATAAGTTCAGCTAAGCGTTGGGACACGATGAGGTTCATTTCAGTTAATTTCTTGATTAGGTCATGCAACTTGAAGAAGTATTATTGTGTAGTCAGCTCTCTCATTTCAGAACGTGGTTTTTTCACAGGATTCCACTTTAAACTTTTGTGACTTGATTCTATCATTTTTTAGTCGTTTTTAGGCGGAAATGGGTGTGATGAAAGAATGAAACAAGTGTGGTATTTAAATACAGCTTGTGAAAAGTGAACACGGGGGCGTGCTTGGCTAGGCACAACCTCGTGCTTGTCAGAATCTGTCTAAAATTCGACCAGCAACGTTCCAGAGTCGTCAACGGAGATCGTGGAATATTTTTGTCAGAGGCACGGGGGCGTGCTTCATGGGGCACGACCCTATGCTTGTGCTTGTGAGGTCCTAAAAAATTTAGAAAAATCAAGAAAAACCTATATACAGGTGTCACGTTTAAGTTTCGGGTCTTCGGCACGACCCTTCCCCACACTTAGTTTTCGTCAGGGCGGAGGTATAGTTCCTCCGAGAGAATCTTGACTGGTCTATCATTATATGGTTTCAAACGATGAACATTTACCTTGAAATTAAACTATCATCGTTATCGATTTTAGTGGCACCATTCGGAAACACGTTTTTTTATCATGTAAGGTCCAGACCAACGTGATTTCGGTTTTCCAGAAAACAAACGCAAACGAGAGTTATACAATAAGACATGTTCTCCCACATGAAATCATTTGTTGTTCCTTAATCGAGCATCATGAATTTCCTTGTCTTTTCTTTGTAAACCCTAGTGTTTTCATATGCTTGTTCTCTCAATTCCTCTAATTCGTGAATTTGTAGGAATCGATTCTTTCCTACAGGGTCTTTGTCTAGGTTTGCTGCTTTAAGTGCCCAAAAGGCTTTGTGCTCTAGTTTTATAAGTAGATGACACGACTTCCCATAAACTAGTTTGAATGGTGTTATGCCAATGGGAGTCATATAGACTGTTCGAAAAGCCCATACTGCATCATCTAGTTTGGTAGACCAGTCCTTGTGATTTTGACTTACGGTTTTCTCAAGGATTTATTTGATGCCTTGGTTTGTGACTTCAGCTTGCCCATTTGCTTGTGTATGGTAAGCATTTGTAAAGTGATGGTGCACTCCATAATGGGCCGTTGCTCGTTCAAGCTGAGATATTGGTTGCTCTTGGACATGCATCACTGGTGTGTACCATGTTGTAAGCATCTTTGAAGATTATGGGCCAGAAAAATCCAGAGTCAAATACTTTCTGGGTCGTTAGGGTTGCTCTAGGGTGTCCTCTTGTGGGTCCTTCGTGGCAGTGCCTTAGGATATATTCTGCTTTACTTCCGTATACACATCTTTGGATAAGTGGTTTGTACCGATTCTGAACTGATATGAGTCCTCCCAATAGTAACGCTTGATATTAGTAATGAATTTCTTCTTTTGCTGTAAAGCCCCATTCCTGGGATACTTACAGCTGGCCAATCATCGTACATAAAACATATATTTACAATTAACTTAAATAAACACCGTAACAGAAACATTCAAAAATGACATTTCATTTCATTATAAAGGCTTTTGCAAAATAATACATCGTTATCACATTACAAAATACTTGTTGCATTACATCACAAAAGCATTATAAAAATGGATGCAATCAAAAAAGAGCCAAGTAGCAGCCCCATGACACTTTCAACAATGCTCACCCGTCAACTGGAAAATGCATAAAAAGTCAGCGTTGCTGAGTGAGTTCTAGTTTTAAAATAAAACATACGTTATCTTTCATTTAAAATCTTTCTTTACTTTTGTATGTGGTCACACATCATACGTACACACAGATAATAGTTATTATCTTCATCATCTTTCGTTCATTCTGTACATTCATCATTAAATCATTACTTTCATTCGGACCAATGCCATGTGGTTCACCCCACCGTCATGCATAAAGCTGGTACTAGGCCTGAGGTCTTTCATAGACCCCGAACATTGTGCATGAAGCTGACTCCAGTACCTAGGGTAAGCAGTAAGTGTCCCATACATATGGTCAATCACAAGGATTAGACCCTAGTGTGCATCCTTCTACGGTAATTAACCCGCACACAGTTGAGCTAACACCCTTCATTGGGTATGAACCTCCATACATATGCTTAATCACACGGATCAAGCCCCAATATGCATCCTTCTGGGGTAGCTAACCCAAACATGGTTGAGCTAACACATTTCATTGGGTGTGAACCTCCATACATATGCTTGCAAGCCTTTCATACTTTCATACGTTAATTAATGCATGCATTTTTTCATTACGTTCCTCTTTTCATTATCTTCCACTTTACGTTACATAATAACTTTCATTTCATTCATTAACATTCAACGTAAAGTCATGGGAAAATAATCATACATAACGGGAACATAAACATAAATATACAACATCACTATACAATGCACCATCATACATGCATAACATACATCCTATACACCATCATGCATAACATCTTACATAACATCATCATCATCATAATCACCTTATATCATTCATGCCCATCACATCATTTTTTTACTTCAAAAAGTCAACCTACATAGCCCCCGGGAACATCCCAAGTCAAAGCCTACTTACATTTTCCCCAAAAAGTCAGAAAATATTCTAAGTCCTTAGGCGCATGAGCACTATGCAGGTGCATGACCTTTGAGGCACATGACGAACACTTAGGCGCATGGGCCACTTTCATGCGCGTCAGCACTATTGGGGCGCATGAGCACTATTGGGGCGCATGAGCACTATTGGGGCGCATGAGCACTATTGGGGCGCATGAGCACTATTGGGGCGCATAAGCACTATTGGAGCGGATGAGCACTATTGGGGCGCATGAGCAACACTTAGTCTATTCTGGGCAATTCTAGGCGCATGAGCACTATGCAGGCGCATGAGCTATCTGGGCGTATGAACACTTACTCAATTCAGCCTTTTTCTAAACTCAATTCAGCCTTTTTCTAGGCGCATGAGTATTATTCAGGCGCATGAGATTTTGGGTACATGGGAACACTTTGGCAGTTAATTCTGTTGGGCGCATGAGCTACTGTTTGGGTGTATGAGTAGTCTAATTCATCCTTAACATCATAATTCAGTCCCCAAACAACTCCTATCATGTTCTATGCTTAAATCATGCATTCTAAGCCTTAGAAACACCATCATAGCAACATCAAACACATACATAGCCTAAGAATCAAACCCCACCCACAACATACACACATACATACATATGGGTATAAAACCCAACTTTTATAAAAAGTTCATACATGCATTTATAGCACCAAAACAATTAAAAACAGGTAAAAAAGGGGTTCTATAACTCACCTTTGCAACTCTTGAGTTTGGCTTCTTCCACAACTCGTTTGCAATTGAGTTCAACCACCTAGAAACCCACTAAAAACATACAACCAAACACACATAACACATATAAGCATACAACCGAGGCAAGGCCAGTTAAGAACACTTAAAAACCATGAATTCTTACCTTGAAATTCGCACTTCTGCACTTCTTCTTCTTCAAACCCGAGCTCTACTCTTTCTTTCTCTAGAATCCGGTCTCAAAAAGTAGAAAAGTGGCATGGCATGGGCTGCCATGCTACTTTTGTACAAAAATAGTTAGATGTAACTTTGGAAACCTTTAGTCCCTGTACTTGGGCTTTATGTGTTTTCTTTCTTTTTCCTTCTTTCTTTGGTTAAAATAACCGGGCATTACAAGTCCACCCCCTTATATAGGTTTTGTCCTCGAAACTTGTTATTCCTCAAACAATCATGGGTAATGCATCCCTTCCTGTGCTTCCACTATACACACACAAGAGGAACCACTTTATTCCTTATCCTCTTCTTTTTACGATCAATGATCACCAGTCGTTGCTCCCACATATTGAGCCATTCATCTACCTCGATATCTTCCAGTGGTACAATCATATCCTCGTCTGCTAGTCACTTCCCCAGATGAGATACATGGAATGTCGGGTGAATTCCATTTAACTGATCTGGTAACTCCAATCTATAGGCCACCTCTCCTACTATAGCAATGATTCGGAAAGGCCCTATGTATCTCGGCCTCAACTTGCCCCGCTTTTTGAACCGAATGATACCCTTCCAAGGTGAGACTTTCAACATAACCCTGTCACCCACCTGGAACTCAATTGGTCTATGTCGTTTATCAGCATATGACTTCTATCTATCTTTGGCTGCCTTCATGAAGGCTTTGATCTTTTCTAGCTTCTCAGTCGTAGCCTCAATCACCTCGACGCTTCCTAACTCCTTCTGACCAATGTCACCCCAACAGACGGGTGTTCTGCATCTCCTACCATATACCATCTCGTAAGGGGGCATACCGATACTGGCATGATAACTGTTGTTATATGAGAACTCAGTTAACGGTAGGTGGTCATCCCAACTTCCTCCAAAATCATGACACATGCACGGAGCATATCCTCCAGTGCCTGAATAGTCCTTTCCGACTGACAATCTGTCTGAGGATGATAAGTCGTGCTAATATGTAACCTCATCCCCATTGCTTCATGGAATTTCTTCCAAAATTTGGATGTAAACCGAGTGTCACGATCAGACACAATAGACATTGGCACACCATGACGAGTTACAATCTCCTTAATGAAAAGATCAGCCAACCTCTCAGATGAATATGTCTCGTGAATCGGTAGAAAGTGAGCACTCTTCGTCAAACAATCAACTATCACTCATATAACATCATACCCTCATGTGGTACGCAGTAGCTTCATAATGAAATCCATGGTGATGTGCTCCCACTTCCACTCCGGTATATCCAAAGGTTGGATCTTCCCATACGGCTTTTGGTGCTCAGCCTTCACTTGTAAATAAGTAAGGCATTTACTCACATACTACACCACATCACGCTTCATACCCGGCCACCAATAGTCTTTCTTCATGTCTTGGTACATATTTGTAGCACCGGGATGAATAGAGTACCGAGTCTTGTGAGCTTTGTCCATAATCTCCACGCGTAGATCCCCAAAATGAGGAATCCACATTCGTCCAAATCGGGTTCTTACACAAAGGGTGTTTTCACCCAATTCCGCAACTAGACCTCTCATTTTTTCAGAGTCAAGATGACCTTCTTTTAATGCCTCATCTTGAAACTCTTTGACTTGCTTCATCACATCTGAGGTCATGATCAATTGGTAAGCTTTCACCCGAATCGGTTCGGGTCTCTCCTTTCGGCTAAGGGCATCCGCCACCATGTTGGCTTTGCCCGGATGGTAGTGGATCTCACAATCGTAGTCTTTTATGAGCACCAACCATCTCCTATGCCTCATGTACAAGTCCTTTTGCTTGAAGAAGTACTTCAAGCTCTTGTGATCAGTGAATATGGTGCACTTTTTGTACCGTATAGGTAGTGCCTCCATATCTTTAACGCGAAGACCACAGCTGCTAGCTCCAAATCATGAGTAGGGTAATTAACCTCATGGACCTTCAACTGTCGGGATGCATAGGCTATAACCTTTCCTCTCTGCATCAACACACATCCCAACCCCGAGTAAGAAGCATCCGAATAAACCACCAAATCCTCACTTCCATCGGGTAATGACAAAACTGGAGCTTGAGTAAACCTCGCCTTTAACTCCTCGAACGCCTTCTCTTGAGCTTTAACCCATACAAACTTTACATCCTTACCGGTCAACTTAGTCAACGGAGAAGCTATCTTAGATAAGTCTTGGATAAATCTTCTATAATAGCCCGCCAAACCCAAGAAACTACGAATCTCGGATGGCGTCTTTGGAGACTTCCATTGCATCACCGCCTCCACCTTTGTTGGGTCCACCATAATCCCCTCGGGATTCACCACGTGACCCAAAAACTGAACCTCCTACAACCAAAATGCACACTTGGAGAATTTACAATACAAGTTCTCCCTTCTCAACGTCTCAAACACCTCACGAATGTAAAAGGCATGTTCATTCTCTCTCTTTGAATAAATCAGGATATCGTCAATAAACACAATCACTGATTTATCTAACATCGGCCGACACACTCGATTCATTAAGTCCATAAAAGCAGCTGGCGTGTAGGTCAAGCCAAATGACATAACGAGAAACTCGTAGTGACCATAACACGTGCGAAAAGCTGTTTTAGGAATGTCTTGCTCCTTAACCTGCAACTGATGGTAGCCAGATCGAAGGTCTATCCTTGAAAACCAACTGGCACCCTGGAGTTGATCAAAAAGATCATCCATTCTCGGTAACGAGTATCGATTCTTTACTGTCAACTTATTTAGCTCACGGTAGTCTATACGCATTCTCATACTACCGTCTTTCTTCTTCACAAATAAGACCAGAGCACCCTAAGGATAGATACTTGGTCTAATGAATCCCTTGTCCAGCAACTCTGGCAGTTGCTCCATCAGTTCCTTCATCTCAGTCGGAGCCAACCGATAACGTGCCTAAGCAACGGGTTTAGCACCTAGTATCAGGTCAATCTGGAACTCAATCTCGCGATCAGGTGGCACTCCTGGTAAGTTTTCGGTAAACACGTCTGGAAAGTCACACACCACCGGTACGTCGGTCAGTTGTGGTGTTGGCGTATCCACATCCTTTACGTAGGCCAAGTAGGCACTACATCCACGCCTCATGCACATTCCCGCCACCGCCATCGAAATCACCTTCGGAATCGTCGTAACTTGATCACCATAAACCATCATCGTATTCCCGTCAGGCACTGTCAACTGTATCATCTTTTTGTGACACACAATATTCACCTCGTAATCCGCCAACCAATCCATTCCTAGGACTACGTCAAACCTGCCTAAGGTCATCACAAATGGTCTAACAGGAAATTTGTGACCTTCTAGTTCTATGTCACATCCTTTTATCGTCTTAAAAATCTTGGTAGACTTACCTATGGCAGTTTCTACATCGAAGGGTGTATGTATATTCTTACTACTAACAAGCAATTTAGCACAGAAAGTAGCAGAAATTAAACTTTTACTAGAACTAGAATCAAATAACACAGTGGCTAAAGTTTTTTTTACTAGAAACATACCTGACACAACATCGGGGTCCGTTCTAGCCTCCTCTTGCGTCATTGTGAACGCTCTGGCACTCGCCTTCTGCCCTTCCCCTCCATCCTTCTTCGCTACCGATCCTTCCGCCCTCGACTTCTTGTAGTCCCTGCTCATGTGGCCCTCCCTGCCACAGTTAAAACACTTCCCAGTCTTACACTCCCTCACCACGTGGCTAGGCTTCCCACATTTGAAGCACATATTCAATCCCAATCTACATTCGCCGGTGTGCTTCTTCCCACACTTGCCACACCTCCTCGACCCTGCCCCCGATGTGACCACATGATGGTCATCCACCTGGGCAACTTTGTTGCTTGGAGTGGCCCCGCCACGTCCAATCCGGTTCCCATTCCAGTTCCGGTCATCACCATCCTTCTTGCTCACCTTAGCCACCACCACCTCTCTCTCGTCGTACAACCTTCCCACTAAATCCACCGCCGTAAACGTGTTTGGTCAGGCGGCGATCATGTGCCTACGGATATCTGCCGACAAGCCCTTGATGTACCACTTGATCTTTCATGACAGAGGTGTCACCTGATCCAACACCAGCCGTGCCATCTCATTGAACTTTGTGGTGTATTGCTGATGTGTCATTGTTCCCGCCTCCAGCTGCAGGAACTCCCTTTCTACCTTATCCTTCTCTCGGTGAGGACAGAATTCCTCAATCACCAGCCTCTTCAACTCGCGCATTTCATCTTTCCAATCGCCCAACTACCCTCGGCCTGTACGATATTGTCCCACCAGCACAAAGCCAAGTCCACAAATGAGTGGGTAGCAAACTTCACTTTTTGGTCTTCCCGGCACTCGCTGATATCAAGTACCACCTCTATCTCTCTCACCCATCAGTGTGTAGCAGTAGTAGTGCCATTCCCATCAAACGTTAGGGGCTTTCATCTCATAAACACCCCATAGTTACAGCCTCGTGCCACCTCCAACACAAGATCTTCTTCTTCCTCCTCCTCATCATTGGAGATAACCATTTCAGGCTCCGGTTGCTCCCGTCTTCCCGAGGAATTGTTCCTCTCCTTTATCTCTCCTTCTCGCACAACCTTTATCACCTCGGTCACCACAGACGGTAGGATCGTCTGCATGACCTGTTGCACTTCCTCCACGATAGCCTCCTTCACTGAGGCTCTCAGGTTAGCACTCTCATCTCCGCCCTTTGGATGAGGGATCTTGGGTTCTTCATGAACCACCTTTTCAACTCTAGGCCTTCCTCTTTTAGGCTGCGGTTCAGCACCGTGCACACCATGACCTCCACCCCTTGAAGCTTTCGATGATCTGCCACCGGCCATCCTCTAACACCCACTATAAGATTCAAACACCAACACGGTCATTCAAGGGAATAGCTCAGTTTATGTTAAGTATAGTAAGTCTCTAATTATAGTGGCCAGTTGTGATTAGCCACTTACTTTACTCTTTATACCCCAAGCATTACCTATCATGACTACATCAATATCTAAATCTACAAATAGTAGATAACCACATAACATGCGCATGTAATGTTAGTTAACATTAAGAAAATACCTGATGGCACACAGCTACCCGTTTCATTTAAACTTTGGCTCTGATACCAACTTGTAAGGCCTCGTTCTTGGGACACTTACAGCCGGCCAATCATCGCACGTAAAACATATATTTACAGTTAACTTAAATAAACACCGCAGTGGAAACATTCAAAAATGACATTTCATTTCATTATAAAGGCTTTCACAAAATAATACATCGTTATCACATTACAAAATACTTATTGCATTACATCACAAAAGCATTATAAAAATGGATGTCATCCAAAAAGAGCCAGTAGCCACCCCGTGCCATCCTCAGCAATGCTCACCTGCCAACTGGAAAATTCATAAAAAGTCAGCGTTGCTGAGTGAGTTCTAGTTTTAAAATAAAACATACGTTATCTTTCCTTTAAAATTGTTCTTTACTTTTGTATGTGGTCACACATCATACGTACACATAGATAATAGTTATTATCTTAATCATCATTCGTTCATTCCGTACATTTATCATTAAATCTTTACTTTCACTCGGACCAATGCCATGTGCTTCACCCCACCGCCATGCATAAAGCTGGTACTGGGCCTGAGGTCTTTCATAGACCCCGAACATTATGCACGAAGCAGACTCTAGTACCTAGGGTAAGCGGCAAGGGTCCCATACATAGGGTCAATCACAAGGATTGGACCCCAGTGTGCATCCTTCTAGGGTAATTAACCTGCACACAGTTGAGCTAACACCTTCATTGGGTGTGAACCTCCATACATATGCTTAATCACACGGATCAAGCCCTAGTGTGCATCCTTTTGGGTAGCTAACCCGCACATGGTTGAACTAACACCCTTCATTGGTGTGAACCTCCATACATATGCTTGCAAGCCTTTCATACTTTCATGCGTTCATTAATGCATGCATTCTTTCATTACGTTCCTCTTTTTATTATCTTCCACTTTACTATACGTAATACCATTCATTTCAGTCATTAAAATTTAACGTAAAGCCAAAGGAAAATAATCATACATAACGGGAACATAAACATAAACATACAACATCGCCATACAAGGCACTATCATACATGCATAACATACATCCTACACACCATCATGCATAACATCATACATAACATCATCATCATCATCATCATCATCACCTTATATCATTCATACCCATCACATCATTTTTTACTTCACAAGTCAACCTACATAGCCCCCGGGAACATCCCAAGTCAAAGCCTACTTACATTTTTCCCCAAAAAGTCAGAAAATATTCTAAGTCTTTAGGCGCATGAGCACTATGCAAACGTATGACTTTTCAGGCGCATGAGGAACACTTAGGCGCATGGGCCACTTTCAGGTGCATCAGCACTATTGGGGCGCATGAGCAACACTTAGTCTATTTTGGGCAATTCTAGGTGCATGAGCACCATGCAGGGTGTTTCATTAATTGAGTGTTGCAAGTTTCATT
This sequence comes from Flaveria trinervia, assembly GCA_025506515.1. NCBI lineage: Eukaryota > Viridiplantae > Streptophyta > Magnoliopsida > Asterales > Asteraceae > Flaveria > Flaveria trinervia. The sequence goes on from CM046448.1 coordinate 18,250,244, forward strand.
TCGAAGAGTTTTCTTTAAATGACAACTTATGTTTGAATTGCAAGCGTCAACGTAATAGAATAAGTCATCATGATGTTGAGGGTGTTTCGATTGGCCTATATCGAAAGTTACTTCCTCCTTGTCTACTCGAAGCGTGAGTTTGCATGTACAAACATCAATGAGGGCTCGAGCAGTCACTAAGAAAGGTCGACCTAGGATAAGAGGAACATTCTTGTCCTCATACATGTCAAGAATCACAAAATCAAAGAAAAATACGAATTTTTCAATTTTAACTAAGAGATTTTCAATGATGCTCATTGGATATTTCATAGAATGGTCAGCTAATTGGATGCTCATACAGGTTGGTCTAGGTCCACCTAAGTTTAACCTTTCAAAAACAGTATAAGGCGTAAGGTTAATGCTAGCACCTAAATAAGCTAATGCGTTGCTAACAGAAAGATTTCCTATTAGGCAAGGTATGGTGAAACTTCCTGGATCAGTCATGTTTTGAGGTAGTTTGTTTTGAAGAACTATAGAGCATTCCTCATTCAAAACTACGTGTGATAACTCTTGCAGTTTCTTTTTGTTCACAAGACACCCTTTACAAACTTAGCATAGTTTGGCCTTTGAGCTAAGGCTTCCACCAAGGGAAGATTGATGTGGAGTTGTTTGAACAACCCAAGGAATTTTCCATATTGTGCCTTCATTCATTGCTGTCTCAAACAACCTGGATATGGAGGTGGTGGAACATAAGGTGGTGGTGGAACGTATTTCTTGGATGGTTCTTCAACAACAACATGTTGCTTTTTGCTTATCACTTTCATTACTTGGAGTTTTAGTTTCTACTTCTTCAAGGATGGGTTGTAATCCAGGTGCATAACCATGAGTGGTTTTGCCACTCCTGGTGGTGATGGCTTTGACTTGAGCATTAAGGTTTGTCACAATGTTGTTGGGCAAAGCTCCTTGAGGTCTTTCAGATAGTTGTGCTATCAGACCTAATTGGTGTTTTATGGTTTGTAAGGATGCTTTGTTGCTTTTGATGTTAGCCCTGTTTCTTTGGAACCTCTCCTCATCTCTTTAGTTAGATTTCTGGATGTACTCATCTATGGCATGTGTGGTTAACAACAATTGTTGCAATAAGTCTTCCATTGATGATGCTCCATGGTCTTCGTTACTACTGCTTGGACCTTGGTATGGTGGTTTCTGTTGTTGGTAAGGTGGCCTTAAGTTGAATCCACATGATGATTGGTTGTTACCAGCATCTCTGTAATTCAATTTGCTTCTCCAATTTGAATTGTTATTATATGAGTTGTTTGGGCCTCCTACGTAGTCAACGTCTTCAGCTATCACAATGCCTTGTGGGCATTCGTTGGTCTTGTGTGAATTTCCACATGTGTTGCATCGTGTTGGAGTTTTCTTTAGCTTGGCTTGCAATTGTTCAAATCGTTTGGTTAGAGCTTCGAATTGAGTTGCAATTAGGTTTTAGAGTCTACTTGATGAATGCCTTTAGAACTGGGTTTGGTTCTTAATGGATTATAAGCAAATCTCATTTTAGCTGCTCTTTCTAGGGCTTGGTATGCCTCTGTTGGTGTGACACTTCCGAAATCTCGTCCCGCACTTTGGTCAACAACTTGTTTGTGTGCTCTGCTGATGGCATCATAAAAGGTTTGACACTGTAGTCATAGATCAAGTCCATGATGTGGGCATCTCCGAATGACACCTTTGTATATCTCCCATGTTGCATGTAATGATTCAAAATCATCTTGGCGAAAGCTTGTGATGTTGCTTCTTAGTTTGGCAGTTCGATCGGGTGGAAAGTATTTCAAAAGGAAATTTTCAGCCATTTTCGCCCATGTGGTAATTGAATGAGGTGGAAATTATCAAGCTGGTCAATGGCTCGGCCTCGAAGTGAAAATGGAAAAAGTCCTAGTCGCATGGCATCGTCTGAGCAGTTATTGATTTTGAATGTCGCACAGATACGAAGAAATCGTGAGATGTGTGCGTTAGGATATTCGTCTTGCAATCCATGGAACTGAGCAAACTTTTCTACAAGTTGGATAATACTAGACCTAATCTCGAAATTTTTGGCCGCTATTGCTGGTTGGACAACACTAGACTCGTAACCATCGATTGATGGTGTGGCATAGTGTGTCATCTTCATTTCCCTGTCTTGGTTAGCCATGTCTTCTTCTAATGATGTACCTTCCAAAATGTCTTCTTCAATGATTGGTGTTGCTTGTTGTGGTCTTGGGCATAATCTTTGATGGAAAAGTCATTCGAGTTTCGAAAGAGGCGAAACAAGTTCAGGGCTAGACGAGTCGGACATACACTAACTTAAGGAAGCAATGACTACTAAGACTTAGAATGAATCAGGAAAATGTAATCTAAACTAACTAAGGCAAATTATCTAACAAAAATAAATTAAAGTTTGAACAAAAATATATTAACAAGTTATACACAAGATAGTCAAAATTTTAGATTGTCTTTCAAACTGTCGTGTGTCCCCAGCAACGACGCCAAAAACTTGATGTGATGCGGAGTATAATTTTAATAAAGATTTTTCGCACAGATTCAATTTTAATGGTTATTACAAATACTAAACCCACACATAAAAGAGGCAAGTGTACCTGTCGTGTGGTAATATAGTGTTGGTAAACACCGAGTATCAATCCGTAGACACACCAAGCATACTCAACAACCTTGAGGTTTGACTAACAGATTTGGTTTTTGTTTGAGAAAATGATAAGTTGAATTAATAAGATTTTTTAAGGTTTAAAATAATAGTTAAAATAAAGTAAACTAAGATTAAAGTGTTTGGATTTAAAACTAGGGAATAAAGGTTATCATCCTAGTTAGACTACACTTATGTAACTATGATGAATTGGTGGTGTGATTTAAAGATATTGATTAATGTAATTATGTTAATGTAGGTGATTCTTTTGTGACCTATTTGACATATGATTTTTGAAAACATAACTTAATGTTTAAAAGAGAGTTGATCAGTTTCCTTCCTAACATATCGTTAATTTTAGAAAACCATAACAATTACTGTAGATTTCTTAGACTAATAAATAGGAACCCGCAAATGATCAGAAAGTTAAGATGATATGATTTCTAATAACCCTTTTAGTTCATTAGCCATTGATTTATTATGAAGACCGGTTTCGCGAATGAAAGTTGATCATACGTTTTTAAACTGTGTATGATAATCGCAATCACAAACCATAAATTTATAAATTCCCGTTCAAATGTAGACACTACCCATCAAAAGTTTTCCCAAGACCACCATAACATTAACATAATATCTATCACACCATTAGTTTGTCACAAATTACATAAGTTTCATCCAATTAGGATGATAATAAGAGTTTAGCTCATAATAAGCTTGAACATAACACGATAACATAGAAGGTAAATATGAAATCATCAATGAAATGGAACAATCAAACTGGTGATCCATAATGAATGCCATTTAGACGATCCCAAGCTTCTTCCAAGTGTTGTATGCACCTCCCAAGCCTCCAAATGGTATTGAACACTCAATTCCCAAGAAAATTCTGCAGAGTAACTCTCCTACTAAAGCTTAGCAAAAATGGTAAACTTAAGCCTCTATTTATAGGCTTTTTAGAGTGTTTAAGCATGGCCCCATGCTAGTATAATGCTTACGAAAGTTGGTCGGCTCGTACGTGTAGTTTGTGTCGGGCACGACCTCGTGCTTGATGAGGCATGGCCCCATTCTTGATGAGGCACGACCCCATGTCTTATGGGCATGGCCCCGTGCTTGATGGGGGCATGACCTCCTGTTTGAGGTAGGGCACGACCCTGTGTCTCATGGGCACGACCCCATGCTTGATTTTACGGGACATTTTTTTGTCCTGTTAGATATCCTAAAACGAAGGTGTGTCAATTTAGCACGGGGGTGCATTTTAGGCAAGGCATGGGGACGTGCTTAATGAGGCACGACCCCATGCTTGGACTCCAAAGCTCGGATTACTTCATTTTCTTGTCAAAAATGCTTCTTTTGTCCATCTTTCCATTTAAACACCTAAAATTTTTTTTACATTTTTAAGTACATATTCATTATTTTAAAGGATATATTCAGGAATAATTGACTGCTTTTGATAGATTTTTTATGTATAATTTGGAGCACATCAGAGATATAAATAATATGGAACCAAGTTCATAATTTATATAGACCATAAGAGTTTGCAACACATATTCGATTAAATGATATTGAATATGAGACAGAGAAGATGGGTGAATTACTAAGTGATTATGATTGTGAAATCAAGTATCACCCAGGAAATGAAAATGTGGTGGTTGATGCTTTAAGTTGGAAAGAAAGAATTAAGCCATGATGCAGAACGGACAATTGGAAGGTACGTCAGATGGAATTCTGAAATTAGAGGAAGAATTTGGATTCCTAACAATGACATGCTTAGAGAAACTATTCTAAGTGAAGCACATAAATCAATATATTCAGTACATTTAGAAAATAATAAGATGTTCAAGAATTTGAGAAACCATAGCTAGGTACGAGGAATCTATTGTAGAATTTGTAGAAAATGTGATATCAATTCAAGAGTCAAAGTTTAATATAAAAACCCTCAGGATATTTATAACAACCAGAAATTCCTGAGTGAAAATGACTAGATTACCATAGAATTTGTAAATAAATTACCCAGAACCTCAAGTGGGTATGATACAATATGGGTTATAGCCGATAGATTGACTAAGTTAGCTCATTTCTTGCCAATCAGAGAATTTTATAAAATGGAAAAATTAGCAAGAACTTATATGAAGGAATTTGTGTCTAGACATGGAATACCCATTTCAATAATATCTGGTAGAGATAGTAGATTTACTTTAAGATTCTAGCAGACTTTACAAAAAGCAATAGGAACTCAGTTAAATATGAGTCCAACATACCATCCACATACACATGGATAGAGTGATAACACAATTCAAACATTGTAAGATATGTTACGAGCATGTGCGTTAGATTTTGGTGGTAAATGGGATATACACTTCCCCTTGATAAATTTTCATATTGCAATAGCTATAGTGCCAGTATTGGAACATCTCTATTGTGTTGGAATGAGATAGGAGATAGACTGCTTATAGGCCTAGAACTTATATAGGAAACATCTGATAAAATCAGTGAAATTAAGGGTAGATTGAATGCAACACGTCACCAACCCTAGACTAATAACTAATTAAACACAACTATAAAAGTTAACATCTATAAACCTTATATCAAAACCAAAACCACACTAATCCTAAACACATAAACACTAACTAAAGCACCCACCTAGCACTAGTAATCGGTCATTAAAAGAGATAACCAACCAAGATTCATAACTAATTAAACAACTAACCTTAACTTAATGACTAAGAATGTCATTAGCATTATAAATTGACGACTAGAAAACCAAACACTAATCACTCTCTAAGCCATGACACTTAGCATCTAAAGGACCACCTAATCGTCTAAAACTAACACCTCACCAAGACTAGTTTAGAGCTAATGATGATCTTCCACTCTTTTAAAACCCTTCGATCGATGGAACCACCACAAGCACCATCCTCCTCAACCGCAAACCACCACAACCGCCACAATCACCTCTCTCGGCTCTCACCCTCTATCTCAATCCTCAAATCACATAACCAACATCAGCCATCTCTTGCTCTCTTTCAACTCCAACACCAACCGAACTCCATCATCAAGTGCATCATATCCTTAATATCAATCTTCTTCAACTAGCTTGTGACCAACCCTCTAAGCTCAAGAACTACCACACCAAGTGGGTCATCAATAATCTAAGCAAACAACTCCCTAAGTCCTTCTTTTACTCCAAACAAGGTTTGATTCTCAAAATCTATAACTAACGAGTTTGAAAAGTGTATATGTGTTTAACCAACACATATAACCAACCCTTGAAGTTAAATCATCATGGTTATTTATAGAACCTCGTGAACACTTGATTTGTTATTAAAATCAGTAAGAAACGATGTAAAAACAAAAAAATTAAGAATTTTATAAAAACAAGAAGTTGAACAAAAATAAAAGATTTAAAGGATCGAAAACAAGTGTTATTCATGATAAATTAGATAAAATTTAAGGACTCGGGGGCTGAAGTTGCCTTGGCATTACCTTGGGAAGAATTTAAGAACATTGTAACACCTGGTTGTTTTTCATAGTCAAGAAGAAAGAATAAAAGTGAAAGAAAAAGAAAAAACACAATAAAACCCAAGTTGAGGGGTTAAATGTGTCAAAATAGACTAAAACTTTTAAAAGTTTTTAAATAAAGGTGATGGCCGCCCATCACCCTCTCTTCACACATATGGTTCTATAACACCCGGTTATTTATAAAAGACAAAGAAAGAAGAACAAAGTGAAGAAAAAGAAGGAAATGAAATAAAACCCAAGTCTAGGGGTAAAAAGTGTCCAAAAGGACAAAATCTTTGAAAAATGGGTGTAAAAGGTGGTATGCCCGCCCATATGTCACACACATCACAAATCTTTGGATTTTAGAGAGAGAAAGTAGCAAGTGCAACAGAGAACTCTCGGTTTTAGAAAGAAGAACAAGAAGAATTCGAATTCAAGGTAAGAATTCACGTGTTTAAGATGTTCTTGACTGGTTTTATCCTTGGGTTTATGCTTATGTGTGTTTGTATGTGTTCGGGTATGTTTTTAGTGGGTTTCTAGGCGGTTGAACTCAATTTCAAACGAGTTTGGAAGAAGCCATACTCAAGAGCTACAAAGGTGAGTTCTAGAACCCCTCTTTCACTGGTTTTTAACTAATTTTAGGGCTACGAATGCATGAATGTATGTTTTCATTTAACTGGGTTTCGAACACATATGTTTGACCATGGCTATGTTGATGTTATGATGTAATGTTTGGCTATGTTCATGCTTGATGATGTATGATGGTGGTTCTGAGGTTAGAAGGCAATACTTAAGCTCAGAACATGATGGATGGTGATTAGGAACTGAAATCTGATGTTTAAGGCTTCTAAGTTCAGTTTTAGAACTGCGGAAGAAATGCGGATAAGTAGTGGAAGCAAATACGGATGAACAGTTAATGCAGATGAGCATTAACTATTAAGTAAGTCAATGCGGATGAGTAAAGGAAGTCAATGCGGATGAGCAGTTAATACGCATGAGCATTAACTATTAAGTAAGTCAATGCAGATGAGTAATGGAAGTCAATGTGGATGGGTAATGAAAGTCAATGCGGATGAGTAGTTAATGCAGATGAGCATTAACCACAAAGTAAGTCAATGCGGATGAGTATTGGATGAAATGCGGATGAGTATTGGATGAAATGCGGATGAACATTGACTAAGTATGGGAATACGGATAAGTAAGGTCAATGCGGATGAACAAATGCGGATGAAGTAGAAAAAATGCGGATGAACTATAGCAAATGCGGATGAGCAAAAGACAAATGTGGATGAACACTTAGAATGTTTTGTGACTTTCTAGGAAAAAGATGAATGTGGGCTTTGACTTGGGATGTTCCTGGGGATTCATGTAAGCTGACTGTTGAGGTCATAGATGTTATGATGCGCATTTATGATGTATGTTTGATGCTTTGGCATGATGTGTATGATGTTATGCATGATGGTATGTATGATGTATGCATTGTATGTATGATGCCCTGTATGATGATGTTGACTGTTTATGTTGATGTTCCTTATTATGTATGATTATTTTCCCGTGGCTTTATGTTGAATGTTAATGAATGAAATGAAAGTATTATGTAATGTAAGATGGAAGATAATGAAAGAGGAACATGATGAATGAATGCATGCATTAATGAACAATTGAATGTAAAGAAAGTCTTGCAAGCCTTGTATATCGGGACACGCCCCATTGTAGGGTGTTAGCCCAACGGTGTGCGGGTTAGTGACCCAGAAGGATGCACATCAGGGTCTTTCTTTGTGATTGACCATATGTATAGAACCTTTGTCGCTTACCCTAGATATTGTGGCTAGGCTACTGTGCCCCGTGATGGGGGGTCAATGATGGACCCTGACCCAGTATCAACTTTATGCATGACGGTAGGGTATAGCACATGACAATGGTACACTTGAACTTACCCTAGGTATTGTGGCCAGGATGTTGTGCGCCATGACGGGGGGTCTATGATGGACCCCAGCCCATTACCAGCTTTATGCATGACGGTAGGGTAAGGTTCATGGTTTTGACGGAATGAATGAAAGTAATGAATGTGAATGATAATGATGTACGATGAATGAAAGAAAGTTAATGAACGAATGATGAAGATAATAATGATATTATCTATGTGTACGTATGATGTGTGATCACATGCAAAGGTAAAGAATGGTTTAATGAAAGTAAAAGTATGTTTTATTGTAAAAACTAGAACTCACTCAGCAACGCTGATTTTTATGCATTTTCCAGTTGGCATGTGAGCATTGCTGAGGATGGCACGGGGTAGCTACTTGGCATTTTGGATGGCATTCTTTTGTTACTGTTTTTGCATTGTAATGCGAAAAAATGAAAATGTGTAATGAATGATTGTATTAACTTGCAAAAGCAGTTATTATGAAATGAAAAGTTATTTAAATGTTCCGCTGCGATGTTTTTATGAAAGTTAAATGTAATTGTATGTTTTGTGAGCAATGATTGGCCAGCTGTAAGCGTCCCGGGAACGGGGCTTTACAAGTTGGTTTGAGAGCCAAAGTTTAAGTAAAATGGGTAAATTTTCAAAATAAACCTAAACTTAAACTAAAATGGGACGGAAAGGGAAGAGATGCCAGTCCGAGTAGCTACGTGCCATCATGTATTTTCTTAATGATTAACCGGTATTATGTGTGCATGTTATGTGGTTATGTGTTGCTGGTAGATTTGCATACTGATGTAGTCAGGACAGGTAATGCTTGGGGTATGAAGAGTAACGTAAGTAGCTAATCACAACTGGCTTTTATAATTAGGGACTTACTATACCTGACATAAACTAAGATGTTCCCTTGAATGACCGTGTTGGTGTTTGAATCTTTTAGCGTGTGTGTGAGGATAGCCGGTGGTAGATCATCTAAAGCTTCACGTGGTAGAGGTCATGGTGTTGAACCACGGGTTACGAGAGGAAGGCAAGAGTCAAAAAGGTGGTTCATGAAGAACCAGAGACCCCACATCCGGAGGGTGGTGATGAGAGTGCTAATATGAGAGTCTCGGTGAAGGAGGCGGTTGTGGAGGAAGTGCATCAGGTCATGTAGACGATCCTACCATCTATGGTGACGAAGTGATAAAGGCTATTAAATATGGAGAAAGAAGGGAAAGGAGTAGACTTACGGGCGAAAGGAGACAGCCCGAGACTGAGACAGTTCTGTCTGATGACGAAGAAGAAGAGCCTACGCCGGAGGCGGCACGAGGATGTAGCTACGGGGCGTTTCAACGATGCAAGCCCCCTACTTTAAATGGTAACGACACTGCTGCTGCTGCTCACCGGTGGGAAGACCAGAAAGTGAAGTTTGCCACCACTCTTTCATGGACTCAGCTTTATGCTGGTGGGACAATAATGTCCAAGCTGAGGGTAGTCAAACTATTGGGAGAATAAGTGGTCCGAACTGAAGAATTGGTGATTAAGGAGTTTTGTCCTCATAGGGAAATGGATAAGGTGGCAAGAGAGTTCCTGCAGCTAGGGGCGTGAACCAGGACACATCAGCAGTACACTACCATGTTCAACGATATGGCACGTATGGTGCAAGACCAAGGGACACCTTTGTCACCAAAGGTTAAGAGATACATTCAGGTCTGCCGGCAAATATCTGTAGGCCATGATCGCTGCCCGACCAAGCATGTTTAGGTCGTGTGATTTGGCAGGAGGTTGTATGAGGAGAGAACTGTGGTGGTGATCGAAGTAGCAAGAAAGGTGGTAGTGATCGAAATTGGAATGGAAAGATGACAGGATCAGTGATCACAAGTTTGACGTATCAAATATAAAGCAGCGGAATACAAACACGAATTAGACAAATTGTAGCAAGCCAACGATATTTGTGAGCATTAAGATCGCATACAGTTATAGGAAGAAGAATTTCTGATTTCTAGGAATGTTTATAGATGTAGAATTTTCTAATCGAATCAATCAATCATTCCATTCAATTACTCATTTCACTCACTGATTACAATAGGTTGTCACTCCTTATATAGAGTGCAACAGTCACTGCTGTTATCACGGAAAGTGACAACTGGCAGATCAAATACAGAAATACTAATTCTTAACAAACTACTGAAATGTTCACAACTACTGAGAACATATCAGCAAGTTAAGTACAAAATATAAAACTACTGAAACTACAACGACTGAAGAACAAGCTCTTCAGTCGTTTTACAAAACTACTGAAACTTAGAAAATAAAACTACTGATATCACAACTACTGAAGAAGTACTCTTCAGCAGTTGTGACAAACTACTGAGGCTTCAGTACTTGATCTTCAGACTTTGACCTTCAGGTGTTTCATCAGCTGATGACTTCAGTAGATATCATCAGCTGATGTCTTCAGTCTTTGTCTTCAGACTTTGTACATCAGTTGTTGATCTTCAGCACTTGTGAACTCTTCAGCTGTTGTTCTTCAGTACTTTGGTCTTTCAGCTTCAGCACTTGTGTTCTTCAGCTGTTGTACTTCAGCACTTTGGTTCTTCAGCTGTTAAGGTCTTCAGCACTTGATCTTCAGCTGTTGAAGTCTTCAGCACTTGTCAAACTACTGATGAGGCTTTCAGCAGTTGTTGTGATACTGTGTGGGACTTAGAGATTTCTGATCTTGGCTCATTGGTTCTTTTGGTCCAACAAACTCCCCTGAACCAATGCAGCCAAAACCTCTAACTTATTTATACTCCCACTTATTGATGGCCAAAAGGTTGGTCTTTTTCCTTCTTGATCAGTAGAGAAGATGACCCATGTATGCTCCGGCCTGGGAAGAAATCTCAAATATTTGTTTGGCAGAGTATGAATGGGAACTCTGTTTTGGGGAACTGGACACAGAGTTGTTATCCCATTCATGAGATTTACTTCCCCATAATGAGTCTGTATGACTCCCGAACTAGGCCTCAAGGAGAACAATTTGTTCCTCTTGAGAGAGTTCTTCAGCTCCTCCTTCGAAGAAGAACTCTGGACCATAGTACTCTGATAAGTACTTCATGGTCCTGCCATTTTTCAGCTCCACCGTAGTTACCTCCCTATATACAAATTCATCAGGATGGTTGCCTTCAAGGAGTAACTGGAGCTCATTCTTTTGGATGTCTTCAAGCTTTTTATATAACAACCCCTTCTTAATCATCTTGTTTTCTAGTAAGGCTTGAGGTGTCTTCTTTGCTTGGTGAGCTTTCTTGAATTCATCAATGATTTCCCAAGGTGAGACTACAACGGCCAACATGATGGTAGATTCTATTGTTTTTCGTACTTGGCCATTGTATCTGTGTGGGATAGTTCTTTTATGGATTCTAGAACTCACCCTGGGGTCTGGCCATACTCTCACTCTCTCCTTGTGATACTGAAAGTGTGCCTGAGAGTGTACAGCCTTTGAGCATGCCCTTTCATGGCTTGAATAGATGATGACTGAGGAAATTCCTTGTCAACCATCTTCAACAGTTGCTCATCGTGCTGTTTCTGCTGTTCTTCTCTTCTATCTTGACTCTGACCATTTCCCTTTGAGAGTCAGGTGTGATCATGGATTGACTCCGGGGTTTTGGTAGCTTCAGAACAGCAGAGAGTGGCAGACTATCATCTTCATCCTCTTCTTCTTCTTCTTCTTCTCCATCCTCAGCACCCTTCTCCTCCTTTGGGGTACATCACTGATGATGGTTGGGTTAGTGAAGGGATTGGTTTTGAAGAGAGAGGATGTTTGGATTTTGGCTTAGAGTTGGTTGGGAGATTTGAGGGATAGGATCTGTTTGAGTGGGTGGAAGGGAAGGTTGATCTAGCATCCTTGTAGTTAATTTCGCCTTTGTGAGTTTAGCCATCTCTAACCTTTTGCCAGCCCCAGCCTCATCAAGGGCTTCCACAATAATCCCTTTGTTGAATTGCTCAGACAACAGATTCTGGTGGCTATAGCCAGAATGCTGTCCCTGGACCATGCGCGGATCTCCATTAATGATCTTCCCAAGTATTTTGCAATAAAGCGGATCATTATTTCCAACCTCTCTTTCTCAAGAGCATCATACCCTGCCCATCGGGTTGTATCTCTTGTACCTCTAACCTTCTGATCTCACTATCCAGTGTGGCTGTGTCAAACCCCTGCCTGAAGAGTTGTTCAATTTTTTTATCCATGGAGAGGCTGTGTGTGGTGTGTCAGCTTCTTTGATCACCCCTCCAAGGATTTGTCTTCAGCAGTGTGATCATCAGCACTTCTCTTTCGCTTGTACGTGAGCAGAGGTTGCTTTTCTTTTTCCTCTTCCTTTTCCTCAGATCTTTTCCTCTTTCTTTCTTTCACTGCAGTACTCTCCCCCTTTTTGGTTGCATTGGAGGAAGGGGTTGGTACCGCAGAAGAGTCTTTTGGACAGCAGCATCAACCAGGGCTGTAATGTTGAGGAAAGCCTCTCATCAAGGGCTTTGATCACTATATCAGTGATTATGGGGTGATGAGAGGGAGGGAATTTTGGAGTATAGCACCTATTTGCTCAGGAGGGTTCTGTTCCTGAGAAGTAGGGCCTGAAGCAGGCGGGTGGTTGATTTTGGGGTGGCTCAGTGTTTGGGAAACCTTCAAGGGAAGGTGCCATCTGTGGGTGTATGATGGTGGCAGATGGACTTGCATCCTGAGACATCTTGGCGAGCAGCTCTTTGAGTCTGCTAACCTCATCCTCTAGAATGGTATTTTGAGCAACTACATCATAGAAGAAGCTCAGGTCATCATCAGTTGATACTGAATCACCTGACCTCCTGCTTAGAGCAGATTTTCATGCACTGGGTGTAGACCAGTTGGTGCATGTGCCCCTTGTGCTTGGTACTGGGGACTTCCAGCCTCAGGACAATGTCCATCATCAGCTGTTGCCTCTAGGGAGGTCTTAGCAATGTTACCAGCCTCACTCTGGTCATGTGCTGAGTCAGAGGAGGTGGCAGCCTCACTAGATATTCTAAGCTCCTTGTCTACACTAGGAGATAGAATTGGGAAACCCCTGTGCTGTGGGTGCTCAGGTGCACTGTGTTCCTCCCCCTCAATTGTAGAGGAATTCCCAGTAGTAAGTGGTTTCTGGGGGGGGTGAGGAGTGCAATTGAGTCAGCACTTGTGCAACTATTAAAGTTGGCTGTGAGGGGCGGTTGTTTGGGGTAAGGGGTTAGAAGCAGTGTGCACCTGGGGTGGATGGTGCTCTTCAATGGCAATCTCCTCAAGTGAGTGAGATCCCAGATAATAGGTGCCCCTTGGGTTGCTGCAGCTCCTGTTGAGAGGAAGCCTGAGCGGCTGTGGCTGGAAGAGTCATGGTATCCACTAGGGGGTTAGGACTAGTGGATATATCCTGCGTTTGTGGTGCAGGAACATCCTCAGGGGACTCAATTCCCTGAGTAGCCATTTTGGATTTCTTTTTGGTGGGTTTGGTGGGGACATTAGATTTGGAGGTGGTGGCTGTGGGTTCCAGCTGCGTGGGTTTTCGCAGCTTGGCAGCCAGTTTGAGTGTCCGGTCAGAGTTGTGCCGGGAGTATACTTCGGGCAGAACAGCCGTAGCAGGGATTCCCAAGCCAACAAGTCCCTCAGCATTAAGCTGGTCTATAATAATGGCCATTATGAACCGTGGATAGTATCCAACGGTTGGCAGTTAGTTTTTGAGCCATATCTTTGAGCTCTGAAAATATTAATTCTGAAAAATTCAGTGGTTGTTGCTCAAGTATAGAATCATTACCTGCTGCCATTTGGTGGACATTTGATCCCAAGACGATGTCTTAGGGGCCAAACATACATTGACCATGTGAAAGATCAGGCGCTCAGCGTCATTAAAGTGTTTCTTCATGATGGTGGTGGCACTGAGATCACCTTGATATCCATGCTGAGCAAATGATAGATCTATGGTGCCCTTCGGATATCCAGCAGGAGAGGTAGCATCACTCAGTTGAAGAATTTTACGGATTGTTGCAGGAGTAATCACTACTTCTTTGTTGTTGACTACTGACCGGAGGGATCGTGTGTTGCTCTCCTCAGTTGTAACAGTAACGTTCATCAAAATTGGTTCAAGGATTCGGCATGTAAAACGGGGTTCAGAAGGAATGCCTTGTTGTATGGGGACTGAACCATAAGATCGATAGCAGCATCGAACTTAGTCCAGATCGGCGATTTTGTGAGGTAGGCAACACAGTTGTGTCGCGGTTTAATTTGCATAGACGTCATGGAAGTTTTGGAGAGGAACGTTAGGTTTGAAGAAGATGAAGCATGGAGAGCTCAGGTTAAGGGTATTTATAGGTACGGGTGAGGAAGCGACTGAAGGATGTGGTGTTAGTCATCAGTAGTTTTAAACGACCGTTGACATGGTATTATCCTTTCAGACGTTGAAACAGCTGAAGTCGTGGTGTTAGGCATCAGTAGTTTAGAAAACTACTGAAGACCGTGGTTTTGACTTCAGGATAGAAACAACTGAGGACATGGTGTTGTCATCAGTAGTTATGAAACTACTGAAGACAGTGGTTTTGTCATCAGCTGTTGTAAACAACTGAAGACTTGGTATTGGTCATCAGTAGTTATAAAACTGCTGAAGACGTGGTTTTGCTTCAGTTGTTTAAAATGAAACAGCAGTTGTACAAACGACTGAAGAGAAAGTTCTCTTCCTGTTTTCGTCAATTCTTAGCTTTTCAGCTGTTTTAAACTGTCCTCAACACATTCATCAGTCTTTATGGCTGATTTCAGTTGTTTCATAAGACATCAGTACTTATCTGTTTTTACTGATTGCAGTAGTTATGACTGCATCAGTAGTTGTAACTACTTCAGTAGTTTAGAGCAGATGAAGTACTTCAGTACTTGTGAGACATTTAGCCTTCAGTAGTTATAAAAACTACTGAGGTTAAAAGAGCTCATCAGTACTTATATGTGACAGGCACTCATGATCATCAGTATGAATTACTGAGATCATCAGTAGTTGTCACCTATTCTAGCTGCAGCATACCAAGCCTTAACACCAGGTTTTGGAAAGTTGAACTATCCAAAGGCTTAGTAAAAATGTCTGCAAGCTCATCAGCACTAGGCACAAACTTAGGATCAATCAGACCTTTTTCAAAACAATCCCTTTAAAATGATGTCTGATCTATATGTTTGGTCCTAGAGTGCTGGACTGGATTTTTGACAATGCAAAGAGCTGAAGCACTATCCATTAACAATGGAGTCTTAGTCTCTGTAATGCCATAATCCAAAAGTTGGTTTTGAAGCCAGAGTACCTGAGATGTACAGCTTGCAGCAGCAATGTACTCTGCTTCCGCAGTGGATGTAGCAACTGAGGTCTGTTTCTTGCTCTGCCAAGAAATCAAGCAGTTGCCTAGGAATTGACATCCACCAGAAGTGATTTCCTGGTCAACTTACACCTGCATAGTCACTGTCAGAGAAAAAGCAACTAATTACCAGAATGTCTGGTAGAATACCATAAACCTAGAGATGGAGTGCCTTGCAGATATCTAAAGATCCTCTTGACTGCAATCAGATGAGACTCTTTAGGTGCAGCCTGAAACTAGCACAAACACATGTAGCAAACATAATATCTGGTCTAGAAGCTGTTAAATACATCAAGGACCCAATCATACATCTGTAAAGTGTTTCATCAACCACTTACCTTTCTGATCTGAGTCCAGTTGTGTGGTGCTGCTCATGGGAGTAGAACAGGGCTTACAGTTTTGTAAATCAAACTTTTGCAAAAGATCTTTTGTATATTTGGATTGATGAATAAAATTCCATCAGCCTTTTGATTGATTTGCAACCCCAGAAAGAACTGTAATTCTCCCATGGCACTCATTTCAAACTTCTGTTGCATCAACTTTGTAAAGGCATCACACAACTTTGGATCAGAGGATGCAAAAATGATATCATCTACATAAATTTGAACAAGTAGATTATGCTGCCCAGCTTTCTTAATAAATAAAGTCTTGTCTATGGAGCCTCTAGTGAAATGTTTTCCAGAAGAAAGTTTGATAATTTCTCATACCAGGCTCTGGGAGCTTGTTTTAACCCATAAAGAGCTTTATCAAGCTTATACACCCAATTAGGATGTTTATTGTCCTCAAAGCCTGGAGGTTGACATACATAAACCTCTTCTTTAACTTTTCCATACAAAATGCATTTGGACATCCATTTGAAAGACTTTAAGTTTTTGAAGTAGATAAGCTAAAAACAATCGAATTGCTTCCAGTCTGGCTACAGGGGCAAAGGTTTCATCATAATCAATACCTTCTTCTTGTGCAAACCCCTGAACCACCAGTCTGGCCTTGTTCTTAACAATAAGCCCATTTTCATCAGTTTTGTTCCTAAACACCCATTTAGTGCCTATTGCACACTTACCTGGAGGTAGAGGAACCAGTTCCCACACTTGCTGTTTCTTGAACTGAAGAAGCTCAAGCTGCATGGCATCAACCCATCCATTGTCCTTTAAAGCAATGTAATAATTTCTTGGCTCTTGCTGACTGATGAAGAGAGCATAAAAGCAGAAATTTGACAATTGACTTCTTGTTGATACGCCAGCAGTGATATCACCAATGATTTGAGACATAGGGTGATTCTTCAGATCTTGATACACAATGAGATCTGTGCAAGTGTTTGTAGCCGTTCAGCAGCAACAGATGGTGATGGTGAATCATTTCCTTGAAACCAATCAGTGGATGGTAATTCAAAGAAGTGAATTCGAAGAATCTCATCAGCATTTGTTGTGGATGGTGCTACTGGCACTACAGGACATCAGGTCTAGTTGAGTCAGGCAGCTGATCACTAAACCTAAAGAGGTGGTACTGCATATCATCATCATCATCAGCAGTACCACCAGGTGGTGAACTGTTGACAGGAGCAACAGCATGAGTTTGATAGGGAACATATTGCAGTATGTCCAAATCAAATAACTCCACAGGACTTTGTGGAATCTTGTCCTTTGGAGATTCATTAAACTTAACATGTAGAGTTTCTTCAACCATCTTTGTTCTGCAGTTGAAGACTCTGTATGCCTTGCAAGTAGATGAAAACCAACAAAGTATCCTGCATCCACCTTAGGATCAAATTTGTGGAGTTGATCCTTTGTGTTGAGAATAAAACAGGGACACCCAAATGCTTTGAAAATGAAATCAGAGGAGCCAAATGATGGAGAACTTCATATGGAGTCTTCATCAACCTCTGATTTACTAAAACTCTATTTTGCACATAACAAGCTGTGTTGACAGCTTCGGCCCAAAAGGTCAATGGCAAACCTGAGTCAGCCAGCATGGACCTGGCAGCTTCAATGAGGGTCCTGTTCTTTCTCTCCACTACTCCATTTTGTTCTGGAGTCCTTGGAATGCTGAACTGCCTTTTGATTCCCTTTGAAAGATAGAAGTCATCAAGTGTATGATTTCTGAACTCAGTTCCATTATCACTCCTAATACACTTGACTGGAAGGGAATACTGCTTCTCAATGTACAACACAAAGTGGATAATCTTCTGAGCAGCCTCATCCTTTGAGTGTAGAAAGAAAGTCCATGCAAATCTGGAGTAATCATCCACAATTACCAGACAGTATTTTCTTTGCCATGCTCATTACTCTCACAGGACCAAATAGATCCATATGCAGTAGTTGCAAGCAGGCAGTGGACTTGGACACTTCAATAGGAGGAAATGAGACCTTGTGCTGTTTTCCTTTTAAACAAGCAGTGCATGTTTCATCACAGTGGTGAACTCCTTTATTGGTAAGCCTCTGACTAAACTATTGTGGCTAAGCTGATTCATGTTTTTGAGATTGACATGACCAAGCCTCCTGTGCACAGTTCAGATTCTTGAAAAGAGGCTTTGGAAAATAGGCAAGGATTGCCTTTGAGATCTCTTCTTAGAGAGATCTAAGGCATACACTCTTCCTGTCCTGTTGGCTTTCAGGAGAGTGTGATCATCCAACACCTTGTCAATCAAGTGCAAAACTTGGATGACAGAATCCTACAGTTTTGACTTGTGAAAAGGGCAACATGGCCTTTATCACACATTTGACTGACACTCAAGAGGTTGTACTTGAGATTTTCCACATGATTAACATCATCAAATTTGATTTCTCCATTGGAGACAAAGCCCTTCCGATGATGTAACCCTAGCATCATTGCCAAAAGAGACAAATCCCTTCTTTCCTTGAGAGTAGTCATGAAGAAGAGAGATGTTCCCAGTCATGTGCATAGATCCCCCACTGTCTACATACCAGATGCTACTTTGGCATGTTGAAGAACCCTGCAATAATAAACAATCAGTTAGTTTTAGAGACCCAACCTTTTGGTTTTGGGCCTGGTCTCATCAATAGATGGTAAACTAACATGTTTATTTGTAACAACAGCCTGAGAAGAGGAAGATGGTGTAGAAGAGGAGTCCTTTGGCTTAGACCTCCTTCTGTGGTTCAACATAGGAGAATCTAGTTGGTTAACTCTACCCAACAGATGTTGTACCATCCTCACCAGCTGTGTCTGATTTTGTGATAAAGCTTTCAGCTCATCAGACACATTGCTAGTGGAGTTAGATAAGGTCCTATGTTGCACCTTCTTCTTTTGAGCACCCTCAGCTGTCACCTGTTTAACTCCTCCTTTTTGAATTGCTTTAAGGACTTAAGGGTTACAGGATTTGATGTTGCTGATACAAATGTGGTCTCAAACTCAGTTTTCATTTTACCATTTTCTCATTAATTTCTTCTTTTTGTTTGAGTTTGGAACCTCTTTTGTACCAACAATCATCTGTAAGATGATGAACAAACCACATATTCACATGGTTTCTTCTTCATCTTAGGTTGATCATCAACTAAAGAGGGTGAAGCAACAGAAGACTTGTTCTTCAATGCTTTGGAAGCATTGGTTGCTTTCTTGACATCCTCTTTAGTAGCCTTCAAACTCCTTTACTGCCAGTTTTCTTCTCTTCAGTGCTGACAGCAGTTGAAGTTTGAACTTCAGGTGTTAAATCCTGCTCTCCAGTCCTTTCAGGACCTTCAGGATTAACTCCTGAGTTGATCAACTTATTGATCATGTGAATGTCAGCATTTGGACCATCAACATCAGCTGATAGGTTCAAGGAGGACTTGATGCTGACTGCTACTTCTGATTGTGCTGTATCAGAAGGTAGATCACATGATTTGATGGATTGGTTATCACTCTCACCATCAGATTCTACCTCTGCTCTCGGGGTAAAATCTGTAGGTGGAGCAGTGTGATTATAGCCAATGCCAAACTTCACATTTGAAGCAGATTGCTTACTAAGAAGCATTTCAAAACCTTTGCAGATTGTACCCATCTATCACACTCGACCTGGGTAACTGCAAGGGTTTCTTTGAGATCTTTGTACTTCTCTAGAAGTACATCTTCTCTAGCCTTATCATCAATTATTTTGCAATTCAGTTTATAAACCTCATTATTTTATCTTTGAGCACAAACTCAAACTCAGCTTTGTTTTTGGAAATTATTTGTTCTAGCTCAATGTTCTTATTAATTAAAGCTACATTTGCTTCTCTAATGGAGCAAATGCTGCTATGCATTGTCAGAACATAATTTGGCTTTTGCCTCAGAGGATACCTGTGATACCTGAGGTGTAGAGGCATTGGAAGATGAAGTATCAGCAGACCAAAGCCATAAGAGCTAGATTCCCAAAGGGACTGTCACCACCATGTTGACCAGCACCTGAGAACAGTTGATCATGACCAGACAAGTATCTGGTAAACTGCTCCAGTCAACAACTCCTGGGGTGAAGAAGCTGTGTTGTTGAGATGAAGGTTGTTGATGAGATAGGAAGGCTGAGGTTCTGGTAATGCATGAGGTTGTGGTGTCATAGGAACTTGAACTTGATTTGACTGAGGCATGTAATAAACAGGGTACTGATATGGCATTTGGCCTGACGAACAAAATATGCCGGAGATTGTTGTTGAGGATGATGACTAGATGTGACAGGATGTTGCCCTCTGTTTTGTTGACTATTGCCAGGAAAAGTCACAAAGGGTGCAGTAGAGTTTGATCCAGGTGATCTACACTCTCTTGCAAAGTGTCCAAGCCGTTGGCATTTGTGACACTCAACTTGCTCTTGTCAAAACCAACTTTGGTTTTGCCAGAGAGTCCTGGGAATTTTCTTCCAGTTCTTTTGTAGAACTTCTGAGATCTGATATTTATCAAGGCCATTTGGCTCAAAATATCCATCTCTTCTAAGTCATCATCTGCAATCCCCTTGAGATCCATAATGAAACATAAATTGTCATTATTACATCCAGTGAACTGACCATCAACACTTACAAATGCAGAATTAGAAGTGCTCAGAGAGAAATTAATATGCTCATCATACTGGCATTCAGATGAAGCATATTCTGACTCATGACCCACCAAGGCAGTGTTGCCTTGAATAAAGTCTCAGTGAGCTTTCCAGATGAAGACAGCTTTCTCTTCTGTTCTATCTCTCTCTCAAAAGTGAGCAATTTCCCATGGAGTTGGGTGAGAGATAGTTTGTCCAGACTTGCACTGGAGCGTAGGACATAGTATATGTGTCCCATCTCTCAGGCAGTGATCTCAGAAATCTGTTATTCATCTGAATATTGGTGTATTCAAGTTTGACCATTTTTAGTTCAGAGATCAAACAAGAAAACGCCATATTGTTGAGTCAGTGTCTCGCCCTTTCTATGAGAGAATGTCTCATATTGTTGGGCAAGAATTTCTCTATTATTGCCAAGACCTCATCTGTTCCTCCAAATTGTTCTTTCAAAGCAATCCAGAGGTCATGGGCAGTTTCATGATGCATTAGCCCAGAATAGATTTCATTGGGCAAAGCCATGGCCAGAATTCCATGGGCTTTTGCATCAATCTCAAGCAACTTTTTATCCTCATCTGAATATTGCTCCCTCTCTTCGGAACCATTTGATTGGTTTCCGGGTTATTCACATAGGCTTGTGTGGACCATGTACCACTGATGTCCAACACCCTGCGTGTTAACAGACAGGTGATGGAGCATACGTCTTTGCCATATGTTATACTCATTCCTAACCAGCATAGGAGGCTTGGTTGAGGAACCAGTATTGTGAGGATCATTGGAGGGAGTGGTCATTTTCAGTTCAGAAACAGTTTAGTTCAAGTTTAAAAAGTTTTAGACAAACCACAACAAACTCAATGAGAACCAAGAAAAAGATCTCAGGATGAATGAGCAGAAATACAGAAAATTCAATCTCTATAACCGTTTCTTGCAAAAACAAAAACTAATTCAATCAAACTTGGATCTTGAATAGCAGTTTCAATGATCAATTATTAGATAGATCAATGATTAACCTGCTCTGATACCATTTGACAGGATCAGTGATCACAAGTTTGACGTATCAGAATATAAAGCAGCGGAATAACAAACACGAATTAGACAATTGTAGCAAGCCAACGATATTTGTGAGCATTAAGATCGCATACAGTTATAGGGAGAGAATATGAATTTCTGATTTCTAGGAATATTAATAGATGTAGAATATTTCTAATCGAATCAATCAATCATTCCATTCAATTACTCATTTCACTCACTGATTACAATAGGTTGTCACTCTTATATAGAGTGCAACAGTCACTGCTGTTATCACGGAAAGTGACAACTGGCAGATCAATACAGAAATAACTAATTCTTAACAAACTACTGAAATGTTCACAACTACTGAGAACATATCAGCAAGTTAAGTACAAAATATAAAACTACTGAAACTACAACGACTGAAGAACAAGCTCTTCAGTCGTTTTACAAAACTACTGAAACTTAGAAATAAAAACTACTGATATCACAACTACTGAAGAAGAAGTACTCTTCAGCAGTTGTGACAAACTACTGAGGCTTCAGTACTTGATCTTCAGACTTTGACCTTCAGGTGTTTCATCAGCTGATGACTTCAGTAGATATCATCAGCTGATGTCTTCAGTCTTTGTCTTCAGACTTTGTACATCAGTTGTTGATCTTCAGCACTTGTGAACTCTTCAGCTGTTGTTCTTCAGTACTTTGGTCTTTCAGCTTCAGCACTTGTGTTCTTCAGCTGTTGTACTTCAGCACTTTGGTTCTTCAGCTGTTAAGGTCTTCAGCACTTGATCTTCAGCTGTTGAAGTCTTCAGCACTTGTCAAACTAGATGAGGCTTTCAGCACTTGTTGTGATACTGTGTGGGACTTAGAGATTTTCTGATCTTGGCTCATTGGTTCTTTTGGTCCAACAAAAGAGGTTTGGCCGAGGTGGTGCCCCGACGAGTAACAAGAAGGCACGAGTGGATGATCATCGTGTGGTCATATCTGATGCAGGGTCGAAGAAGTGTGGTAGATGTGGGAAGGAGTATACTGGAGAATGTAGGATGCGATCGAACTTATGCTTCAAATGTGGGAAGACGGGGCATATAGCAAAGGACTATCGTACAGTCCGTTGTTTTAACTATGGCGTGAAGGGTCACATGAGTAGAGATTGTAAGAAGCTGAGGGCTGAGGGTTCTGGGGTGAAGAAGACTAGAGGTGAAGGACTGAGGGCGAGTGCTAGAGCATTCACAATGACGCAGGAGGAGGCTAGGACAAACCCGGATGTCGTATCAGGTACATTCTAGTAAACCAAACTTTAGCCTCTGTGTTATTCGATTATGGTGTTAGTTAAAGTTTTATTTCTGCTACTTTCTGTGCTAAACTACATGTTAGTAGTAGGAGTGTTGATGCGCCCTTTGATGTAGAAACTGCCATAGGTAAGTCTACTAGCATTTCTGAGATGATAGAAGGATGTGATGTGGAATTAGAAGTTGATAAGTTTCTGGTTAGACCGTTTGTGATGACCTTAGGTGGTTTCGATATGGTTCTTGGGATGGATTGGTTAGCGGATTACGAGTAAACATTGTGTGTCGCAAGAAGATGATTCGTCTGATAGCACCTGACGGGAGTAAGGTGACAGTTTATGGGGATCGAGTCACGATGATCCAAAAGTGATCTCTACGGTGGTGGCGGGAAAGTGCATGAGGCGTGGATGTAGTGCCTACTTGGCTTACGTGAAGGATGTAGAAACACCAACACCACAACTGTCTAATGTATCGGTTGTGTGTGACTTTCCAGACATGTTCCCAGAAGACTTACGAGGAGTGTCACCTAACCGTGAGATTGAGTTTCAGATTGATCTGATACCGGGTGCCCAACCTGTTGCCAAGGCACCATATCGGTTGGCTCCTACTTAAATGAAAGAATTGATGGATCAGTTGCAAGAGCTACTTGATAAGGGGTTAGACCAAGTATCTCTCCTTGGGGTGCTTCGGTCTTGCTCGTGAAGAAGAAAGACGGTAGTATGAGGATGTGTATTGACTACCGTGAGCTGAATAAGTTGACGATAAAGAACCGCTAGCCCTTACCAAGAATTGATGACTTGTTTGATCAGCTTCAAGGTGCTAGTTGGTTTTCAAGGATAGATCTTCGATTTGGTTACCATCAGTTGAAAGTGAAGGATCAGGATATCCCAAAAACAGCTTTTCGCACGCGTTATGGTCATTACGAGTTTCTTGTCATGTCATTTGGTCTGACCAATGCACCAGCTGCCTTTATGGATTTGATGAATCGAGTGTGTCGGCCGATGTTGAATAAATCAGTGATTGTGTTTATTGATGATAACCTGATTTATTCAAACAACGAGAATGAACATGTCAGTCACATTCGTGAGGTGTTGGAGACATTGAGAAGGGAGAAGTTGTATGCTAAATTCTCCAAGTGTGCATTTTGGTTGCAGGAAGTTCAATTCTTGGGTCATGTGGTGAATCCTGATGGGATCACGGTGGACCCGACAAAGGTGGAGGCGGTGATGCAATGGAAGTCTCCAAAGACGCCATCCGAGATTCGTAGCTTCTTGGGTTTGGCGGGCTATTACAGAAGATTCATTCAAGACTTATCTAAGATCGCTTCTCCACTAACCAAGTTGACCCGGAAAGATGTAAAGTTTGCATGAGGTCAAGCTCAAGAGATGGCCTTTGAGGAGTTAAAGGCGAGGTTGACTCAAGCTCCTGTTCTGTCATTACCTGATGGAAGTAAAGATCTGGTGGTTTATTCTGATGCTTCCTACTCGGGGTTGGGGTGTGTGTTAATCCAGAGGGCAAAAGTTATAGCCTATGCATCCCAACAGTTAAAGGTTCATGAGGTTAATTACCCTACCCATGATTTGGAGCTAGCAGCTGTGGTCTTCGCGTTAAAGATTTGGAGGCACTACCTATACGATACAAAGTGCATCGTATTCACTGACCAAAAGAGTCTGAAGTACTTCTTTGAGAAGAAGGACCTGAACATGAGGCAAAGAAGATGGTTGGAGCTTATAAAAGACTATGATTGTGAGATCCATTACCATCCGGGCAAAGCCAACATGGTGGCGGATGCCTTTAGTAGAAAAGAGATACCCGAACCGATTCGGGTGAAAGCTTATCAGTTGATCATGACCTCTAATGTGATGAATCAAGTCAAAGAGGTTCAAGATGGAGCATTGAAAGAAAATCATCTTAACTCTGAAAGAATGAGAGGTCTGGTCGCAGAATTGGGTGAAAACACACTCGGTGTTAGAATCCGATTTGGACGAATGTGGTTTCCTCGTTTTGGGGATCTACGTGTGAAGATTATGGATGAAGCTCACAAGACTCGATACTCTATTCATCCCGGTGCTACAAAGATGTACCAAGACAAGAAGAAAGACTATTGGTGGTCGGGTATGAAGTGTGATATGGTGGAGTATGTGAATAAATGCCTTACTTGTTTACAAGTGAAGGCCGAGCATCAGAAGTCATCTGGGAAGATCCAACCTTTGGATATACCGGAATGGAAGTAGGAGCACATCACCATGCATTTCATTACAAAGCTGCCACGTACCCTGAAAGGTATGATGCCATATGGGTGATAGTTGACTGGTTGATGAAGAGTGCTCACTTGCTACTGATCCGGGAGACATATTCATCCGAGAGGTTGGTGGATCTGTTCATCAGGGAGATAGTAACTCGTCATGGTGTGCCGGTGTCTATTGTGTCTGATCGTGACACCCGTTTATATCTAAATTTTGGAAGAAATTCCATAATGCGATGGGGACGAGGTTACATATTAGCACGACTTATCATCCTCAACAGATGGTCAGTCGGAATGGACGATTCAGATGCTAGAAGATATGCTTCGGGCATGCGTCATTTATTTTGGAGGAAGTTGGGATGACCACTTACCGTTAGCCGAGTTATCATATAACAACAGTTATCATGCCAGTATTGGTATGCCTTGTTATGAGATGCTATAAGATAGGAGATGTAGAACACCCATCTGTTGGGGTGAGATTGGTCAGAAGGAATTACGAAGCGTCGAGGTGATCAAGGCTACGACTGAGAAGCTTGAAAGGATCAAGGCCTTCATGAAGGCAGCCAAAGATAGACAGAAGTCGTATGCTGATAAACGACGTAGACTGATTGAGTTCTAGGTGGGTGACAGGCTTATGTTGAAGGCCTCACCTTGGAAGGGTATTATTCGGTTCAGAAAGCGGGGCAAGTTGAGCCCGAGGTACATAGGGCCTTTCCGAATCATTACTAGAGTAGGAGAGGTGGCCTATAGATTGGAGATACCAGATGAGCTAAGTGGAATTCACCCGACATTCCATGTATCTCATCTAAGAAAGTGCCTAGTAGACGAGGATATGATTGTACCACTGGAGGATATCGAGGTAGATGAACGGCTCAATTATGTAGAGCAATGATGTGCTCCAAATTATACATAAAAATCCTATCAAAAGCACCTCAATTATACATTAATACCTTCCTTAAAATGATGAAAATGTACTTAAAATTGTTAAATTGTGTTTTCAGGTGTTCAAAAGGGCAAGTTGGACAAAAGAAGCATATTTAGCAAGAAATTGAAGTAATTCGAGCTTTGGAGTCCAAGCATAGGGCCGTTCCTCTTTAAGCATGCCCCCATGCTTTGCTAGAAACACACCCCCATGTTTGGACATCTAAAAGGACAAGAAGTACTGTTCCCTAAAAGTAGACACGGGGTCGTGCCCCATAAGGCACGGGGCCATGCCCCACTTCCAACACGGGGCCGTGCCCGACACAACATGCATTTACGAGCCGACCAACTTCGTAAGCATTGTACTAGCACGGGACCGTGCCTTTTAGGCACGGGGCTGTGCTTAAATAGAAGCCTAAGTTCACCATTTTTGGCAAGCTTTGGTAGGAGAGTTACTCTATAGAACTCTCTCGGGAATCAAGACTTCAAGGTCATTTGGAGGCTTGGGAGGTGCCTACAACACTTGGAAGAAGCTCGGGATAGTCTAAACATCATCCATTGTGGATTATTGGTTGATTGTTCCATTTCACCGATGATTACATATTATCTCCTGTGTTATCTGTTGTTATGCTTAAGCTCATTATGAGCTAAACTCTTTTTATCATCCTAATCGGATGAAACTTATGTAATTTGTGATGAACTAATGGTGTGATAAATATATGTTAATGTTATGCTGGTCTTGGAAAACTATTGATGGGTAGCATCTACATTTGAACGGGAAGTTATAAATTTATGGTTTGTGATTGTGATTGTCATACAAAGTTGGAAAACCATATGATTAACTTTCATTCGTGAAACCGGTCTTCATAATAAATCCATGGCTAATGAAATAGAAATGGTTATTAGATATCATATCACTTTAACTTTTTGATCATTTGCGGGTTCCCTTTTATTAGTTTGAGAAATCTTCAGTAATTGTTATGGTTTTCTAAAATTAATGGTATGTTAGGAAGGAACTTGATCAACTCTCTTTTTAACATTAAGTTATGTTTTCAGAAATCATATGTCAAATAGGTCACAAATGATTACCTACATTACTAGGGCTTTGATCTAAGCAGTAAAACTCATCCCGACATGATCCTAGTCACTACAGCAGCAGGATAGACGAGAATCATGCCAGCTCATCTTTATAAACATTAACACAATTACATTAATCCATATCTTTAAATCACACCACCAATTCATCACGATTACATAAGTGGAGTCTAATTAGGATGATAACTTTTATTCTCTAGTTTTAAATCCAAACGCTTCAAATCTTAGTTTACTTTATTTTTATCATTGTTGTTAAACCCTAAAAATCTTTCCAATGCAACTTATCAGTTTCTTTAACAAAAACCAAATCTGATAGTCAAATCGTCAAGTTTGTTAAGTAGGCTAGGTGTGTCCATAGATTGATACTCGATTCTTATCAATACTATATTACCACACGACAGGTACACTAGTTTTTTGTGTGTATGATTTAGTACTTGTAATAACCAATTAAAACTGAATCTATGCGTAAAATAGTATCAAATATATATACTTGTAACAAGCAGCACCAGTCATTGAAGAAGACATTTTGGACGATACACCATCCGAAGAAGACATGGCTAACCAAGACGAGGAAATGAAGATAACACACTATGCCACACCGTCAATAGATGGTTATGAGTCTAGTGTTGTCCAACTAGCAATAGCGGCCAACAATTTCGAGATTAAGTCTAGTATTATCCAACTCATTGAAAACTCTGTTCAGTTCATTACAAGACGAAGATCCTAATGCTCACATCTCACGATTCCTTCGTATCTGTGCTACCTTCAAAATCAATAACTGTTCAGACGATGCCATTCGACTAAGACTTTTTCCATTTTAACTTCGAGGCCGAGCCATCGACTGGCTTGATTCACTTCCGCCTGGTTCCATCACCACATGGGCGGAAATGGCTGAGCAATTCATTTTGAAATACTTTCCACCCGATCGCACTGCCAAACTAAGAAGCAACATCACAAGTTTCCGCCAAGACGATAATGAATCATTACACGCAGCATGGGAGAGATATAAAAGTCTCCTTCGGAGATGCCCACATCACAGACTTGATTTGTGGCTGCAGTGTCAAACCTTTTACGATTCAATCAGCGTAGCCCACAAGCAAGCGGTAGACCAAAGTGCGGGATGAGATTTTAGAAGTGTCACACCAACAGAAGCATACCAAGCCTTAGAAGAGCAGGTAAGAAGAGCTTTACCTACAATCCCTTAAGGACCAAACCCAGTTCTAAAGGTATCCATCAAGTAGACTCTAAAACCCTAATTGCAGCCCAATTAGAAGCTCTACCACAATATTTGAACAATTGCAAAATGAGCTAAAGAAAACCCCAACGCGATGCAACACATGTGGAAGTTCACACAAGACCAACGAATGCCCACAAGACATTATGGTAATTGAATATGTTGACTACGTAGGAGGCCCAAGCAACTCGTACAACAACAACTCATATTAGAGAGCAACTCGAATTGCAAAGATGCTGGTAATAACCAACAATCATCTGGATTCAACCGAAGGCCTCCTTACCAACAACAGAAACACCATACTAAGGCCTTAGCAACCAAGATCGTGGAGCATCATCAATGGAAGATTTATTGCAGCAGTTGTTGTTAACCACACAAGCCACATATGCGTACATCCGTAAATCTGATCGAAGAAATGAGGAGAGGTTCCAAAGAAACAAAGCTGACATGAAAAGTAACAAAGCATCATTGCAGACCATAGAGCACCAAGTAGGTCAAATTGCACAACAGCTATCTGAAAGACCTCAAGGAGCTTTGCCCAGCAACACTATGACAAACCCTAATGCTCAAGTCAAAGCCATCACCACCAGGAGTGGCAAAACCACTCAAGGTGATGCACCCGCATTACAACCCATCCTTGAGGAAGTAGAGACAGAAAATCCAAGTAATACGAGTGATAAGCAAAAGCAACATGTCGTCATTGAAGAACCAGCCAAGAAATATGTTCCACCACCACCTTATGTTCCACCACCTCCATATCCAGGTCGTTTGAGACAACAAAGAATGGAGGCACAATACGGCAAATTCCTTGGGTTGTTCAAGCAACTCCATATCAATCTGCCCTTGGTGGAGGCCTTAGCACAAATTCCAAACTACGCTAAGTTTCTAAAAGGTGTCTTGTCAAACAAAAAGAAATTGGAAGAGTTATCACACGTGGTTTTAAATGAGGAATGCTCTACAGTTTTTCAAAACAAACTACCTCAAAAGATGACTGATCCAGGAAGTTTCACCATACCTTGCCTAATAGGAAATCTTGCTGTTAGTAATGCGTTAGCTGATTTAGGTGCAAGCATTAACCTTATGCCTTATGTGGTTTTTGAAAAACTAAACTTAGGTGAACCTAGACCTACCCGTATGAGCATCCAGTTAGCTGGCCGATCTGTCAAATATCTGAGGGGCATCGTTGAAAATCTCTTAGTTAAAATTGACAAATTCGTATTTCCCGTTGATTTTGTGATACTTGACATGGATGAAGATAAAAATCTTTCACATATCCTAGGTCGACCTTTCTTAGCGACTGCTCGAGCCCTCATTGATGTTTGTACAGGCAAACTCACGCTTAGAGTAGACGAGGAGGAAGTAAATTTCGATATAGACTAATCCATGAAACACCCTCAACATCATGATGACTCACTCTATTGCATTGATGCTTGCGATTCGATCATAAGCCGTCATTTGAAGAAAACTCTTCAAAATGAAGCTTGCAACACTCATATAATAGAAGTCCAAATCACCGAACCCATCTGTGAGAACCAAATCATTCCAGAACTTGAAGTTGATGAAACAACACTTCATCAAGAAGCATTTGAGATCATTGAGCAAGATCTTGAACCGAAAGCCAAACTTTCTATAGAAGACCCTCCAGATTTAGAGCCCAAAGAACTTCCATCTCATCTCGAATACGCTATTCTTGAAAACACATCTCAACTTCCTGTCATAATCTCATCCACCTTATCAATTGATAAGAAGAACAAGTTGCTCATGTGCTAAGGCACACAAACGAGCAATTGCATGGAAAATCATGGACATCAAGGGAATCAATCCTCCTTTTGCACTCATAAAATATTGATGGAGGAGAACTTCAAATCCGTCATTCAATCTCAAAGACGTTTAAACCCGAGCATGCAGAGGTGGTGAAGAAAGAAGTAATCAAACTGCTAGATGCCGGTTTGATTTACCCTATTTCTAATTCACCTTGGGTCAGTCCCGTCCAAGTTCTTCCAAAGAAGGGAGGAATGACTGTTGTAACTAACGAGAAGAATGAGCTTATTCCCACTCATACTGTTACCGGATGGAGAGTTTGCATAGACTATCGCAAACTCAATGACGCCACAAGGAAAGATCACTTCCCTCTTTCTTTCATCGACCAAATGCTTGAGCGATTATCTGCATAAATGTTCTATTGTTTCCTGGATGGTTTCTCGGGTTATTTTCAAATCCCTATTGCTCCCGAAGATCAAGAGAAGACGACATTCACCTGTCCATATGGCACATTTGCTTATCGGCGAATGCCCTTTGGATTGTGTAATGCTCCTGCTACATTCAAAGATGCATGGTAGCAATTTTTCATGACATGATTGAACACTCAATGGATGTTTTCATGGATGATTTCTCCATCTTTGGAAACTCATTTGAGTAATGTCTTGAAAATCAGAAAAGATGGTGGTTAGATGTGAAGATTCTAACCTTGTTTTAAACTAGGAAAAGTGCCACTTCATGATTACGGAAGGAATAGTGTTAGGACACAAAATGTCTCGAGCAGGGCTTGAAGTCGATGAAGCCAAAGTCGACACTATTTCTAAACTTCCCCATCCCACAACTGTGAAAGATGTCAGAAGTTTCCTTGGTCATGCAGGATTCTACCGTCGTTTCATCAAAGATTTCTCAAAAATTGCTCGACCAATGACTCAACTTCTCGAGAAACATGCGCAATTCGTATTTTCTGATGAATGCACTAGTGCATTCAAATTTCTTAAGGATAGACCGGTAACTGCTCTAATCATGGTTTCCCCAGATTGGACTCTACCATTTGAACTCATGTGCAACGCAAGCGATTTCGCGTAGGAGCCGTATTAGGACAAAGGAAAAACAAGCAATTTCACCCAATTCATTATGCGAGCAAAACCCTTAATGATGCACAAGAAAACTACGCCACCACCGAAAAAGAACTTCTTGTGGTAGTTTTCGCATTTGACAAATTCCGCTCGTATCTCATTCTTTCAAAAACATTGTTTACACAGATCATGCAGCCCTTCGTTATTTGTTCAACAAACAAGATGCAAATCCAAGATTGACTCATTGGATTCTTCTGCTTCAAGAATTTGACATCGAAATTCGTGACAAGAAAGGAGCAGAAAATATAGCGGTTGATCATCTCTCGCGTCTTGAGGATTCAAGTCCTTCACAAACTGAGGAAGCCATAATAAACAACAATTTTCCTCAGAATTCCTTATGCACATTCAATCCTCAATCGATGGACAATAATGGTTCGCCGATTTTGAAAATTACTTAGCAAGCAATTCTTCTCAAAGGAATGACTTATCAGCTAAAGAAGAAATTCTTTACTGATATCAAACATTACTATTGGGAAGACTCGTATCTGTTCACAATCGGTGCAGACCAACTCATTGGAAGATGCATATACGGAAGAGAAGCAAAACAAATCTTAAGGCACTGTCATGAAGGACCCACAGGAGGACTCCATGTAGCAACCTTAACAGCCAAGAAAGTATTTGACTCTGAATTTTATTGGCCCACAATTTTCAAAGATGCTCACAACATAGTACGCACCTGTGATGCATGATAAAGAGCAACCAATATCTCAACACGGGATGAGATGCCTCAGAAACCAGTTCAAGTATACGAGATATTTGATATATGGGGTATTGATTTCATGGGGCCATTCTCGGTGTCATATGGCAATCGTTACATCTTGGTAGAAGTTGATTATGTTTTAAAATGGGCTAAAGCTCAAGCCCTGCCTACCAATGATCCTAGAAACGTTGTCAAATTCCTTAAAAAATTATTCTCTCATTTTTGTGCCCCCAAAGCTCTAATTAGTGACCGAGGAACTCATTTCTGTAACAACCAGCTCGAACGAGCAATGGCACATTATGGAGTTCACCATCGCTTTACAACTGCTTACCATCCACAAGCGAATCAGCAAGCTGAAGTCACTACCCGAGGCATCAAATGAATCCTTGAGAAAATTGTAGGTCAAAACCACAAGGACTGGTCTACAAAGTTAGATGATGCATTATGGGCTTTTCGAACAACCTATAAGACTCCCTTGGCACAACACATTCAAAATAATCTATGGGAAGTCGTGTCATCTACCGGTGGAACTAGAGCACAAGGCTTTTAGGCACTTAAAGCAGCAAACCTAGACCAAGACCCTGTAAGGAAGAATCGATTCCTACAAATTCATGAATTGTAGGAATTTAGAGAACAAGCATAAGAAAACGCTAGGGTTTACAAAGAAAAGACAAGGAAATTCCACAACACTCGATTAAAGAACACAAAACAATTTCATGTGGGAGAACGTGTCTTACTATACAACTCTCATTTACGTTTGTTCCCCGGAAAACTGAAATCACGTTGGTCTGGACCTTATACAATCAAAAACGTGTTTTTAAATAGTGCCATTGAAATTTATAACCACGAAGGTTTAAGTTTCAAAGTGAATTATCATCGTTTGAAACCATATAACGATGGACCAACCAAGATTCCCTTGGAGGAACTACGCCTCCGCCCTGACAAAAGCTAAATTGTGGGGAAGGGTCGTGTCGAAGACCCGAAACTTAAACACGACACCTGTACATAAGTTTTCCTTGATTTTTTTACAATTTTTAGGATCTCACAAGCACAAGCACAGGATCGTGCCACATGAAGCATGCCCCCGTGTCTCTTAAAAAAATTTTCCACGATCTCCGCTGACGATTCTGGAACGTTGCAGGTCGAATTTAAGACGAATTCTGACATGCACGGGGCCGTGCCTAGCCAAGCACGCTCCCGTGTTCATTTCCACGACCAGTATATAAATACCACACTTGTTCAATTCTTTCATCACACTCACTCCTGTTTAAAAATATCTGAAAAATGAAAGAATCAAGTCATGGAAGTTCCAACTGGAATCCTGCGAAGAAACCGCGTTCTGAAACACGAGAACCAACGACTCAAGAATATTTCTTCAAGCTGCATGAACTAATCAAACAACTGACTGAAATGAACCTCATTGTGTCCCAACGCTTAGCTGAACTTATCCAAAAAGTTCAACAGATGAGTGAGGAACTCATTTCCATTAACCGGCAGCTTGCGGAATTAAGCAACCGCACTTCTCACTATCCATCCCGAACCTTCCACATGAAATGTGTGGAGGTTTCTTTTAGAAGCATTTTGTGATGTCCTAAGTGCGCTGTTGCA
This sequence comes from Flaveria trinervia, assembly GCA_025506515.1. NCBI lineage: Eukaryota > Viridiplantae > Streptophyta > Magnoliopsida > Asterales > Asteraceae > Flaveria > Flaveria trinervia. The sequence continues at coordinate 18,283,638 of CM046448.1, forward strand.
CGTTAAAGAGTCTGGTTTTACTGTTTCAGATTCTCGGCTTTTAACGTATTGTGTAACCGTAGGATCTTAGGAAATGTAATTTTCAATTTGTCTTGTGCTATTTAACTATAGGACTATTTTCGTATCTTTTCTGATGATTTGGTAGTGATAAAACTTAACCGGGAAAATTGCGTAACGCGCGAAACTAAAAAACGGAACAACAAAAAAAAACTGAAACCGAGCTTCAACACTTGAACACGGCCCTGTGCCTACAGAGGCACGCCCCCGTGTTCAACAAAAAATGACACAAGCTGACATATTTCAGCCTTTTGTCTTGTTCCCCTTCAATTTTGCGTGATAAATACTGACTTCATTGCCTCATCAGTTCGTATCCACCTTTCTTTTCACCTTATTTTGCATTTTTTTCTTTCATCTTTTTAGAGTTCTTTCAAGAGTATTTGATCAAGAGGTTAGTATGCTAATTCCTATGATTATGATAGTCATTTACATGTAGTTAGGTGATTAGGTCTCTAAACAACCGAAATCCTAGCAATTATGTGTAAAGGTTTGTTCTTAAACGTTTTTTGGAATGATGAATGCTTTCAACCTACTTGTTCATGTTTATTCTTGTAAGTAGATTAATGTTAATTAGTATGTTTAGTTAGTTAATTTGTTTGTTTTCTTTTATTGTTAACAAGACTATCTTAATAATTCATGGTGAAATCTTTGTTAATCATGTTCAAGAGTTCCCAAGTGGTATTAAACATAAAATATATTTTTGGGTATCTTGAATTATTAACAAATGATTAAAATGTTAAATTCATAATCTTTGATTTTTAAAGCAAGAAAATGTTAAACCATGCTTAATCAACGATTTACAAACACAACCACGTGTGCTCGAGTCAAGATTCATGCCTTACCATGTTTACCTCACCCCCACGTTTCACAAAACGCAACCCCCATGTTCAACATTTTTCCTAGGATGATAAATTCTCAACTATTTTTGAACATGAGTTGAATCATTATGATGTTATGTCTTGAAAAACACATGGTTTTCACTACCATCATGAAACTATTCAAGAAATTTGTTTTGTATAGATTAACTTATTTTTGAAACTTCAGGATCATGAATCATCCCTACTTACGTTTTGAAAGGAGCTGCGAGAGATGGTGTCATGATAGACTTCAAAGACTACTACAAAGGGTCGAAAGATCCCACTTACAAGCGGATGAAGAAACACTAGCGGCAGTCGAACAACTAGAAAGATACAAAACATTATTAAGTGTTCAGTGAAAGCGTTTATTCTCACAAAATAGACCTTCCATTTATGAACTAACTCTTGAATTTTTAGCATCTTTCAAATTTAGCATAAAAGACTCTGACCCTTGGGATAATAATGCAGTTTCATTCAGACTTGCTGGACATTGGCACAAAACATCCATTGCCTTGTTCAGTGTCTATCTCGGGATCTACACGGAACAAGAAATGGAGGGGGAAGCAATATTTGGAATGTCGGCTTACCATACCTTCCTGAACGAGGAAAGTAAAGACGCGAAAGTGGTGCAATGAGGAAAGCATTTTGAGAGCGGATTGGAATGGAGGGTTCAACTCGAGTAAAACAAAAAGCAGTCAGATACGAGACCGCTGCTGCGATACATTCATTAGTTACTTTGTCATTCCATAACATCTTGTGGTCAAAGCGAGGGAGTTGTTAACTTGAGGGACTTGTTCATTTTATATTGTATGGTTAATCAGTTGCATGTAATATTGGGTATTTGTTTTGTAATCTTTTTGCCAGGAATGCGATTGCAGGTGCTCTAACACCCATGTTTGGAGGAAGCTGGATTTTGAACTTATACGAGAGCTATGGTTATAACACTGAGGGAACTGAAGGAGTGATGCTGGGACTGTTAGACTTGAGCATTTTCACAAGTATGTACATGGTGACAAGCCTACCAAATGGGCAGCCGAGATTCATGGATAAGAAGGGAAAAATCTGGGATCTAGTGGACCCCGAAGAAATACTTATGGATCTCGACATGCCAATACAGCCGGAAGGAGCCGGAGCTGGATCTTCAAGTTCACGTACAAGGGAATTCCTAACCATGTTATACCTTTATGTGTCAATACAAACCACCAGCGACCATGCAAGGCGATCATTTGAATATGCCCAACAAGCCTTCAACCGAGTCGAAAATCTGTATTCCCGAGTCGATGACCTGAGCAACGATGTCACGTACATCAGGAACCGAATGTACCATGAGAGAGGGATGTCTCCCCACAAAGCCCTTGAATACCGTATCATTTTCGGGGACCTGGCACACTTGTTTCGTGCCATTCTATCTTTTAATTTATGTCATTTTGTTTTTTTTTTTATTTATTTTTTGTGTTTAGAATTTTAATGCTTTCAATAAATTGGTGACATTTCAGGTGATCCCAAAGATTCTACCAAAGCAAGGGCAACCAAACACAAGAGACAAATTCATCATTTCTAGAGGAGTTATTTCATTACCCCTTCTCGGTCTAGATTATGTTAATGACATTAAGGACAATGTGAATTTTAAGTGTGGGGATGGGAGTAATGTATTTGACATTCCTAAAAAGGTCCAAATTTAAAAATTTTAGGAAAAGATCACTTAACAAGTAATTTTTGTAACAAGAAACCAACACTTAATATAATTTTGATAAATCAATTTATAAATCTACGTTTTCGGGAAATAAAGAAGTAAATTCATGACGTCCAAATAAAATTGAAAATGTTTTTTTTGTGATATCCTTAAAAGCAATAATCTACTCTAGTAAAATATTTAATCATGTAAAATAAAACACTTGTACCCATTTCCATCCATATGTGAGTTTATTTTTGAACCTTAAACAGCTTTGGCAAATTGTAATTCTACTTTCATTCTAGATTTAATTGAGGGTTCCATATGATACGTGTGATTTGAACTTGCTTTGGGTATGCATTTCAATACCTTAATTAGTATTTTTTGCATAAAAATGAGTTAGGCACTAAGTGACCTTAACCAATCAAGCCCCAACCATTCATTTTAACTTTCCTTACCCAAACATCAACTTTAGTTAGCCCCGTTGAGCTTAAACGTTTTTATCTTTCAATCACCCGAACCACCATGTCACTTAACCAAAAAAACCTTCAACAAAACCTGTTTTCGTTAAAGAGACGTTTTTGGTTTAAAAAAATTGGTCTTTTACCGGCAGACCTTAAAGAACTAGAATGCATTCTTTTTATTTCAATTTGCTTTGTTGCCTTTATCACGCAAAACCAGGACTTCCCCCGGAAATCCGAGAACAAATTTTCAATCTCACGTTCAACGCAAGAAAGAAATGGAGAAAAAAGGAACAAGTTCCGCCATTTTGTGGAATTTCAAAAAGTGCTATAAAGAGACGGGCAAAAAGATATGAAAGATGCCCGAATTGTGGAAATTGGTCTCATAATGGAAAATGTAAAAAGAATCAAACTAAATCTCAATACGAATACACAGAACTAATCTGATTGGGTGCTATTAGGCTTCAAGCCGAACGATCCTTGAGAAAGGAAAGTTTTGTGTATCTTCGGGTAAAAGATGAAGTACGATTCTTGAAAGCAAAATATGATCTTGACAATCTGACCTTAAACGAGTCCTCAAGTTAGCATATCCCTTCTAGCTTGAAGTATTGTGTAGGGAACCATTTATTATTTCCTTGTTGTTTATGTTAGAAAAAATAAGCCAAGACCGTCGTCTTTAACAATTAGCCACTTTTTCCATATATTTCTTACCCGAGCCCGAGCCAAGTTAAAACCCATCAAAAACCTAATGATTTATGCAAGTAAATATCTGAGTAGGTGGAGATTTGATCCCTTAAAAAGCATATGATTTCACATGTATTCATACTAGGCAATTGAGTGTGTTAGTCATACTTAATCTGACTGGGTTAAGTAAGAGTAAGATTCTTACTGCGAATCGAATATGGTAATCAAGTCAGTGATTGAATGGCGGAAACAAACAATCAAAGAACATTCAATGCAAGAAAATTAATCATAAATGCTTTTGTATTGTATATATGAAAGTTGATAAATTACAGAGAATAATTACAACAAAAATTCTCTATCTGTCAGCCGTCGCCTCATGTACGAGGTATCTATTCTATTTATAGGCAGACAAGATGCCTTTTACGAAATGACTAAACTACCTCTAACCTATTACATCAGAACTAGTCTAAGTCTTCATCTGCATCTTTTCTTGTTCATCCGCATTGACAAATGCAGATGAGTTAACTTGATCAGCGTTTCTTCACTTGATCATCCGCATTAGTATGTTGGTCATCCGCATTGGTTAATGCGGATGAACAAATACTTATGCGCATTTGTTCCGCCATCCGTATTTGTCAAATGCAGATGAGCAAAGTCTTGTTCGCATTAACTTTTAGTCTTCCGCATTAGTCAATGCAGAAGAGTAAATACTTCTCCGCATTAGTATTATGTCTTTCGCATTGACAAATGCGGAAGACAACACTTGTTCTTTTCCTTAGCAGAATTTCATCCGCATTTCTTCTTGGACTTAAGGGATTTTAGCAGAGCAATCATCAAATCACCCATTGAGTTGGGATGTATGATCCTTTCAAGGGTTCAACAATACTGATAAGTTTTCTCATCATAGTATTCATTTGAGATGGGTATGGAGGAATGAGTACCGGACACCATTTTCCTCTTTAGTGATTCTGTTAGCTTCACCTTCAGCTCAGGGAATACAATCTCTTCTGCTTGCATCTTTTTCTTCTTCTCAAGGGGATTGACAAATGTTTTATCTTTTCTCATGCATATTGTCTTTAATGAATTGAAGTTGTCTATTCTTCTAAACATCTTAAGTATGTTCTCAAATTCATATCCCGTGAACATAGCTGTATGATTGATCAGTTCAAGTTAAGCTAGTTCTTTTAAATCATGAATCTCCAAGGCATTTACAAGAGCTGAGTACTCTGTAACGAATTGGACTAGCCCTGAGATCCTTTTCACCATGAACATATTCCATGTACTGTCATACTTCCAAGCAATTATCTTTTGATCAACTTTGCCCTCGGGAGTAGACACCCCTCTGATCAGCTCTGCCGTGGTCAATCCTTCTTGTAGTTTCAACAGAGATGGTTCTGCAAACCATTCAGGGTACTTGTGTAGTACAGGAGCCAGTAGTTCTTGGTCTTTTTGATTCAGCATCATGTCTTCAGCTGATGCTCTATTCTTGGCTTAGTGCTTGATAATTCTTCTTCTAGCTTCTTATGTCTTTCTTTCTTCTAATTAATCAGTTGAAGAGTTGCATCCTTTAATGAGTTGGTTTTCATGTTCCCAATCTTCCTTCTTGTGAACCCTTGACTTGAAAGATAGTCCTTCATTTCCTTATCTGACATACTATAAGGATCAGGAAATAGTGGTTCAGGTGTTGGGGAAGATTTCTTCATAGATGATAGTTTAGACAGAGGAGCTTTCCTTGAAAAGATCTTTCATACTCAGTAGATTTCATTATAGGAGGCAATTTTAGTGCAGAATCCTTCTAAGTGTTGATTTCTAATACTCGGTTTCAACACTTGGATCCAGCAACTTGTTCACCTTTTCTTCTTCTTCCTTCATTCCTTCATATGTCATCCCAAACACTTCATCTAGATCATACCCATGATTGACTAAGAACATGGCTTTAATCATTAATCATCAGTTTGAGCCTTAGACACCATTTCTTGAACTGGTTTTTTAGACTTTAATGGACTATCCATATCAACATCTTGTGTAACATCATAGCCTCCAGCAATCTATCCTTCTTCTAAATCAATCACACCTGCTAATTTCTTCAATTGAGCTTCAGCCTGCTCATGCTCTTCAAGAAATTCAACAATTTCTACCAGGCTTCTGGGGTCATCTTTTTGTTTCTTAAATGTTTCTTCTTCAACCACTGGTCTTTTACCCTTAGCCTTTTTAGCTAGATATTTTCTTTTTCTTGAGTAAGTTTGAAGTTGTGGGCTTGAAGTTTCAGCTTTTTCTACCACTTCAAGTATCTTTTCAGGTGTGATTGGCTCTTGATCATTAATTTCAGTTTTCTCCTCCTCTTTCTTTTTCGTTTCTTTTTCCTTTTCTTTTTCCTTTTCATACATCTCTTTTATTGTTTCTTTCTGTTCTTTAGATAAAGACACAGCAGGGACAATCTGCATGGTCAACTCCTTCTCCAAAGGAACTGGTGATTTAGGGATGAATACAATAGACTCTGAATCAGTCCTTTGATTATTTACAAATTCCCAAAATCCATCATCTATAATGAATTTTTCAAATGAAAAACTGTTTAATGCATGAAAAAGTTCCTCAAATTCAGCTTTCTTAGTGCGAGACTCATCTGTTTTTCCAGAGTAGATCACCATCTCTATACTTTGTTCATGCCTTGTTTGACTTGTATCTTCTTCTTGTTCTTTATTCTCAGATACAACCTGATTTTCATCATTTTCATCCTTTTCTTGTTCATTTTTCATTTCATCAGAAACAACATTTCTTTGAATCTCAATTACTAGCTCAAGTTCAGAGATCCTTTTGTTTTGTCTTTGAAGCTCTTTTTCAAGACTAGAAATGAGTTCTTCTTGTTCCTCAATTATATTCTCTTGTTCCTCCATTGCTATGGTTTGAATAGCAATAGTGTCAACATGACCACTGACTTCTTCTCTGGAATGGTTTAGTGAAGCTTTTAAGTGCTCAATCTCTTTTTCTTTTACTTTTCTTTCAACTTCATATTTTTCTTTCAGCTCTTTCAATTCATTCTCTTTCTCATCAGCTCTAAAATTCTGTCATTAATTATTCCAGCCCTTCTATTTAGTATTCTCTCCATTCTTTCAACCTTTTGCAACAGTTCAGTTATCAACTCATCCTTTTCATCAAGCCTGTTCACATTTGATTCAACAAAGCTCTTTGAGGGAGCAGTCTTAGAAATTGCCCCTTTTGCAGGCAATTGAGTATGATGACCCTCCTCATCAGAAGATGATTTGGATGATTTAAAAGCACTAGTTGATCCTTCAACTTCAGCAGGGTGATCATCGGATGGAAAAGATTGATTGATGTGGTGGTGATATTGGAGAGTGATGATGAGGTGATATAGGTGAAGGTTGAGGGGTTGTTTGTGGTGTTGGTTGTGGTGATGGTTGTGGTGCTAGTTGTGATGTTGGTTGTGGTGACGGTTGTGATGTTGGTTGTGGTGATGGTTGTGGTGATGGTTGTGGTGATGGTTGTGCTTGTGCTTGACCTTCTTGATTTATTTGCTGAATCATCCATGGAAGAAGAGGTGAGTGAGCACCACTATAAAGTTTCTTGGTTCCCTCTTCTTAATGTATTTGAAGGATCTTGCATCATAGTGAGGAATATCAAGCACTGGTCCTTCATTAACAATATCATGGAATGATTCATTGATCAGGTATTGAATGAATCTTGGATACATCAAGAACTTGTATCTTCTCCCTTCTTGAATGTTTGAAATCAGGCCATTGAAAACATATGCAGACATATTATATGGCCTGTTGGTGCAGAGACCACAAATTGCAGAGGATGTGAGGACTGGAATGTCATTCCATCCTATTTTTCTCTTGGACAAACAATGTTGGAACATATGAATTAGGAATCTCCAAGGTAGATCAACTAATCCTTTAACAATTTGTTTTGCTTCATATCCTCCATAACCAATTTCAGCAAAAAAATGTGATTATTTCTTCATCATCTAGCTCCAGAGGATCATTAGCATCATCACCAAATTATAAGCATCTGCTAACATAATCTTCAGTGATACTCAAAGTGAGCTCATTGTTGATTCTCCCAGTTAATGTTCTAACACCATCAGCTTCAACTACCTCAGCTGAGTTCCATAAGGACCTGATGAGATTCTTATAGATTGTGGGTCTCACAGTGATAGCATAGGCTACCCTTGTGGTAGATAAGAATCTGATCATATCTCTAAGTCCTTCAGCTTCAGGCACATCAGGGTTTAAATAACTGCCGACATTATGGAGCTTGCTCCATGTAAGATTTGCCATGTAATCTGCACAAGAGACATGTGTGTTAGTTATCAGTTTGACTTTAAATTGACAAGGATGAATGCTTGTCATTTCTGTTGCATTGTTGTCATAGCAAATGGTGAGTTTGTCATTTAGCAATCACAATTTCTATGTTTGAACCATTAACGACATATTGTTTCATTGATTTGTTACAAATGTTTCATTTTTTCAACATGCTCTGTTCTTACAACAAACATGAATATCAAGGTTTTCATGATGATAAGAAATCCTGTTGGTTTGCATACTCATTGAAGTCGAAAAGGTGTATTATGTTACATCAATAAAACATGTTTTCGTGTTCTTCATTATCAGTGGTTCATTGACTGATTTAGGTTTAACATTCTGAAACTTAGGTCTTGATTAAAATTTTTTATGGAAATTTCACCTTGTTTCTGATACAAATGTGGTTTCAAAATCGATAACAAGAATCGATTGAGTAGAATCACACGAAAATCTTTGATTGTTTATCATGAAGATGATCAAAGATGGTGTACTGTGCGTTTGCGCTCGTCTCACTATAAAGTCTCTCAAATTTGAAAAGTATTAAATGACCCGTTTGAATTCCTTTAAATAGTCAACTTATGTATTTTGAATGATTTTACAAGTTTAAGAGCAAATGCGGTCACCACTATAGCAAATGCGGAAGGGTTAGTTTTTTTTGACTTTTGGTCATCCGCATTTGTTAACTATAGCAAATACGGAAGACAAACTTTTGACTTTGACTATCCGCATTTGGCTACTGTTGTAAATGCGGAAGTTTTGTTTCTTATTTTTTATTCTTTCCGCATTTGTGTTTTGTTGTAAATGCGGAAGTTAGAACTTGAAACCTTTGACTATCCGCATTTGTGCTCTAGTAAATGCGGAAGAATAACTTGGGATTTTGTTCATCAGCATTAACACTGTAACAAATGCGGTAGAGTTGTTACTTGTTTTATCCTATCCATATTTGTACACTGTAGCAAATGCGATAGAACAAAGTCAATTAGCATTTGTGTGACTACACAAATGCGGTTGACAACACTTGGTCAGCATTGCACTATAGCAAATGTGATAGAGAGGTGTTCATTCACATTTGACTACTGTAGCAAATACGGTAGAGCAAAATTCATATTTACTTCACACACTAACGCGGTAGAGTAAAATCATTGATCAGTTGCACTTGAAAAAAAATACTGGTACCCGCATTGGTTACATGCATGGGTTACCTTCACCCGCATTAACCAATGCACTTACGTGCATTAGCTTTTGAATTTAATCAAAGTTAATATGATTGAATTGATTATTAAGATTTGCCCTTGATTGATTTTTCTTATGAAGTTGACTGTTGAAGTTGTTAATTCTTGCTTGGATTGACCTGTATGTCACAATTGATACAATTTCCCAAGTTTGACACATTTTGGACTTATTATGCTTTTAAGAATCCGCATAAGTTGAGATATAATGGTATGACTTTTTGCAACAACACCAACCAAAATTCTTTTTGTTTTGTTTTTCAAAGTTAAGTTAATAAACAAAAATTTGGACTTACTCAAAAATTTTAAATTACTCCCCCTAAAGTTTATATCCATATTTGGATAGAAACTTTAAAGATTTAAAACCTTTTGAATATTATTTTGATTATTAATAATGAAGAGAATTATCTATTTATTGGGATCATATCAGTCTTAGATTACACTAGTGCATCCTTTATGATTAAATGGACATGATCATGAACTTGAAGATTGAAGGTATGTTTGTCCTCTTAAACTAATACCTGGTTGATATTTTGATGCAAATGACTTTTATCATGTTTTGGTTGATTTCATTATTCAATGTGTACCTCACACAGATAAGCATGGAATGATCCTTATACAATGCATGGTAGAACTTTTTCACAACTTTTCTTACTAGGTTACTTAAGTTATGAAATCTCATTTGCACTGATCCTCATTGGGATTATTTTACTTTGATCCTTTTTCATGATGATCCACATTGGGATTCTTTTAACTTCACTTTAGAAGGTGATCTATGATAGGATTCTTTTGTTCATTCACATGGAATGTATTACTTTGTTGATTCATCCAATTTCAGATGTCTTCCACATTAGGAATCTTTTGGATCATAACATCTGCACTATGTGCAAGTTTCATCAGGTCTTTGCTAAGCAAAAAAAAGATGAAACATGATGTGGTGAAAAAGATTCATAAAGTATCATTACCTGGTGTGTTTAGGCTGCTACACACACATGCATTCAGATAAGCCAATACATACCTGTACTTTGTGATGAGTGTTTCACAATTGAAAAAGTCTTTAATTCATCACTGCATGTATCTTTTCTTCCAAGTTGAGCCTACCAACATATCTGGTAAGTTATTTTAGTCTTTCACATTTTGAAATTAAGCATAGTGAATGATATAACGACTGTAATTATATCAATTGACTGGGGTTGAGTAAGAGTAAGATTCTTATTATGAATCGAATATGATAATCAAGTCATTGATTGAATGGCGGAAACAAACAATCAAAGAACATTCAATGCAAGAAAATTACTCATAAATGCTTTTGTATTGTATATATGAAAGTTGATAAATTACAGAGAATAATTACAACAAAAATTCTCTATCTATCAGCCGTCGCCTCATGTACGAGGTATCTATTCTATTCATAGGCAGACAAGATGCCTTTTACAAAATGACTAAACTACCTCTGACCTATTACATCAGAAGTAGTCTAAGTCTTCATCCACATCTTTGCTTGTTCACCGCATTGACAAATGCAGATGAGTTAACTTGATCAGCATTTCTTCACTTGATCATCCGCATTAGTATGTTGGTCATCCACATTGGTTAATGCGGATGAACAAATACTTATGCACATTTGTTCGGCCATCCGCATTTGTCAAATGCGGATGAGCAAAGTCTTGTCCCCATTAACTTTTAGTCTTCCGCATTAGTCAATGCGGAAGAGTAAATACTTGTCTGCATTAGTATTATCTCTTCCGCATTGACAAATGCGGAAGACAACACTTGTTCTTTTCCTTAGCAGAATTTCATCCGCATTTCTTCTTGGACTTAAGGGATTTCAGCATAGCAATCATCAAATCACCCATTGAGTTGGCATGTATGATCCTTTCAAGAGTTCACAAAATCTTTATTACGACTCCATATATTTAGCCGAGTGTGAGTGCATCTTGTGAGAAGTGTGGATTTTTACATGATAATAATCTTTACTAACCAATTTATTGCTTGCTAGGATATCATTTCACTTATGCTTGGAATATTTATATTTGGATGAAAATAATGTTTACTTGCGTATTTCTCAAAAGACATGTTTATAATTTGATTTATTTGATTTTTGGTGGATTTGTCGTTTTAAGTGATTTTTGCTTGAGGACAAGCAAAGTTCAAGTGTCGGGTTGTTTGATGTGCTCCAAATTATGCATAAAAATCCTATCAAATGCACATCAATTATTCCTTAATACCTTCGTTAAAATAATGAAAATGTACTTAAAATTGTTAAATTGTGTTTTCAGGTGTTTAAAAGGGCAAGTTGGACAAAAGATGCATATTTAGCAAGAAATTAAAGTAATCCAAGTTTTGGAGTCCAAGAATGGGGCCGTGCCTCTTAAGCACGCCCCCATGCTTTCCCGGAAACACACCCCCGTGCTAAATTAACACACCCCATGTTTGGACATCTGACAGGACAAAAAGTACTATACCCTAAAAGTAGACACGGGGCCGTGCCCCATAGGGCACGGGGCTGTGCCCCACCTCCAACACGGGGTCGTGCCCCATTTAGCACGGGGCCATGCCCGACACAACCTGCATGTACGAGCCAACCACCTTTCGTAAGCATTTTACTAGCACGGGGTCGGGCCTTTTAGGCACGGGGCCATGCTTAAACACTCCAGAAATCCTATAAATAGAAGCCTAAGTTCACCATTTTTGGCAAGCTTTGGTAGGAGAGTTACTCTGCAGAACTCTCTTGGGAATCAAGACTTCAAGGTTATTTGGAGGCTCGGGAGGTGCATACAACACTTGGAAGAAGCTCGGGATCGTCTAAACGTCATCCATTGTGGATTATCGGTTTGATTGTTCCATTTCACTCATGATTACATATCTATCTTCTGTGTTATCTGTTGTTATGCTTAAGCTCCTTATGAGCTAAACTCTTTTTATCATCCTAATCGGATGAAACTTATGTAATTTGTCTGAACTAATGGTGTGATAAATATTGTGTTAATGTTATTGTGGTCTTAGGAAAACTATTGATGGGTAGCATCTACATTTGAATGGGAAGTTATAAATTTACGGTTTGTGATTGTGATTGTCATGCAAAGTTGAAAAACCGTATGATTAACTTTCATTCGCGAAACTCGTCTTCATAATAAATCCATGGCTAATGAACTAGAAATGGTTATTAGAAATCATATCACTTTAACTTTCTGATCATTTGCGGGTTTCTTTTATTAGTTTGAGAAATCTTCAGTAATTGTTATGGTTTTCTAAAATTAATGGTATGTTAGGAAGGAACTTGATAAACTCTCTTTTTAACATTAAGTTATGTTTTTAGAAATCATATGTCAAATAGGTCACAAAAGATTAACCTACATTACTAGGGCTTTGATCTAAGCAGTAAAACTCAACCTGACATGATCCTAGTCACTACGGTAGTAGGATAGACGAGAAATCACGCCATCTCATCTTTATAAACATTAACACAATTACATTAATGCATATCTTTAAATCACACCACCAATTTATCACGATTACATAAGTGAAGTCTAGTTAGGATGATAACTTTTATTCCCTAGTTTTAAATCCAAACGCTTCAAACCTTAGTTTACTTTATTTTTATCATTGTTGTTAAACCCTAAAAATCTTTCCAATGCACTTATCACATTCTTTAACAAAAACCAAATCTGATAGTCAAATCGTCAAGTTGTTGAGTAGGCTAGGTGTGTCCACGGATTGATACTTGATTCTTACCAATACTATATTACCACACGACAGGTACACTTGCCTTTTGTGTGTGTGGTTTAGTACTTGTAATAACCATTTAAAACTGAATCTGTGCGTTAAATATTTATCAAAATATATATACTATCCGCACCCTACCAAGCTGAGGAATAATGTGGTTCCTCTTGTGCGTGTACAGTGGAAGCACAGGAAGGGATCCGAGTCTACGTGGGAGGCTGAAGAAGAGATGAGACAGCATTATCCATGACTGTTCAAGGAATAACAGGTTTCAGGGACGAAACCTATTTAAGGGGGTGGACTTGTAACACCCGGTTATTTATAAAAGACAAAGAAAGAAGAACAAAGTGAAGAAAAAGAAGGAAATGAAATAAAACCCAAGTCTAGGGGTAAAAAGTGTCCAAAAGGACAAAATCTTTGAAAAATGGGTGTAAAAGGTGGTAAGGCCGCCCACATGTCACACACATCACAAATCTTTGGATTTTAGAGAGAGAAAGTAGCAAGTGCAACAGAGAACTCTCGGTTTTAGAAAGAAGAACAAGAAGAATTCATATTCAAGGTAAGAATTCACATGTTCATGATGCTCTTGACTGGTATTATCCTCGGGTTTATGCTTATGTGTGTTTGTATGTGTTCGGGTATGTTTTTAATGGGTTTCTTAAGTGGTTGAACTCAATTGCATGAATGTATGTTTTCGTTTAACTAGGTTTCGAACCGTATGTTTGACTGTGTGTATGTTGATGTTATGATGTAATGTTTGGCTATGTTCATGCTTGATTATGTATGATAGTGTTTCTAAGGCTTAGAAGGCAAGACTTAAGCTTAGAACATGATGGATGGTGATTGGGAACTGAAATCTGATGTTTAAGGCTCATAAGGTCAGTTTTAGAATCTGCCTAAGTATGCAGAAGAAATGCCGATAAGTAATGGAAGCAAATGCAGATGAACAGTTAATGCGAATGAGCATTAACTATTAAGTAAGTCAATGTGGATGAGTAAAGGAAGTCAATGCGGATGAGCAGTTAATGCGGATGAGCATTAACTATTAAGTAAGTCAATGTGGATGAGTAAGGAAGTCAATGCGGTTGGGTAATGGAAGTCAATGCGGATGAGCAGTTAATGCGGATGAGCATTAACTATTAAGTAAGTCAATGCGGATGAGTAATGGAAGTCAATGCGGTTGGGTAATGGAAGTCAATGCGGATGAGCATTAGCCACTAAGTAAGTCAATACGGATGAGTATTATATGAAATGCAAATGAACATTGAATAAGTATGGGAATGCGGATGAGTAAGGTCATTGCAGATGAAAAAATGTGGATGAAGTAGAACAAATACGAATGAACTATAGCAAATGCGGATGAACAAAAGACAAATGTGGATGAACACTTAGAATGTTTTCTGACTTTCTGGGAAAAAGATGAATATAGGCTTTGACATGGGATGTTCCCGGGGATTCTTGTAAGCTGACATATGATGGACATCTTATGATGTATGTTTGATGCTTTGGCATGATGTGTATGATGTTATGCATGATGGTATGTATGATGTATGTTATGCATGTATGATGCCTTGTATGATGATGATGACTGTTGATGTTGATGTTCCTTATTATGTATGTTTATTTTCTCGTGGCTTTACATTGAATGTTAATGAATGAAATGAAAGTATTATGTAAAGTAAAGTGGAAGATAATGAATGAGGAACATGATGAACGAATGCATGCATTAATGAAATATGGAAAGTAAAGAAAGTCTTGCAAGCCTGTATATCGGGACAAGCCCTATTGTAGGGTGTTAGCCCAACGGTGCGCGGGTTAGCTACCCCAGAAGGATGCACATCGGGGTCTTTCTTTGTGATTGACCATATGTATAGAACCTTTGTTGCTTACCCTAGATACTATGGCCAGGATGGTGTTCCATGACGGGGGCTCAATGATGGACCCCGGCCCATGATGGTAGGGTATAGCACATGACAATAGTACACCTGAACTTACCCTAGGTACTATGGCCAGGCTGTTGTGCGCCATGACGGAGGGTCTATGGTGGACCCCGGCCCATACCAGCTTTATGCATGACGGTAGGGTAAGGTTCATGGTTTTGACGGAATGAATGAAAGTAATGAATGTGAATGATAATGAGGTACGATGAATGAAAGAAAGTTAATGAACGAATGATGAAGATAATAATGATATTATCTATGTGTACGTATGATGTGTGATCACATACAAAGGTAAAGAATGGTTTAGTGAAAGTAAAAGTATGTTTTATTGTAAAAACTAGAACTCACTCATCAATGCTGATTTTTATGCATTTTCCAGTTGGCATGTGAGCATTGCTGAGGATGGCACGGGGCAGCTACTTGGCATTTTGGATGGCATTCTTTTTTACCGTTTTTGCATTGTAATACGAACAAATGAAAATGTGTAATGAATGATTGTATTAACTTGCAAAAGCAGTTATTATGAAATGAAAAGTTATTTAAATGTTCCACTGCGATGTTTTTATGAAAGTTAAATGTAATTGTATGTTTTGTGAGCAATGATTGGCCAGCTGTAAGCGTCCCGGGAATGGGGCCTTACACATTCGAATTTGAAGAAAGAAGAAGAAGAAAGTCGAATTCAAGGTAAGAACTCATGAGTTTATGATGTTCTCAACTGGTCTTAGCCTCGGTTATATGCTTATGTCTGTTTATATGTGTTCGGGTGTGTTTTTGGTGGGTTTCTAGGTGGTTGAACTCGATTTGCAAACGGGTTTTGAAGAAGTCATAACAAAAGGCTATTAAGGTGAGTTCTAGAAGCCCCTTTTTACTTTTTTTAAACAGCTTTGGGGCTAGAAATACATGTATGATCGTTTTTATTAAAAATGGGTTTTCACCCGTATCCTATATGTATGTGTTTTGCGGGTGGGGTTTGATTTTGGGTAATATGATGATGTTATGGTTATGTTTCTAAGGCTTAGTATGTATGATTTAAGTTTAGAACATGTTATATGATGATTGGGGACCGAATTATGATGTTTAAGTGAGATTTAGACTGTCCATGCACTTAAATAGTGGCCCATGCGCCCAACTGAAAATAACTACCTAAGTGTTCCCATGCGCCCAAACCTTGTTGGACCCTGAAAGAACCATACATGCCTATGCAATTGGTGAGTTGATGGTTGTTTTGCTGAGGTTCTCATAAGTCCAAGAACCAATACGGATGAAGATCCTGCTGATAGAAGAACCAAGTATGCTAACCGCATTTGTTAATGCGGAAGTCATAAAACAGATACTGACAAGTGTTTGTTCTTCCGCATTAACAAATGCGGATAGCTTAGAAGAATATGCAGACAAGTGTTTGTTCTTTCATATTTGCAAATGCAAATGGCCAGACAAATGCGCAGACTTATTTGTTCATCCGCATTAACCAATGCGGATGACCAACATACTAATGTGGAAGATCAAGTAAAGAAATGCTGATCAAGTCAACTCGTTCTGATCAAGGAAATGCGAATGAAGACTTAGACTTGTTCTGATGTATAGGTCAGGGGTAGTTTAGTCATTTTGTAAAAGGCAACTGGTCTGCCTATAAATAGAATAGACAACCTCGTACATGAGGTGATAGAAAATAGACAATCAGAATATTTTGTATTCCCTAGGTGCATTATTACCGTTCTTGCTAAACCCTAGCATTTATTTGTAATCAATCACCTTTGTTAATATACAAAAAGCATTTATGAGTATTTCTTGTGCATTAAATGTTTCTTGATTGTATGATTCCGCCATTCAATCACTAACTCAATCATTATATTCGATCCTAAGTGAGAATCTCAATCTCACTACCCAGTCAATTGGTGTAAGAGCTTTGGCTCTTGGTACTTTTTCAGATCTACCCAAGACCTGAATAGAACTTGATTGATCTGGTGATTGAGTTGCTAATAG
Organism: Flaveria trinervia; assembly: GCA_025506515.1. Taxonomy (NCBI): domain Eukaryota; kingdom Viridiplantae; phylum Streptophyta; class Magnoliopsida; order Asterales; family Asteraceae; genus Flaveria; species Flaveria trinervia. Next base: position 18,300,566 of record CM046448.1, read on the forward strand.
AGTATTCCATCATCTCTACTTAGTAAACAGCAGAAAATACTCTTAAAACGACCTCTGTTAACACGTTCTCACCTACAGATTCATACGAAGAACAGGAATATAACAAGAGCTACAACAGAAACCAAGAAACAGATCTGATTTACTAAGCATTTATTGAACAATTTGGAGTATCCGGACTAATTAATCTAAAAACTTACCTAATCTATATTTATACAAGCTAAAACACCTTGTGAAAATGGATTCACATAGTTTTTTAGAACTTGGTCATACTCCAAAACCACAAATACTTAAACATAAATCTGAATTCAAAGAATAGAAAATCATATTCATGAACTATATTACAGGTGTAGATCCAGATTATTGGATTTCAATTTGCAAGGGACCACATATTCTGGTTACTCTATCTGCAGATCAAGCTACCATGTACAAAACATCAAGAATCCCAATTGAAGACTTGACTCTTGATGATGATTATGACTATAAGAAAATCAAGATTGATCTCAAGGCATACTCCATTCTTACTCAAGCACTTAAGATGGATGTGCTGAAAAGACTAGAAAAGTATGGAACTGCCAAAGCAGTATGGGATCACTGATCATGTGTGAGGGAAGCAGTGAAGCTGCTGAAATTAACAAGGACAAACTTGTTAATCAATATGAAATCTTTCATCAATCCAAAGGGGAGTCCATCTCTAAATAGCTCCATAGATTTGTGCAGTTGGTGAATGACTTAGAGATAATGGGAGTCACCTACAAAGTGAAGGAGTTGAACAAGAAAATGTTGCACAGTCTTCCTAAAACCTAGAAACAAAATATGAGCATGCTAAAAAATACTCTTGATCTTGGGAGTACTACTTTGGATATCATGATAGCCAAGATAGAAGCATTGGATCTTGATGAAAGAAGCAGAAATCTAGGAGGGCCAAGAGTGATTGAAGCATACAAATTTCTATTAGATTCTCATACTATGGAAAATACCTTCATTAGTGAAGAAGATGATTTTCTGTCCCCAAGTGATCAAGTCAAGACCACTGGATTCATTACAGCTCCATCTACCAACAGGCCATCAACATCATCCCAATCAACAGGATTCTCAACAGCTCTTCCAAACACCCATGATGATACAAGATCAGAAGAACAAAAGGCTACTTACAATGCCTTTGTTGCAAGCTTTGAAGCTTATTTGGGAGGAAGACTCACATCTGCACATCTGATCCAGGAAGACTTGGAGGAAATGGATCCAGATGATGTAGAAGAAATAGATTTACAATGGCAAATGGCCATGATTTCTATGAGAGCAAAGAAGTTTTTCAGAAAAGGTAGAAAGCTATGCCTTAATGAAAACACAAAGCTTGGATATGACAAATCCAAGGTGAAGTGCTTCAACTGTGGAATGATTGGCCACTTCTCTAGAGAATACAATGTTCCTAAAAGAAACAACTTCCAGAGGAACTTACAGAGCCAGTCATCTTCACAACAAAATTCAAGCTATCATTCCAACAATCATCAACAGCAGTATCATCATCAACAACAGCAGTCATACCAGACTCAACCTCAACTGACTAATCAAGCTCATGGAAGCGAATTATCATCTGGAAATGCTCTTGTGATCAAACAAGATGGAGTATGTGCCTGGAGCCTGTATGCTGAGGAAGTAAAGCCTCAGTTTCAAAATCATGCACTCATGGCTCACATCAATGATGGTCCATCTCCCATGCCATCTGAGGTAAAATCTAACCTATGTAGTGATAAATGCATTGCTGAATTTCAAGATTATAGAGAACACAATCATAAACTGGCAGATAAAATCAAAGAGGAAAAGGTGAAGTCAGAGATGATGAAAAGAGAGATAAAAGGCTTTGAAATCAAAACAAAATATCTCATGTCTGACATTGAAAATCTGCATGGTGAAAAGTACACTCTTGCAGCTAAGAATGAGCTACTGACTAAAAAGTTAGCTCAATCTAAAGCTGAACATACACTTACTAAAGTGAAACTTGAAAAGTTTCAACTATCTTCAGTGAAGCTGCAAGAGATGCTTGATTCTCAAAAGGATCCCAAGGACATGTCTGGGATTGGGTATAATTCATGTCCTCCACCATATAATGACAACTACACTATCATGCCTGAATCTGTCACACTCAATGAGACAATTGAAACTAAAACTATAGAACCAAAATCTATAGTAAAACAAGTAACCAATGCTCAAAACAAACCTGGTGTTTATATTGAAACCAATGAGGAGAAAATCAGATTAGGTCTTCTAATCAAGATTAAAGAGTGTTCAGACAAGACAGTGAGTGTTATTAAACCTATCAGCCCAATCAAGGCTATTGTTCCTTTTGTGAAGTTCATACTAGCCATTTCAGAAGGAAAGAAAAAATTTGTGAATTCAGTGAAACCATCTGCTGAAAGCAGTTCTGACAATGAAAGCAAATCTCCAAATAATTCAATCAAATCAAAAAGGTTTCATTGTAAAAGAAACATAAGATCTCACGTATTTCAGAAATAAAAATTCAATCTGATCCACAATCTTCAAAATCAAGACAAGGAGTAGGTTTTGATATATGTAACAAAGAACATGTTGATCAATTTGAGAAAGAGATAAAGAAAGGGTTGAGGAAACAAAAACAGCCTAAAGCCGTTAACAACAGTAGGGTTGTGAAGCAAACTACACCTAAGGCTATTTTTGATTCCCTCCCTAAGAAAAAGACTACAACTCCATTGAGAGTGGTAATTCACCAAAACCCACCAAACCAAAATCTGATTCTACAAACAAACAGATGAACTATGACATCTGTAACATGTTTAATCACAAAATAGAAGAGTGCTACTTCAACTAATAGTGCTCTATCTGTGACATGAAAAAATCATTCCATCAAAAACTATTACTTTAACAAATATTGTTCAGTCTATGATGGAAACAATCACAATACATCTTATTGTTACTTGAATCAGAAGGGATTGAGAATTCCCCAAAACAAACCCCTCTCAAAAACATCAGCTTTGAAACACCCTGTTAGACCTTATTTTCATAACAATCAATCTAGGATATCTAGATCAACAAATGACATGAGCAGTTTGAAGGAATTATGGAAGGGTCAAAGATAACGTCACACAATGAAACCCAAAATTGACCTTCCCAAACCAAAAGTAATTTTTGATAATGATAAACGGGTTAAATTTCTACAAAGAAACAGAGACCAAAGGTTTCATTACTCCCCTGACTCTTCAGTAGATGTTAATGAGATGACTCAATCCAGTCATTACCAAAAATCTCCCAGGACACCTCTATCTAAACCATAATTTAGAGGGAAATACCAAGAGGTCACCATCATGAATAGGAACGGGAAACCCAAGACCATTATGGCTTGGGTTCCTCATTCTAATTAGTTCTTTTTGCTTGCAAGTTCATCCACATAGGTCCAATAGCTTATGGTACGTGGATAGTGGATGTTCCCAACACATGACTGGAGATCGTTCCCTCCTTCATGACTTCAAGCATATACAAGGAACTACAGTGGCATTTGGGGGAGATTCAGAGGGTGGAAGAAATACAGGTGAAGGATCTGTGACAAATGGGATGCTGCGCTTTGACAGAGTGAACTACTGTGAATAGCTAAACTTCAATCTGCTAAGAGTGTCTCAGATATGTGACAAGAAACATCCAACTCACTTTACCAACACTCATTGCTACATTCTGAAACCTGGATTTCAGATTTATGAAGAATGGGTTGTTCTAAAGACTCTGAGAAAGAATAACACTTATGTCTTAAATCTGAATTCTTCAACACCAACAGAAGAAACATGCCTATTATCAAAAGCAATATTTGACGAGTCTTAACTTTGGCACAGACGTTTAGGGCACATAATGTCTAAAAAATGAACAGATTGGTGAAAGGAAACCATGTGATTGATCTTCGACAAAAAGATTTTCATTTTGTAGATCACTGTTCTGCATGTCTCAAAGGAAAACAACATAAATCCTCTCACAAACCAAAGCTGATGAATACCAACAATACTCCATTGAAGCTACTTCATATGGATCTGTTTGGACCAACTCATGTCATGAGTATTGGAAAGAAATAGTATTGTTTTGTGATCATTGATGATTTTTCAAGATTCATATGGGTTTTCTTCTTACTTCATAAAAATGCATCCTAAATAATAAAAGACTTTATCACTAAAATAGAAAATCACCTTGATCATAAGGTCAAAACAATAAGAAGTGATAATGACACAGAGTTTAAAAATGAAAATCTGAATTCTTTTTATGCAACCAAAGGCATTGCTCATCAATTCAGTGCAACTAGAACTCCTCAACAAAATAGGGTAGCTGAAAGGAGAAATAGAACACTGATTAAAGCAGCAAGGACAATGCTAGCCGATGCTAAACTGCCTATTACCTTTTGGGCAGAGGCAACTAACATATCGTGCTTTGTGCAAAATCGAACTATAATTGTAAAGGAAAGTAACATGACTCCATATGAACTGCTCTTTCACAGAAAACCATTTATGGATTTTTCAAGTCATTTGGTAGTCATGTCTCAATATAACACACCCGAGACTATTTGGGAAAATTTTCATCCAAGTCTGATGAAGGATTCTTGTAGGTTATTCTTTAGTTTCAAAGGCTTATAGAGTGTTTAATCCTAGATCAAACATTATTAATGACTAATGTTCAATTCAAGGAACATTCATTTCCAAATCTATAAATGGTCCTGACTGGTTGTCTGATATGACTCTTTTATAAAATCATTTGATCATTCCATCTGTTTGATGCAAGAAACAAACATTCAGCTGAATCTTATTCAGGAGTAGAACAAAAGGATGACTTTCCAATGATACCTCCATCATCCAACCTATATCTGAATAAAGATGTTCCACTACAAGCTGATCCTATCAGGCAATCATCACAAAATCAAAGTTTATCAACAGAAACTGGTCCAAGCTTGATACCTTCACCATCTGAAGATCCATCAACTGAAGGAAGAACTCAAAATCAAGCTACACCTCCAGTTGAAACAGAAAGAACATCAAATGATGGAAGAAATCAATGTACTGTAGATGTTGAAGCAGTCATAAAAACTCAATCAGATTATCTTCATAACTCCCCAACAGTACAAGATGAAGGTGCTACCATAATGAACTGAATGTATCCAATCTTGATGTAACCATTGCTGGTGACTCCATTCCAACCACCAGAATACACAAGAATCATCCAGTTGAAACCATTATTGATGAACTTAATGAAAGGGTGACAAGAAGCAAGTCCAGTATTGCAAACATCTGTTTGTTATCATGCTTTCTATGTCCAACAATACCCAAGAACATCAAAGAGGCTCTTCAATACAATATCTGAAGTGAAGCAATGCAGGAAGAATTGCTCCAATCCAAGAAGCAAGAAGTATGGCAACTGGTAGATCTTCCCGAGGGACAATACCCTATCGGTACCAGATGGTTGTACGGGAACAAGACTGATGATAGCGGGGTTGTCATCATAAATAAAGCAAGATTAGTGTCACAGGGATACACTCAAGAAGAAGGAATCGATTATGACGTAGTGTTTGCACCTATTGCTAGATTAGAAGCAATCAGAATCTTTCTAGCATATTTTGCGTCCTTGAAATTTACTGTTTATCAAATGGATGTGAAGTGTGCCTTCTTGTATGGAAAGATTGCCGAGGAGGTCTATGTGAGTCAACCACCTGGCTTTGAAGATCCAGATTTCCCTCACAGGATGTACAAGCTTGACAAATCCTTGTATGGCCTTCATCAAGCCCCAAGAAGGTGGTATAAGACTCTATCATCCTTTCTTCTTGAACATGGATACGAAAGAGGAAAGATTGATCAAACTCTCTTCAGAAGAAGAAGAGGAAGAGACATGCTGCTAGTCCAGAATTATGTGGGTGACATTATATTTGGCTCAACAAACAAGCAACTTTGCAAATATTTTAAAGATCTAATGCATTCAAAATTCCAAATGAGTGCAATGGGAGAACTCACTTTCTTCTTAGGAGTGCAAATCCAACAAACAGTAGATGGAATCTTCATCAACCAATACAAATATGTGGATAAAATGCTGAAGAAATTTCAAATTGCAGATTGTCAGTCTATTAGAACACCAGTTGATACCAAAGTGAAGATTGGTCTTGATCCAGAAGGCAAATTTGTTGATCAGACTCATTATCGATCCATTATAGGCTCACTTATGTATCTAACTACTAGTAGACCTGATATTATGTTTGGTGTTTGTGTGTGTGCCAGGTATCAAGCAGATCCAAAGGAATCACATGTGAATGCAGTCAAGAGGATATTCAGATATCTGAAGGGCAAACCGGCTCTTGGGTTATGGTATCCAAAGGAAGGAGACTTCAATCTCTATGCCTTCACAGATAGTGATTATGGAAGATGCAACTTCAACAAAAAGTCCACATCTGGAGGTTGTCAATTTCTTTGTCCCAGACTGGTCTCATGGCAATGCAAGAAGCAAACAAACGTATCTATATCAACAGCATAAGCTAAATATATTACAACATTAGCTTGTTGCTCTCAAGTTCCCTAGATTCAAAACTAGATGCTTGATTATGGTTTTAACTTCTTGCACACACCAATTCACATTGACAACACAACAGCTGTTTTTATAACAAATAATCCAGTTCAACACTCATAAACCAAACATATTGAAATTAGATATCACTTTTTGAAAGACTATGCTGAAAAAGGGTTAATCAAATTGATTCAAGTACCCACTGAAAATAAATTAGCTGATTTATTTACTAAGACATTTGAACTTGGTATGTTTGAATTCCTGGTTTAATCAATTGGCATGATTAACCTCGAGTAAAACCAATTAAAACATCAATAACAAGTCAAATATACTAGAAAACCACAAAAAGAAGTCAATTTTTATGAAGAATAGAATATCATGGGAAATGATATAATTATAGTCATTATATCATTCACTGTGCTTAATTTCAAAATTTGAGAGACTGTCATGACTTACCAAATATGTTGGTAGGCTCAACTTGGAAGAGAAGATACATGCAGTGATGAATTAAACTCATATTCAACAATGTAACACTCATCTCAAGGTACAGGTATGTATTCGCTTATGTGAGTGCATGTGTGTGTAGTAACCTAAACACACCAGGTAATGATACTTTATGAATCTTTTTCACCTACATCCAGTTTCATCTTTGTTTTGCTGAGCAAAGACCTGATGAAATATGCATATAGTGCAGATGTACTGATCCAAAAGATTCCCAATAAGGAACACATCCAAATTGGATGAATCTACAAAAACAATACATTCCAAGTGAATGACCAAAAGAATCCAATCATGGATCACCTTCCAAAGTGAAGTGAAAAGAATCCCAATGTGGATCATCATAAAAAGGATCAAAGTAAACGAATCATAATGCGGATCAGTGAAAATGAGGACTCATAACTTAAGTAATCCTGTAAGGAAAGTTGTGAAATAGTTTTACCATGCATTGTATAAGGATGGTTGATCATCCCATGTTTTTGTGTGTGAGGTACATATAGAATAATTAAATCAACCAAAAACATGATAAATATCACTTGCGTCAAAATATCAACCTGGTATGAGTTTAAGAGGACAAACATACCTACAATCATCAAGTTCATAAACATGTCCATTTTATCACAAAGGATGCACATGTGTAATGTAAGATTGATATGATCCCAACAAAAGATATACTTCTTTTCATTATCAATAATCAAAATTATATTCAAAAGTTATTAAATCTTTGAAGTTCTATCCATATATGGATATAAACATTAAGGGGGAGTAATTTAATATTTTTGATTAAGTCTGTATAGATTCTTACTATCTTAAATTACTCTCTTAAAAATCAGAAACAAAACAAAAAGAAAATGCATGTGTTGATGTAGAAGTTATACTATAGTATCTCAGCCTATGCAGATTCTTGGAAGCATGAAAAATCCAAGATCAGGAAAACAATGGGAAACTTCTATCACTTCTGACATACAAGTCAATCCAAGCAAGAATTGACAACCTCAACAGTCAACAAGTTCATAAGAAAAATCAATCAATGACACCTCTTCATAACAAGAAAAACCAAACAGAAGCATTAACCTTTGATTAAATTCAAATGTTAATGCAAGTAAGTGCATTGGTTTATGCGGGTGAAGGTAATCCATGCGTATAACCAATGCGGGTAACTGTTTATTTCAAAGTGAAACTAATGCGGACAAAGATTGTACTCTACCGCATTGGTTTGTTACAAGTATACATGAAAATTTTGAAGTATTAAAACCTATGCGGAACAGAAGTGCTCCACCGCATTTGTTAATGCGGATAAAATGTTTTAAGTATTCAACCGCATTTGTCAATACGAATGAAATTTACACTTCCGCATTTGTTTTACTCATCCATATTTGTTGATTTCATCATCATCCGCATTTGTGGATGTGTATCTGCAATTTTCATGTATTTTCAAAACAGAAATAAAAAAGTGCTTAATCTCTCCTGTCACAATGAATGATGATCAAGTAAATGTGGATTTTATTCAATCGCATTTGCTACAGTGAGCAAATGCTGATAAAGTTTGATCAATCGCATTTGCTACAGTTAGCAAATGTTGACAAAGTTTGATCAGCCGTATTTGCTATAGTGAGCAAATGCCGACAAAGTTTGATTAGCCACATTTGCTACAGTGAGCAATGCTGACAAAGTTTGTTCAGCTGCATTTGCTACAGTGAGCAATGCTGAACAAGTTGTGTCAACCGCATTTATTACAATGCACAAATGCTGATGAACTTTGTTCTTTCGCATTTGTTACAGTGCACAAATACGGATAGAAGAAAACTTAAGTATTCAAACTTCCGCATTTTTTTTGAGACTTGTAAAATTTTGTAAAAGCCATTTTTTGACTATTTAAAGCAAGTTCAAAAGGTCATTTAATACTTTTCAAATTTGAGAGACTCTATAGTGCAATGAGCAAAAACATTATTCTTCTTCATCAATCATCTTCTTCTTTAACAATCAAAGATTCAAGTTCATTTCACCTAATATGTCCACGTATTAGATACTACACAACTATATTATCAAACAAAAGGTGAAAATTTTACATTGTGATAACCTAATGTTTCGGACGTTTGAACTAATAATGAACTTAGAACCCTATGTTAACAAAGAACACCCAAAATCAGATTTATTCCAATAAAAGATGAACATTTTCGACTTCGATGAACATGAAAACCTAGTAAAATCCGATTCAATCTGAAAATCTCAAAGTTATGTTCATCGCATGAACAAAGCATCATGAAACCAAAAATGTTGAAATCAAAACTTGAAATAAAATCCAATTATCAATCAAAAACATCAAAATATGGTCTTCAAACATAAAAAAATATCAAATAACAATGAGTATTCATGAAAATATTTCAATCTAAAATAATTCCTATGGAACGGTATCATTAAATGTTCATATTTGACCCTCAAAAGTCAAAATGATGAATGCTGCTTAAAGTAGTGCATATATTATCATAAATCTAACTCATATGCCTCTAATGCAGGGTACATGGCTGATATCTCATGGAGCAAGCTCCACAATGTCAGTGATTTTCTAGATCCTGATGTACCTGAGGCAGAGGGGCTTAGAGACATGATCATATTCATCTCCATCTCCACAACTAGAGTGGCTTTTGCTATCAGTGTTAGACCTATCATATATGAGAGACTCATAAGTTCATTCTAGAACTCTGCAAAAGTGATAGAGGCTGATGGAGTTAGGTCTTTATCCGGAAGGATTAATGATGAGCATACACTGATCATTACCGAAGAAATTATGAGAAGGTGTCTGCAGTTTGATGATGATGCAGATGCACCAATTAAGCTAGAAGATGATGATATTACTACTTTCTTTGCAGAGATTGGATATGAAAGAGGTTTTGAAGGAAAACAGATTGTGAATGGATTGGTAGATTTGCCTTGGAGGTTTCTCATCCATATCTTTCAGCACTGTTTGTCTAAAAGGAAAACAGGATGAAATGATATCCATGTTACTACTTCATCAGCAATTTGTGCTTTATGCACAAATAGGCCATTCAATATGTCAGATTATGTCTTCAATGGCCTAGTCTCCAACATACAAGAAGCAAGAAAGTACAAGTTCTTAATGTACCCAAGGTTCATCCAATGTTTGATAAATGAAGCCTTCCCCAATCAAGTAGCTGATGGACCTGTCCTAGATATTCCACACAATGATGCTAAGTCATATAAGTACATTAAGAAGAAGGATCCTAGAAAGTTTTATAGTGGAGCTCATTCTCCTCTTCTACCTTGGATTCTTCAGCAAATTAATACTGATGAACAAGGTGAAGAACAACATGCTCCTGCTGATGAGGAAATTGAAGAACAAGCTGCTCGTATTCACCACACTGCTAATGAGCAAGCTGAAGACATTAATAGGACAAGGTTAGTGTCACCCAAGGTTGATGTAGGGGTGATTCTCATACTGAACCTGAAGTTCATGATTCTGTTTCTCCTTTTGTACCTCTACCAATTCCATCTCCACAAAGAACCCCACTGCAAACAGCTCACTCCCCACAAGTTCCATCTCCAAAAAGAACCCCAACACCTCACAGCCCACAAATACAATCTCCCCAAACACAGCCCATTACTTCTCCTCATTTCTCTCCTATTCACCATTCACCTATCCAACCAGCCCAACCATCTCCAATTTCTACAGAACCTGTTGAGCATGGTGACTCTGCCAGTTCTTTAGAAAGATCCAAATCATTTTCTCATGATGAGGATAACCCTAACCAAATTCCTGCCAAGAAAGTTGTCTTTGAAACTGCTCCTTCTGAGAATTTTGCTGAATCTGGTATCAATAGACCAGATGAGAAAGAAGAGATGATCTCTGATCTTTTACCAAAAGTAGCTAAGATGGAAATACTACTAAACATGAGATCAAGTATCATTCAAGATAGATTGTTAGAACTGGATGAGATGGAGGATGAGCTTAAATCATTAAAAGAAAAATATGATTTAGAGATGAAAGAAAAAGATAAGCATATTGAGAAGTTAATAGTTGCTCTTAATCAATCAAGAGAAGAAGTTAGTGGTCATGTTGATACTCTTGTTATTCAAACCATTGTCATGGAAGAGCAAGAAGAAATTAATGAAGAACAAGCAGAGATTATCACTAAGTTGCAAAAACAAAATGAAAGTCAAATCAAAAGAATTTCTGAGCTTGAGATATTGATTGAAGTCAAGAGAAAAGCTGAGGATGAAGCAAGTGAACGAGATAAAGAAAAGCTTGTAGCTGATGAGTTACAAACTTCTTCCAAAAGTAATGAAAATGAAGAAGATACAAGTTAGTCAAAGAATGAAAAGTCAAGCTTAGAAATGGTGGTCTATTCTGGAAAATCAGCTCCTACACATACCAAAGAGGCTGAATTTAACATGATCAATGCACTAGACAATTTCACATCAGAAGAGTTCATTATTGATGATGAGTTCTGGGATTTTGTAGCTGATCAAGGACTTTCACTGAACCCATAATGGTTATCCCTTAATCCCCTATTCCTCTAGAGAAGGAGTTGAGCTTGCAAATAGTCCCATCTGTGTCTCTATCTGACAAACAAAAGAAGATTATTAGAAGATTTTGTGAAGAACAAAAACAACAAGAAGAATCATCCACTATTATCCTTGAAAAAGCACCACAAAAGGCTTAAAATGTGCCTATTCAAGCTGAATTACCTAATACCTCTTTTGGTCCCTCACTTCAAACCTATACCAGAAAGAGAAAGTATTTATCTGAGAAGACAAAGGGAAAAAGACCCATAGTGAAGGAACATCCAATAAACAAAAGCAAACAAGATGATCCAAGAAGCCTGGCAGTTATAGTTGAGTTTTTAGAAGAACATGAATTAGCTGAGGCTCAAATGAAGAAGAAAATTGATTTTGTAGACTTGGAAGAAGGAGAGATTGAAGGAGGATATAAAGTTGATGAACTAATGGCTAGTAAGGGTCCTGTGAAAGAAAAGTCTGTAAAGGAGATAGTGGCCAAAGTTCAAACAGACACTCTGATGGTGAAAGCCATGTTTTTAATTAATCATGGATATGATACTGACGAAGTTTTTAGCATGACTCATGAGGGGATGATGGCAGAAACAGAAAAACTAAACAAGCTGCTTGACCCTACAACTGAGACTGAGTATGAGAAAACTCTTTCTCATAAAGCTGATAAGCCAAAACTATCTTCCATGAAGAAGCAAACTCTATCTCCTCAACCTTTATATCCTGATCCCTATACCATGACTGATAGGGAAATGAAGGATTATTTATCAAGCCAAGGATTTACAAAAAGGAAACTGAGCAATATGAAGACTAAGGGGCTGTTTGTTATGTCTGACCGGGCTGACCCGACTGACTCGGTTAGGGGTCAGCCCGTTTGATACACGTGTGGAGCCAACTGAATGGGTCATTTCTTCTGACCTAGACCTGAAAAAGTAATTTGCTAACCCAAAAGCCTCCCTCCCCCTCCCCCTGCGCTCTCCCTCCCAAAGCCTTACGCTCGATGGCCACCTCCCCCTGTGCTCTCGATCGGCGACCTCCGCTCCCCCTGCTCTCTCGATCAGCCACCACCCCTCTCGAAGCCCCTCCGACCTGTGCAAGCCAACCGAGCGACCCCGACCTGCGCGAGCCTTAACCGAGCTACCCCAACCTACGTAAGCCCTAACCGGGCCCCTCCGACTTACACAACCCCTAACCGAGCGACCCTGACCTGTGCGAGCCCTGACCGAGCCCCGCCGACCTGTGTGAGCCCTAACCGAGCCCCTCCGACCTACGCGAGCCTAAACCGGGCACCTCCCGAGCGCCTCCCGAGCATCTCCCTGTGGTAATCATCATTTATTTATGAATATAGATGTATAAGCATATAGATGTGTATGTATATGTGTATGTAGATGTGTATGTAGATGTATTTGCATATAGATGTGTATGTATATATGTATGTAGATATGTATGTAGATGTATATGTGTATGTAGATGTGTATGTAGATGTATATGTGTATGTAGATGTGTATGTAGATATGTATGTAGATGTATATGTATGTGGATGTGTATGTAGATGTATGTGTATGTGGATGTGTATGTAGATGTATGTGTATGTATATGTGTATGTATATGGGTCTGTAGATGTGTATGTAGATGTGTATGTAGATGTGTATGTATATGTGTATGTGTGTGTATGTATATGTGTATGTATATGGGTATGTAGATGTGTATGTATAAGGTTATTTTTATCATTGAGCAGACTCAGTCATATACTAAATCAAATAGTCAAGTTTTAGTCAGATGCAGACTCAGTCAGAACTTCTTACTGGGTCAGCTTCTGACTCAATTAGATCTTACTCGGTCAGCGCAATCAAACAGCCCCAAATTCTTTGAGGGCTGCCATTCTAAGACTGATTACTGAAAAGAAAGAAAGACTTAAAGCCTTGGAAGAAGAGATCATTAGCAAGAAGCCAAGGTCAAGAATGTCTGCTCAAGACATGCAACTCACCCAAAAAGATCAACAATTTTTGGCACTTGTGCTTTATAAATACCCTGAGTGGTTTGCTGAACCCTCCCAACTGAAAATTCAAGAAGGGTTAACCATAGCAGAGATAATTAGAGGTGTATCTACTCCCAAAGGCAAAATTGATCAAAAAATCATTGCATGGAAGTAGGATAGTGATTGGAACATGTTCATGGTAAAAAGGATCTTAGGGCTAGTCCAATTCTTTACAGAGTACACTGCTCTAGTAAATGCCTTGGAGGTCCATGATTTAAAAGAACTAGCGCAATTAGAACTGATCAATCACATAGCTATGTTTAGAGGATATGAGTTTGAAGATATACTTAGAATGTTCAAGAGAACCAACAACTTCAAGTCTCTAAAAGCCATATGCATGAGGAAAGACAGATCATTCAAAAATCCCCTTGAAAAGAAGCAGACAAGTCAAGCTGAAGAAGTTGTGTTCCCTAAGCTAAAAGTGAAACCCACAGAATCATTAAAAAGAAAAAGACTGTCTGGCACTCATACCACAATACCAATCTCCAATGTTTACTATGATGAGAAGACTTATGAGGTGGTGATTAAGAGGAAATATGGTGGTAAAGAAGGTGCAGAAATCAGATTGTTCAATGGTTATGAAGTGAGATTAATAGATCAATCTTACATCCACTACATCTTCACAAGGCACTTTAGATAGATATCCAATAAACTTGGAGAAGAAGATATGCACTTCTTCCTAAAGTGCATTAAGATATTAAAGATGGCATATGACCAGATCATTTCCAAAAGAGAGAAATGAAATAACAAAAAGACCCCTTTGCATCTTGGGAATATTGTTAAACTAGAGGTTGATGTGGATGGAAGCTTATTAGTTCATAGAGATGAGATGTCTATAGTTTCTATTTGGGAACTTATTTCCCTTAAGAAATTGCCACTAGAAGCCATCTACAATGTTAGGGACCGTGTACGTACGGAGTACTAACTAATAATGCGTGAAACCAGATCAAATAGTGCGGAATCCTATTTGATTGGCGATCCAATCAGTGAGAACGCAATCCCGGTCAATCTAACGATTAAAGAAACGTTAAGAATAAGTAGAAGAAGATCAGATGCGAACTATGAACTTGGAATAGGCTTTCTGGACGCTATGGATGGCTAGGTTATGATTATGTGTCAAAAGTATTCAAGTGTTATATTTTTCCACGAATTAGGTGGTATTTATAGGTTTGCAGTCTTCATTCGTGCGACTGAAACATTAGCATGGTTCAGTCATGCGACTAACCCATGCGACTGATTCATACGCAAGACTGAAGGTTCAGTCATGCGACTGAGTCAATCTCATATCTCACTCGTACGACTGATCCAGTCGTTGGTACAATCTTGCAACTAGTTCATTAGCATGATGTATTCATGCATATGGTCCATAAGTATGGTCCATTTGCATGAAGACTCATACGACTAAGTCTGAACACACCTCTCAATTATTATTGACTGAGAACTATGCACAACAACCACAAACATATATAGTAAGTTTATTATACTTTAACACACAATAATACTACGAAATATTAAACATTATAAACATCAACCACATATTATATTTCATTTAACCCATTCATTACATATGTGTAAGACATGACAGACATTTACATTAAGTTCATAAACTACGAACATATGTATCAACAAACTCCTACTTTGGACCTAATTTACTTTAACGTCTAACATCCTTCATAAGCTCCTCAAACCTCTTGTACTTCTCCTCTCTAGTGACTCCTGCGTGTATTTCAAATGCAAAGCAAAGCCGTATCACATTCTGGAATTGGAGAGCTTGTACAATATCTTGCGCGTCATAAAACAATGGCACTTGTATAAAGTGTAGACATCTTCAGCTGACAAGTTGGTAAGCCACATTGGGTCAAATACCCTGATAGTTCTATTTTTCCCTCTTGGTTTAGAACTATGACCGCTTCACCCGTCCTCCAGTCATAATACCACTATTTGAAATGTGAAATGAAGTCCAGAGGCATTTCCCGTAAAGGAATCTTCGACATCATGTGCGGGGGACTCCACTTCAACACTACTTTAGGCTTTCCAGATATAGGATCCACTTCAGACCTACGGATGTACCTCTTTGGTTGTTGAGGTCTGAAGTTTACCCATCTGGTGTGATATTCCTTCTTTAAGGCAGACTCAAACCAACCTGACATCTTTTTGGGATCTGCATACAGCAAATTTAAGCAAGCCAGTTGGTAGAGCCCAAAGCCTGGGAGAGTCTTCAGATCATAAGGATACCTGAAGTACTCTATTCCTTTCTACCTTTTTATAGCATAAAAATTTAAGTCCTCAAAATACACCCATGCTATGATCTTTCCAGACACCTTCTGATGTTTCTTGACCTTATAGAGTTTGGTGTAGGTATTTTGCTTTTGAGCTATGCGTTGGGCTCTTATTCCAGTAAAACAAGCTGCCCATTCAGCCTTCTTTATATCAACATCTGCATCCAAGGCTTGGGCTTGGCTTTCATCCTTATCATTTTCTTTCTCCATTTCATCTAGTTTTTCAAATGTAGCACTACCGAGAGTGTCACCTAAGTTGGGGATCACATTTCCCTCTTGGTCAGTGTACTCTGGATAATGATTAGATATGACATCCTCTATCTTTATTTCATTAACATCGTTCAGCTCATCATCACTTATAACATTGACCTTTGGAGCGTCTTTGACGAGCTCATCAGGATTTAGTCTGAACATCTCAGTAAGTTGCTCGTCGATCAGATCGTGTATAATTTCTCCTTCTTCAGGAGTGTAGCTCACTGACCTTCTCACAATTCCTTGCAAATCAAGAATCATGATAAATTGTGACTTGATTTGCTGAGGGGGAGTAATATCATATTCATCTTGTTGTGAAGTATTATCTGCTTGATTTAAACATTTAACACATCAATCGTTAGTAGTTAATCAAGACATTTAAACATAGATAATCATAAATTACATTAATGTAATATTTGAATCAAGTACAAAAGTTTTCTAAATACAAAACATCTAATATTTACTTTTATCTTGATCGGTCAAATTTTCAGCTAGAGGAGCTAAAGACGATGGTCCTTGATCCTGAGCTCTCTTAGAATGCCTCTCTTGACCCTGAGTAGAAGCTGATGCAGTAGCATCACCTTCTTTGTCATCATCATCCCCTTTCTCCTTTGCACTCCGTCCTTCATCATCACTATCATCTTCTTCAACCGAATCATCATCATCATCATCTCCTTCCCTGATCTCTAAAGGCTCATATTTGGATCCTTTAACCCTAAGCATGATCTTCTTGTTCTTTCTCTCTAGCTCCTCTATCCTCTAAATAGAAGGTTCAATTTATTCCTGCAGCTGTGTAATATGCTCAACCTGAGTAGCATTGAGCTCCATAAGCTGGTTGAGCTGTGCAGCTCTTTGCTCATTGGTGGCAAGCAGCTTTAGCACCATCCGGTTGAGGTTGGCTAGTTGTTCCTCTACCTCGATAGAGGGTAGAATGGGTCCATGGCTCATTGGGTCTTGAGTAGAAGTCCTGGCTCGTTGGGTGGTAGTAGTGGTGGTAGATGTGGTTAATATGGGAGGTGGAATAAGAGTGGATGGTGAAGGGGTGATTGTGGTAGTGGTGGTAGGAGGTGTGATAGTGGTGGTAGGGGTGTGGTAGTAGTCGTAGTAGATGTGGTAGAGGTGGTGGATGTTGTGGCAATCAGGGTAATCCTCCTCCTCTTGCTCTTTATGCCATGGGGCTGAGCCATTCGCTTCTTCCTCGAGCCCTTAGAAGAGGATGCTCCCCCTTGGCTGATGGGATGTTCAGGGATGTATGATGGATCAGTAGCAGTAGTTGCAGCATCCTTGGGCTCACCCTGGCGTCCACCAACCGCCGAAATCCCTCTCTCAGTGGCAACAGCCTTACTGCCCACTGTCCTTACCAGCAGTTCCTCATCTGATTCTTCCTCCTCATCTGGCCGGAAGTCTTGACAAAACATAGCTCTCTCAGTTCCACCCTGACTGGATGGTGGGGATGATATATTAGTGGCAGTGGCCCTCAATGGAGTGGGGACGGTATCTCCGACATCTTCACTGTCATCGTCATTGTCATTGTTAGTGGGTAAAACTATGGGCTCAGTCTCTGAATCAGTATCATCGTGATGCCATTTTTTGCGAGGGGGTGCCACGTAGTCTTCTCGGGTCAGATGCCCAAACAATCTCCTCACCAGGGGCTTCACCTGCTTGCCCCAGTACACCTTCATCCTCTCGAGCGTAGTATCATCCATAATCTCAAGAGTGACAGCATCATCTCTCTCCTTTGGCAGCAAAGGAAGCTTCTAGTCAATAATCATCTGCAGGAAATGAGGGTACATGTAGAAGCCTTCCTTGCCCTTGGCCTCTATATTCTCTACCATATACGTGAAGATCATCCGAGAGAAACTGAACGGATGGTTCAGTACCAGAGCTACGTAAGCATTCTGGATTTGATCAGACATCTCATCAAAGCCTCCTTTCCTTGAGGTTATGCACTTGACGAGCACATGGGCCAAGTACTTGAACTGGGGGCACAGGTTGCTCTTGTTGAGCACACCTGCATTAATATGCCCAGCCTACTTGATCCGAAGAAAACATCCTCGAACCATTAGTGGATGCAGCCTGGTTGGGCAGTCACCATCATCACCCAACTCCAAAACCCTCCTCAAATCATCCTCGCTAATCTCAATCTCTTAACCAAAAATAGAACTCCGAATGCGATGAGGCTCAGCGGACCTGTCTACTACAATGCTTTCCCAGAAAGCCTGCTGAATCGATCTATATGGTGTGCACGGTGTAGAGATGGCCATGAAGATCCTCGATCTTCGTTAAAGGGCAATAATCCCCACGAACTCAGAAATGTTCCGGGATGTGACGTCAAGATGAGCATAGATGTTGTGCTTCGTGATCATAGTCCATCTACTAGTCATGTTTCTGTAACACAAGATACATATACGTTAGAATTTGTGTAAATGGATGACATTTGAATTTTAATGAGGTTGAATCAGTTTATTCAATTGTGCGAATGGAAAATGCGACCGAGTCTAAGTCGTGCGATTGAGCTCAGTCGTACGATTGAGCCTACGACTATGCTTAGTCATATACAGTCCAAGCAGTTGAACCAGTCGTGCGACTGAACTCATCACATGGTTCATTCGTGCGATTGAGTCAGACGCCCAGCTCAATTGTGCGATTGATTTAGACGCCCAGCTCAATCGTGTGATTGAAGTTCATCAGCATGTCCATTCGCATAAGTCTCTGTTCGACACTTTAAATTCATTTCTTTGTCTATACTTGATGTTAAACGTTGTGGTTAGGCTCATTAGACTCGCAAAAACACTCAAAATAACACCAAATACTCTTTAAATTAATGATTTAGTCCATTTGAGTGGTTTATTTTGAAAGCTTTGAATCGGTTCTTGTTTTGACCAATTTAGGTCAATAGGGCTTAATTAAACCGAACATTGAGGTCGATTTTCATCTCACATTACCTGTAGATACAGAGAGTAATCGTTAGAGTCACAAAAAAGATGCTAAATCACTGAAACAAAATTTGGGCAGAGTAACTTTGCTTTCGTGCAACTTGAGACCGATTGAGGGGTGATGAAAATGTGCGACCGACTCCCCTCTATTTATAATGAGTTACCTTCAGTCATGCGATTGGACCTATTTGCACGTTTGATTCATACGACTCGGGCTCAATCGTGTGATTGGCTCAGTCGGTCACATCCATTTGTGCGACTAGGGTGCAGTCGTGTGACTGACTCAGTCGATCACCTCCGTTCATGTGATTGGTTCATTCTGGTGATCCAGTCGCATGGATTGACCCATGCTTATGGTCCAATCATACATCTGGTCCATACGTATGGTTCAATCATGCGATTGGCTCATACTCATGATCCAATCGTGGGACTGGTCCATACTTATGGTCAAGTCGTGCGAATGGCTCAGACTTATGAGTTTGACCTCATGCACTTTCAAACACTTAACCTGTTAACTATTGATAAGATGTTATGACTGTTGATCATCTCAGACATGACCTTTTTAATTTGAAAAACTATTGATCACCTCAAACGTGATCCTTTTAACTTAAAACCCGATTGGTCACCTCAGACGTGCCCCCTTTTAGTGAATGATTCACATATTGAATCCAGATGTATAGTCCGACTTTTACCTACCAAATAATTAAAAGTTAGATAAAACAACTCGAAATTTAAAAAAAAACAAAACAAGATATATTTTTGTATTTTTGATTGCAGATGGATTTAAACCTATTAGAGTACTTCTAACCGATTTTACTTCCTGGACAGCACAGCTTCAATTCTATTTTATCATTTCTGGTACAATTCATTATGGAATCATACAAGTATATCAAAATCATTTGGGACACTTTAATAAACTATTTTGATGCTAGATTCTTGTTTTGACCGAGAGTCAATAGCGATTTTAAGAAATCATACTAGAGCTACAAGATGCACACAATGATTTTGACTTTCGAGAACTGCAGCTCACGATGATTGTCAGTATACTTGTCCTCTTAAATCCATACATAGATTTTTGACACACATTGGTGATGAGTTAAGGTTTAATTATTTCAACAAGCATTTGTGGATCCCACGCTTATATGGTAATTAACGTTCCTTAAAAGATTTTTGAGCGATCTACGGGTATATTTCAAGAAGAAACTATTATAAGAGCTTTCAAAGAGATGTCAAGCCTCAGGCCAGTGCCATTGCATAGTAGAGAGGCGCAAACAGCAATGAATTCAAGAATATTTAGGTTATGCTTATCCTCAGGTCAGTGCCACCGCACAACAGAGAGGCACACAACCTATCTTCTTGTTAGAGCATTTATTTTCTTTTTGCACATACGCACCAACAACATAAGTTATTAGCTTGATTGCATTTTGCATTTTTCCATGTGATTTGGTCATTTTTAGGGTCGTCCGCACACATTTGTGGCGTTTATTTTGCTCTTCACCCCTTATTGGAACTACGTTGATTGTATTAACCAGGGATAAGATGGGAACCCACAAAGAGTTGAACAACTTAGTTTGAATTTTAAAACCACCAATGAGGTCTACTCATCTATTGTGTTAAATCTACTGACACATCATATAATGAACTAGTAAGCTCTAGGTCTACTTTCTCTATGTTACCTTGGTAGCATACTAGTTTTACTATCATATTTCCTTTTATTTTGCTTAGACTTTTTAGACTTATACTTTGAATTTTGCATCTTAATCAGATAAACTCTTTTGAAGTCCCAAACAATATGTTCCTTGTGTAATATCATTTTCTATAAATGTTGAATCCGTATCACAGATTTGATTACATTCCTTTTAGCTAAGCTGTCCTTCTCCCTCGTTTTTTAAGTAATTAAATAAAGAAGCTAATTTAATACTAATCTAACCTATTCTCCCTCTAAATTCTAAAACCTAAAATATTTTTGTGTATTCGGATTTTTAATAAACAGGAAAATAAAATAAAATAAAATAAAATTAATTTAAATTAAAAATAAAGAATGTCAGACTAGGCATTTTCTTCCTCTGAAATCACATCACTTTTCTTTTTCATGCCATTAACCTCTAATAGATATAAAAACTTCGGTTTATCAAATGCTTTTGTGTAGAGGTCGGCGTGTTGAAAATCCGTATTTATTTTAACCACATCGATTAATTTCTTTTCAAAACAGTCACGTATAAAGTGATACTTAATACCGATGTGTTTAGTTTTAGGATGTTGGACTGGATTTTTTGTTACGGCTATAGCAGCAGAATTATCAACATAGATAGGAGTGTTAGAAAATTGCAAACCGTATTCGCGCATTTGCTGTTGAATCCAGATGATTTGTGAACAGCAACGTATTCAGCTTCACATGTTGACAGAGCAATGGAGGTCTGCTTCTTACACTACCAGGTGACTAACTGTCTACCAAAGAACTGACATCCTGCTGATGTTGACTTGTAATTCATTTTGCAACTGCCATAATCCGAGTCACTATACGTTGTAAGCTCAAAATCATCGTCATGAGGATACCACAACCCAAGTGTTGGAGTACCCTTCAGATAACAGAAAATCATTTTAACACCTATGAGATGGTTGACTTTCGGTTTTGCCTGATATCTGGAACAAAGACACGTCGCATATATGATATTAGGAGGAGATGCTATGACATACATAAGGGATCTAATCATTCCTCTATACATTGTAGCATCGACCACACCACCATTTTCGTCGGGTGCCACATCGTGGTTCGTGGCAAGTGGAGTTCCAACAGCTGAAGCAGTCTCCATGTCAAACCGACTAAGGATGTCCCCTACATAGTTACTCTGATGCAGGAAGATTCCTTTTGGTGTCTGATCCACCTGTAATCCTAGGAAAAACTTCATCTCCCCTATTGCACTCATCTCAAATTCAGCTTTCATGACAGATTCAAATTCTTTACATAACTCTTCGTTTTTGGAACCGAAGATTATGTCATCAACATAAATCTGTACTAGCAGTAAGTCGCCATCCTTTTTTTTTATGAACAGTGTACTATCAATAACTTCTTTGCGAAAACCATGTTTCACCAGATGAGTTGAGAGTTTCTCATACCAAGCTCTAGGGGCTTGATGGAGCCCGTAGAGAGCCTTATCCAGCTTGTAGACTCTGTCCTGATGATAAGGATCCTCAAATCCTTCGGGTTGACTGACATACACTATCTCTTGGATTTCACTATGAAGGAACGCACTCTTGACATATAGTTGATAAACGTTAATCTTCATGTAGGATGCATAGGCTAGGAAGATACGGCCTTCTTCCATTCTAGCCACAGGTACAAACACTTATTTGTAATCAATGCCTTCGACTTGTCTGAAACCTTGAACCACAAGTCGAGCCTTGTTACTGATTATGACCCCTTGGTCATCTTTCTTGCACCTCAAGACCCATTTAGTGCCAATCACTTTAGGACCTTTTGGTCTATCCACCAGTGTCCATACTCCTAGCTTCTTGAATTGTATGAGTTCTTCTTGCATGGCACTAACCCATGCCTCATCATTTAAGGCTTCACTTACATATTTTGGCTCAAATTAAGACACAAAACATCGATAAGCACCGTCATGAAGATATCCTTTTTCCATGACTGAGGCATAATCAGCTGAGTATAGCTACTTTTGTGTCTGCACTCCCAATTGTACATCCCCTATGACATTGTCCAGAGGATGATATACATTTAGTCGAGATCTGGGAGTGGTGGGAACAACTACTTCCTGATCTAGATTTTGAATTCTCGGTTTAGTATCTGTAGCCGTTGGAGTGTGAGGTTCCAAAGTGTTAGAAGCATCAACATTTAATGCTTGTGTACTTTCAGTAGTAGGAACCTGTTCCTCCTTATCCACCTATTCATTCTCCACTTCTTCATCATCAGAGGAGGAGTCGCTTACATCAAGTGCTCCCCCTAAATGAGTAGAAGATTCACCTTGTGGAACTGATGTTGTCGAGTCTAGTGACGGTGTGTTTAAGACATCATACATCATTCTAGTTGATAACTCATCATCAGGAAGGGAGATAGGTATGTTGAAGGACTTAAAGAATCCATCATAATCAAAGAAAGGTCCCTTTTCCAGTAGGTGGGGTGGTGTACTTTGAACATGAACGTTGCACCGCACCTCTACCTAACCCGTTGAGTTGTTATATACTCTTTTGTTCGGTATATTGTATCCAAGAAAGATCCCTTCATCAGCCTTCTCACTAACTTCTCGGACTGAGTTTTCTTCAGCAGCGTACATGGTGCGCCAAATGGTTCAAGATACTCCAAATTAGGTTTACATCGCTGGAGCAACTCATAACACGTTTCACCATGATGTTTGACCACCAAGACTCGATTGAGGGTGTAAATGCATTGGCAACTGCCTCGTTCCAAATTTGGATGGGCAGTTTCGAGTCGGCTAGCATCATTCTTGCTGTCTCTACCAAGCTCCTGTTCTTTTGTTCAGCAACTACGTTCATTTGTGGAGTGTATGCAGATGTAAACTGGTGTACAATTCCTTTCTCTTTGCAGAACGCCTCCATCCACTGGTCCGTGAACTCCATGCCATTGCCTGATCGAATCTATCTCACTTTCAGCTTGTAAAATGATTCCAATGTAGTTACCAGCTGTTTGAAATATTCAAATTTCTCTTATTTTGATTTTAGAAACATTACTCAAGAGAATCTTGAGTAATCATCAGTGACTACATAATTATACAGATCACCAGCGATGCTCTTGGTGCTGACAGGACCAAACAGATCCATGTGTAGAAGTTTGAGAGGCAGGTCAATGGAATTTACTTTCTTTGCCTTGTGAGACTTCATGGTCTGTTTACTTTTCTTACACGCTACACAAAAATCTAGAAGTTGAAAATTCTTGACATTTACTCCATTCACTAAATCATTCTGGATCAGATGATTCATCTTCCGTGGATTTATGTGTCACATTCTCCTATGCCAGGAGAGTGAGTTCCTCTCTATTGCCTTTGACAAGAAGCATTGAACTTTATGGTCGGTTGTGGAGGCTTTTGATAGATCCAAGACATATAGGTCATTATATCTTGATGCTGACATTAAGATTTTGTCCTTCGGAATAATGTACTCCTTCTTTAATACATAGCACTTCTTGTTGTCAAAAACAACTTTAAATCCTTTGTCACAGATCTGGGAGACTGAAAGCAAGTTATTCTGTAGTTATTGAACGTAGTTGACCTTATCAAACTTGACTTTCTAGTTTCCCACTTCGCCTTGAGCGGTGATGTATCCTCTTTTATTTCCAGCAAATGATACATGTCTCCCTTTAATTTGTTTGACATTGAAAAGGAGAGACAGGTTCCCGTTCATGTGCCTAGATGCCCCACTATCAACAATCCAGGTATTTGTGATAGCACTATAACGGACACCCTGCACATTCAGAGGAAATGATCAGTTTAGGTTTGGGACCCAAGCCTTCATTGGCTTGGGTGACCCAGAGGAATCACACATCATAAACTCAACCCACTATCCATTTGAGGGTGAGGGCATATCATTCTTCTTATTGTTCTCATTATCAGACAATGGACTTGACTTTTCTTTCCATAAGCCAGTTTTGTGTAAGGCATGTTTGTGATAAACAGTCGACTGGCTTACAGTTTGAATTTTAGGTTCATTAATTATTTTTGGTGGAGTAATAAAACTCCTTTTCAAAGTACTTGGTTTTGTATCATAAAGTTCAGTTTTCTGTCTGGGAGTTTGATAATAAGGACAGTTAGAAGAAATGTGTCCTCTCTTTCCACAACTGTAGCAAGATCTCCCTTCTACATGTTGAGGAAACTGTTTATATGGGGTTGAGTGTGATACAGGTGTGACATATGTCTGGTTGGATTTAGTCACTTCTCGTTTAGATGTATCACCTTTATTAACAAAATTAATTGTTTTGACATTTTGAACATCTTTAACATGCCTTTTGCTTGGACTTTGATTACTAACATGTGTGTGGTTAAATAGTTTAGTCAGTTTGAGTTCTGAAATAGGCTTTGGTGAACCTGACCTTACATTAACCCTTTTAAATGCATCATTTAAATTTTCAACGGGCATCTTGCCTTTTGATTTCAAAGTAGCCTCCTTCTGCTTAGTGACCGATTTCACTAGTTTACCAGTGGAATCTGGATCACTAACCAGAGGAGTGGACACCACATGATCCTTAATTGGGTTGTTATTACAGGTCTACATTTTGTATTTAACATGATCTCATGTGGTGGTGGAACTACTTTGTAACCCAACCTTTCCCCATTATTTTGTTCTTTCACTAAGTGTTGAACTATGTGAGAAGAACTGGTCCAACTGTGCAGTTTTTGTTTTAAAGAATTGACTTCGACTTCTAAAACTGCTTTCTCTTTCTTTGTTTCTTCTAAAGAATTTAAATAAAACTTTATATCATTAGCTTGATTAAAAGCAACAACCTCGGTTTCCTTTAGTTGTTTACCTAAAAGTTCTATTTTTTCTTTATAAATGCACTCATTTTGTTTTAAAATACCATTAGCTTCTATGCACAGTTGTAAATCATTTACTAAGCTATCATTGTGGTCTAATAACCTAGAAAATTTCAAATCAATGCTTTCTCTAAATTTGTTACATTCAATACAAGCATGTTTTTCAAAAAGTTGGTCTTTCGTACTTACCTGTGAGGAATCAGTTGAATCAGCCATCAATGCAGAGTTAGACTCTTCGAATGCTGGAGGTTCTGAACATGTTGTTCTGAGTTCTTCTTCAATCACATGATTTACCACATTCACAGCTTCTTCATTATCTGACATTACTTGTTCAACTATGATTTCACCTTCACTCGCAGAGCAATCATCCAATCCCTCGACACAAGCAATGTTTAATTCACCCGGAGACACAACTGAACGTCCAATCTTGCCCTTCCTCACCTTGAGCCGTCAAGGCCTTTGTCTCTTTGCTAGAAAAGGTAGTTCTGCTCCTGTCTTTGTCTTGATGGTTGAAGGTTTAGAACATATTTCCATTACCTGTTTTCTTGGGCTTTACACATTCACATTTGAAATGCCCCTTTTCACCACAATTAAAGCAGGTAACTTTGGTTTTGTCAAAACCAAAGGTTATGTCTTTTGTGACTACTAAATTTTGTCCTGTCTTTTTCACAAACTTTTTCGCCCTTCTAACAGCACTAGCCAAAGCCCACATTATATCCATTCTCTATAGTTCATTTTCATCCACCTGCTTGTAATCTTCATCTGCAAGATGGAAATTTCCAATCTTCCCTGTAACTAGACCTTCATAGGAATGGACAACAGCTGCTTGAAGATCCATGTGCTCCTTTGCAACTTCCATAGTGATATTTCCGAGATTCTCGGTCTTCAACTTAGTAGCATTGGCTTCAGGCACTATATATTGGGTAGGGGATGACCCCGACGTTTCTGGTCCTGAAGCAGTGGTTTGGAAGGAGCTGCTAAACTAGACACAAAGGCAGTTTGAAGTGGTGCTTCGGAACTGGTTGGAGTGAGAGATGAGTTATAAAGTAAAGGATTCTGGTCGTAGGATCATTTCTGTGACCTGTACTTCATCCTCAGTTCCTCCTCCCTTAATTTCATGATGAAGTCATTTATGTCTAACTTTGCAAGTATAGTGTTTTGTCTCAGATTAGACACAAACGAGTCCCATTTCCCCGCAAACCATCAGCAAAGCTTGACACTTTATCTTCCATAGACGTTGTTACCCATGAGTGTGCAGCTCACTCATTAGATGGTAGAATCTATTGATAATATCGTCCAAGCTTTCTTTCCCTATTGAGGAGAAGTTATCAAACTCCTTCTTGAGAGCCTTTGCCTTCAATGCCTTTAACATTGCATTCCCATATCTTTTCTCCAAAGCCTCCATAACTTTTTCATATGTTTGTTCTCAGAGAACTGAAGAAAGGTATATTTCGGTATCGACTGAGTCAATAGGGCATACACCTTCTTTTGAGCATTGTACTTAGCTTTTTGGCTACCAGTCATACCTCCTAAAGTGAGCTTAACACCATCAGCACCGACTGGCATACTATAACCTGTTTTAATGGATGCCCAAAAGATTTGGATTGACTCCATTTCGATAGATCTCGAACCTCTGTTTCCATTGTGGGTAATCATCTAGCGTTGTAAGTTTAGGTGGTTTATTGTGATTCCCAATTTCATATTCCAGAAGCAGAAGGTTCTGGATGCGAGAGTCCCTTCCGGTAGTAAAAGCATAGAACTGATCTTCCATCTTTATAAACTTTGAACTTTAGAACACAACTGGTTCACTTGTGCGAATGGACAGATGTGAATGAGTCAATCGTGCGATTAGACAAATGCGGATGGCCAATGCGGATGACTCAGTCGTGCGAATGAATTCAATCGTGCAATTGGATTCAGTCATACGTGTGGAGTGTGCGATTGGAGACAAGCGAATGGGGTTGCTTAGTCGTATGAATGAGTGAGCGACTAAGTTCAATCGTGCCAATGGGGTGTGTGATTGAGTTCAATTGTGCGATTGAGCCAATCATGCGACTGAAGGCTGCTGTTTTTGCAAAATCGAAGGTTTTTTACACTTTGACACAAAAACATGATGTTTCAAGAACCCTAATCTGCCATATGTCGAAAGACATAAACTTTGAGACCTGGAGACGTCGAAAACACTGTTTTACTCAAAGGTGACTCCTTGAATGAAAAACGTGATTTTTACACCGAAACTAGTCGAATCACACGAAAAATCAAGACCCAAAGCTCTGATACCACTTGTTAGGGACCGTGTACGTACGGAGTACTAACTAATAATGCGTGAAACCAGATCAAATAGTGTGGAATCCTATTTGATTGGCGATCCAATCAGTGAGAACGCAATCTCGATCACTCTAACGATTAAAGAAACGTTAAGAATGAGTAGAAAAAGATTAGATGCGAACTATGAATTTGGAATAGGCTTTCTGTACGCTCTGGACAACTAGGTTATGAGTATCTGTCAAAAGTCTTCAAGTATTACATTTTTCCATGAATTAGGTGGTATTTATAGGTTTGTAGTCTTCATTCGTGTGACTGAACCATTAGCATGGTTCAGTCGTGCGACTGACCCATCGACTGATTCATAAGCACGACTGAAGGTTTCCGTCATGCAATTGAGTCAAGCTCATGTCTCACTCGTACGACTGATCCAGTCGTTTGGTATAGTCATGCAACTGGTTAATTAGCATGATGTATTCATGCGTATGGTCCATAAGTATGGTCCATTCGCATGAAGACTCATACGACTAAGTTGGAACACACCTCTCAATCATTATTGACTAAGAACTATGCACAACAACCTCAAACCTATATAGTAAGTTTATTATACTTTAACACATAAGAATACTATGAAATATTAAACATTATAAATATCAACCACATATTATATTTCATTTAACTCATACATTACATATGTGTAAGACATGACAGACATTTACATTATGCTCATAAACTAGGGACATATGTATTAACATACAGTATGAGCAAATTGAAGATCCATGTGCTGAGCAGAGAAAGGATGTCAGAAGCAACAAACTTTGTCAACATGATCAAGGCTATTTTGTATCCAACTCAAGCAGCACATTTTATGCCTCCACAAGACCCAGCAGAATCTTCACAACCTCAATCACCACCCAAACATTGAAGAACATAGGTTGTATGATCGTTAGAGGGGGTATTGTTGGACCCTGAAAGGACCATACATGCCTATTCAAATAGTGAGTTGATGGTTGTTTTGCTGAGGTTCCCACAAGTCCAAGAACTAATGCGGATGATGATCCTGCTGATAGAAGAACCAAGTATGGCTAATCGTATTTGTTAATGCAGAAGTCATAAAACAAATGCTGAAAAGTGTTTGTTCTTCCGCATTAACAAATGCGGATAGCTTAGAATAATATGCGGACAAGTGTTTGTTCTTCCGCATTTTCAAATGCGGATGACTAGACAAATGCGCAAAAGTATTTGTTCCTCTGCATTAACCAATGCGGATGACCAACGGGAAATGCGAATGAAGACTTAGACTAGTTCTGATGTATAGGTCAGGGGTAGTTTAGTCATTTTTTAAATGGCAACTTGTCTGCCAATAAATAAAATAGACAACCTCGTAAATGAGGTGACAAAAATAGACAATCAGAATCTTTTGTATTCCCTAGGTGCATTATTACCGTTCTTGCTAAACCCTAGCATTTATTTGTAATCAATCACCTTTATTAATATACACAAAGCATTTATGAGTATTTCTTCTGCATTGAATGTTTCTTGATTGTATGATTCTGCTAGTC
Organism: Flaveria trinervia; assembly: GCA_025506515.1. Classification (NCBI taxonomy): domain Eukaryota; kingdom Viridiplantae; phylum Streptophyta; class Magnoliopsida; order Asterales; family Asteraceae; genus Flaveria; species Flaveria trinervia. Next base: position 18,329,975 of record CM046448.1, read on the forward strand.
AATCACTAACTTAATCATTATATTTGATCCTAAGTGAGAATCTCAATCTCATTATCCAGTCAAACCTCATGTGCCCAAACAGTACCATGCGCCTAGAAATAGACTGAAATTACTAAGTGTTCATACGCCTAGGATTCCCATGCGCCTGCATAGTGTCCATGCATCTAGAATTCCCCAGAAATGACTAAGTGTTGCCCATGCGCCCCAATAGTGCTTATACGCCTGGAAGTTCCCTATGCGCTTAAGTGTTCTCCATGCGCCCAGAAGGCCATGCGCCTGAATAGTGCCAATGCACCTAAAGACTTAGAATTATTTTCTGATTTTGGGGGAAATGTAAAATGTAGGTTTTTACTTGGGAGGTTCCGAGGTCTATGTAATTAGAATTTTTGAAGTCAAAGATGATGTGAAGGGCGATGTATGATGTCGTAGGAATGATAATGTATGATTAAGCTTATGCATGATGGTATGTATGATGAATGTTATGTATTGAATGATGTGCCTTGTATGGTGATGTTTGTATGTTTATGTTGATGTTCCTTATTATGTAAAGTAAAGTGAAAGGTAATGAAAAGAGGAATGTAATGAAAGAATGCATGCATTAATGAATGAACAAAAGTAAGAAAGTCTTGCAAGCAATGCATGGAGGTTCACACCCAATGAAGGGTGTTAGCTCAACAGTGTGCGGGTTAGCTACCACAGAAGGATACACACTGGGTTTAATCTTTGTGATTGACCCAACGTATGCGATCCTTGCCACTTGCCCTAGGTACTGGAGTCAGCTTTGTGCATAATGTTCGAGGTCTATGAAACACCTCAGGCCTAGTAATCAGCTTCGTGCACAATGTTCGGGGTATAGCATATGGCATTGATCCGAAATAAAAGAGAAGAGATAACTGATGTATGTACTTGCCCTAGGTACTGGAGTCAACTTTGTGCATAATGTTCGAGGTCTATGAAAGACCTCAAGCCCAGTAACCAGCTTCGTGCACAATGTTCGGGGTAATGTACATGTCATCGGAAGTAACGAACGTATGAAAGATAAGTAAGAAAGTTATGAATGAAAGTTAATGATAATGATGTACGATGAATGAACGAAAGTTAACAAACGAATGATGAAGATAATAATGATATTATCTATGTGTACGTATGATGCTTGATCGTGTAAGAATGTAAAGAATGGTTTTAAATGGAATTAAAGTATATATTTTTTATTTTAAAACTAGAACTCATTCAGCAACGTTGACTTTTATGTGTTTCCAGTTGGCAGCTAATGGTTGTTGAGGATGGCATGAGGCGGCTACTTGGCTTTTTTTGGATGGCATTCTTTTGTTTAATGTTTTTGCATTGTAATGCGAACAAACGATGTTTTGTAACGAATGTTGTATTAACTTGCAAAAGCATTTATATTGAAATGAAAAGTTATTCTAATGTTTCCGCTGCAATGTTTTATTAAAGATAATGTGTATATATATATATATATATGTTTTAGGTGTGAAGATTGACCAGTTGTGAGCGTCCCGGGAACGGGACCTTACAGAGATAATGATCCAAAAGTTATGCCCGAGGAGTGAATTACAGAAGCTGGAGAAAGAGTTCTGGAACCTCAAGCAAGACAGTGGCAATCATTTGACTTATTCCACCCGGCATCATGAGTTGAGCATGCTCCTACCCCATATGGTGGATACCGTGCCTCGTAACATCTAGAAGTTTATTAAGGGGGTGCCACCTCCAATTCAAGATGTTTTGGTGGTAGTAGGCCCACAACCTTGGAGAGGAAGCGATTACTATCACCGCCCAGCTCACTGAAAACCATTTTAGGGTTGGCACTTTGTCGGTGAAAGGTGCCAAAACTGCTGCAAAGGTGACATCCAAGGCTACAAAGGAGGTGAAGGCCGTGTCCTCTTTTCAAAACAAGAAGAGAAAGTTCACACCAACTCGTAAATACACGGTGACAGTATCTAATTCCCCTCAAAGGCAGATTGTCATTGCAAATCAAGCCCCCGTGGCGAGATTATATTGGGTCGCACTAGATGTGCAATACTTGCAAGTACCATCACGCGAGGAACACTCCATGTCGAGTTTGCTCGTTGTGTGGGAAGTATGGGCATCTGGTGGCTACTTGCCTTCATGCTCCAAACAATACTATGATGCTTGCTAATCGATCCTGCTACAACTTTGGCAAACCTGGACATATCCGTCCACAATGTCCTCGCAATGCGGAACTGTGCCACCGGCTTGTGGAAGGGCTTTCAACATCAACGCCAACAAGCACAAGCCAACAACGACGTGGTTGATAGTACGTCATTAAGTCTCTTTTAATCGTTCTTTGTCTTGTAACATCCTTAATTGCGTTCATCATACCAATAATAGGTCATTACTGAATAGGTATGTATCTTGTAAATAGTCATTATGCTTGTCTCTGTTTGATTCGGGTGCGGATAGGATTTTTGTGTCTTTGAGTTCGAGCCTATGCTCTCTAAGCCGTGTGTTAATCTAGAAAGATCCTTTACGGTTGAAGTCGCCGATGGAAAATCGATCGTCGTTGATGTCGTAATACGCGATTGTACCTTGAGTCTTAACGAACACGAGTTCTTCACCGACCTCATTCCTATGCAACTGGGAAGATTTGATGTTAATATCGGCATTGATTGGTTAGCCAAGCAACATGCAGAAATTCTATGCTTTGATAAGTGCATTCGAATTTCCTTATCGTCGGGTGACACCTTGAAAGTCTTTGGGGAGAAATCATGCCAAGGACTCAAACTTATGTCCTGCATCAAGGCCCGAAAATGCTTAAGTAAGAACTACGTAGCTTTCATGGCATATGTAGTTAGCACGAAAGCCAAGGGTAGAGTAGAGAACCAAACAATATTCCTATCGTGCGAGATTTTCCCGAGGTGTTTCCTGAGGATCTTAAGGATTACCTCCCGTATGAGAAATTGAGTTCAAATCGACTTAATCCCTGGTGCAAACCTTGTGGCTAAATCACCTTCTCGTCTTGCACCATCTAATGCAAGAACTAACCAGTCAACTACAAGAGTTGACCAATAAGGATTTCATTCATCCCAGCTCCTTAACATGGGGTGCACCTGTGTTGTTCGTGAAGAAGAAAGATGGTTCATTCCGTATGTGTATCGACTACCGGGAACTCAACAAGCTCACCATCAAGAACCGATACCCTCTTCCTCGAATTGATGATCTCTTCGATCAACTTCAAGAAGCTATACAATTCTTGAAGATCGATCTACATTCTAGATCTCATCAATTGCGTGTTCATGATGACAATATTCCAAAAACCGCCTTCTGTACTAAATATGGACATTACGAGTTCATGGTTATGCCTTTGGTTTAACCAATGCACCTATGTGGTTCATGGATCTCATGAATCGAGTATGTAAAACCGTATTTGGATAAACTTGTGATCGTGTTCATCGATGATATTCTTATCTATTCCAACACAAAAACTGATCATGAGATGCACCTGCGACAAGTTCTTGAACTTTTAAAGAAGAAGCAACTATACGCCAAGTGTTCCAAGTGTGAGTTCTCGCTAGAAGAAGTCCAATTTCTAGCTCATGTGGTGAATAGTCAAGGAATTCATGTTGACCTGCTAAAATAGAAGCCATGAAAACTAGTGCGTTCCCACGACCCCAACCAAAGTTCGTTCTTTTCTCGGCTTAGCGGGTTATTACCGTAGATTCATTGCAAACTTTTCGAAGATTGCTAAACCTCTAATAGTGTTAACCCAAAAGAACCGAATCCTTGAATGGGGACCCGAACAGATGAGGCTTTCGAGACATTGAAATGCAAGTTGTGTAATGCTCCTATTCTAACACCCTCGATGGAAACGATGATTTTACCGTGTACTGTAATGCTTCTAATCAAGGTCTTGGTTATGTCTCATGCAACGAGGAAAAGTCATAGCATACACGTCGAGACAATTGAAGGTTCATGAACTGAACTACATAACCCACGATCTTGAACTTGGTGTTGTGGTTTTCACTTTGAAGATCTGGCCACACTATCTTTATGGGATGCAATGCATAGTCTACACCGATCATAAGAGTCTCTAACACGTATTCAATCAAAAGGATTTCAACATGAGACAAAGACGTTGGATCGAGTTGATTAGAACTACGACCGCGATATTCGCTATCACCCTTGAAAGGCGAATGTTGTAGCCGACGCGCTGAGTCGCAAGATCCACAACAAGACTATCTTGCTTCAAAAAATTCGAGATCGAAGGCAGTGGTTTGACACATTAGGGGAATTTGATACCGAGATTCATATTGATGTAATAAGGCTACTATCATGCTTCAAAACATAAGGATTGATAATGATCTCGAACTATGCATTCGCGAGGCTCAACAAGCAGTGTTAACCGACGAAGGGAAAGATGAAGATTTGGCGTTTAATGTTCGGTCACAACTAGAGACAAAACTAAACAGCATGTGGTATTTCTTGAATTGACTTTGGATCCCGAATCGTGACAATCTTCGTCACTTCATCATGAACGAAGCCCATCAAACCCGATATTCTATTCATCTTGGTTCTGATAAGATGTACATGGACCTGCGTGGTCAATATTGGTAGCCTGGAATGAAAAAGACATAGCGTATGTTTCAAAGTGCCTCACATGTGCAAGAGTCAAAGCCGAACACCAATGACCAAGTGGTTTACTTGAACAACCTGAAATCCCTATGAGGAAATGGGAACGTATATCCATGGACTTTATAACCAAGTTACCACGTACCCCTTGTGGCCATGATAGTATATGGGTGATTGTTGACCGTTTGACCAAAACGGCATATTTCATACCGATAAGAGACACTTACAAGGTTTCAAGGTTGGCGCGAATCTACATTGACGAAATTATGAGTCGTCATGGCGTGTTGTTGTACATTATATCCTACCGAGACACTTATTTCACTTTGCACTTTTGGTCATCTATGCAAGAACTCTTGGATACTCAATTGGATTTAAGCACGGCTTACTATCCCCAAACGAACGGTTAAACCGAACGAACAATTCAAACCTTCAAGGACTTGCTACGTCTTTGTGTCCTTGACTTTGGTGGTGATTGGGATACGTATTTACCACTCGCGGAATTTTCGTATAACAATAGTTACCACTCGAGTATCAAGATGGCACATTCGAAGCACTTTATGGTCGTAAATGTCGTTCACCGATCTACTGGACTGACATTGGTGAAAACTTCATCACTGGTCCTCAACTTATAAAAGAAACGACCGATAAAGTCTTCTTAATCCGCAAGAACCTTGAAGTTGCAAGAAGTCGATAAAAGAGCTACGCTGATAAGCGGCGTAAGCCATTGGAGTTCCAAGTTGGGGATATGGTTCTTCCTAAGGTCTCACTGTGGAAGGGCGTTGTTCGCTTTGGAAAGAAGGATAAACTAGCTCCAAGATTTGTAGGACCTTTCAAGATTCTGAAAAGGATTGGGAAAGTGGCTTACAAACTGGAACTACCTTCCGATCTTAGTGGAGTTCATCCTGTATTTCACGTCTCAAATTTGAGAAAGTGCTTGGTTGACAAAAGTCTGCTTGTTCCGTTGGATGAAATCCAGATCGACAAGTCATTACACTTTGTTGAGAAACCTGTTGAAATCACGGATCGCATTATGAAGAAGACTAGAACCATAACAACCCCAATCGTTAAGGTTCACTAGGAGATAAGCGTGGAGCTAAGTTTACTTGGGAACGTTAGGAGCACATGAAGAAGAATTACCCGCAATTGTTCGTATAGTTTCATTCTTAATTTCGAGACAAAATTCTAATAAGTTGGGGAGACTGTAACATCATGTATTTTTGGTTAACCCAAAGTTAGCATCGTTATTCTTGTAAGGACCATTGTTATCAAATATAAAACTCATGCGTTACTGTGCTTCTTTCCTAGTTGGGCTTTAAATTCTTTATTTTGAAAGCTAATAATTTTAATTATTAAATGAAACATAATTAATAATGAGAATAATAATAATACAAAGGTATTGATAACAACAATAATAATAACATTAATAGTAATAATGCAATAATAATGGAAGTTAAAACAATAATAATAATAATAGAAATAATAACTAATAAAAGTAAAATAAGTAAAAAGTGGTAAGATAATTCAAACTAAAGATAATTAAAGCCCAAGGGGTTAATTTGTTAAACTTGAAACTTTAAAAGACGTTTTAGGTATAAAATAATAATGGAAAGAAATTACAAGGACCATTTGTGTAAACATTTGAAACCCAAAAGCCCCCTTCTATCCACGCTCGTTTTTCCGGCCGCCGGCCGGCAGAGCTCCAGCGCGGCGCCAGCGAGTCCAAAATAGCGACAAATGGCCACAAATTCGACTCAAATTAATGCCAAACGACTCGGGGAGATGTTTCAAACTCGAACCATGATTAAATGTACCATTTCATTCGGAATTTAAGGGGGTTTAACCGAAAACAATAACCCAATCGATTCATAACCATTCAACATATAGTTTGTGTTGGGTAATTAAATTAAACGGTTAGAAACGTTTGGGTAATCATTTACAAACTTAATACTCTTTTAGTTTGAGTTAAACAATCGATTAAGTACTGAGTACGTGATTAACTGAAATCGTTGAATGGAAACCAAAGCTTAATCGACATCTTAACGTAGAAAGCGTACCTATACAATAGAGGGAATCATCACCTTCGATCCCTTTCAACTCTCTGTAAACTTAATTTCATGAAACATTCACTAAATCGACTTTAACTACACATTGTTCATGCAATTGTACCGAGACTAAACCAAGTGCAATCACGTCAATCTGTTCTTAATCAAGTAAGTATGTTTCACCATTCAAATCTATTACATGTAGGGAACAAAAGCCCTAAGATTAATCGGGTTGAATCATTCGATTTAAGCTTCAATTTGGTATTGAACGAAATAGGGTTCATGTGGCTTGGGGATGGTTGGTATCAAGTGCTTTTATGATTTTAAAATCAATTCTCAATGCGGCTAAGGCCTTTGGTTTACTGGTAATACGGGTAGAGTGGACTTGAGGTCCCAGGTTCGACCCCGGGGACCCTCAATCCATTATTTTGTTTTTTTACGGTTTTAAATAAATAAAAACTTCTAAAAATTATTAAAAATAATTTTATAGACTTTGTGTATTTTTTAAGTCTGTTAGTAATTTCTATAAATTTATTTCCTAAATAACTTAAACCCTTTTATAAAACAAAAATTTTACTTAGTTTATTTATATAAAATAGACTCTAAAAATGATCATTTAAAACTTTACATTATTATTGGCTCGAACGTTGTCTATATGCTATTAATTATATCTTCAGTATTTTAAAAAAAATTAAAACAATTTTTATTATGAAGGATTGTTTAAACTTATATTTAAACTTTATTTTCCATAAATCTTTTCATTGCTTTATAATAAAATGTTCGACTACTATATTTGTTTTTCATTAAATAAAATCACTTTAATGAATTTAGTTGAAACCCCCAATATCAATTGAGACCCTAGCTTCCAATATCAATTGAGACCCTAGCTTCGGAAAGTCAGAGATGGGCATTTCACGCACGGCTGCGATTAAGGTCCTATGCTCTAGTGGAGTTGCCCCTTTTGGTGAGTCGACCTTGAAAGCTCTTATTGATAAACACCCAGTGGTGCCACCCCCGTCCTTGCCTTCCAACCCTTTAGCCCAACTCACTCTTGTTGTTGATAAGGAGTGTGTGTTCAAATGTATCCGGTCCTTCCCCAAAGGGACGTCATGTGGTAGGGACGGGATGCGGGCCCAACACTTGTTAGATGCTATTGGTGGCGAGGGCTTTGTGACTCCCTCAGTTTTGCTTACGAGCATTACTGAAGTTGTTAACTTATTTCTTGAGGATCTTGCCCTAAAGTGCTTGCTGAGTTTGTTGCGTCGGCCCCCCTCACCCCCTTATTGAAGCCTGATAAAGGAATTCGGCCTATTGCTGTGGGGTGTATTTGGCGAAGGATGGTTTCTAAGGTGGTGATGAAGAAGGTCGGGAAAGACATGGCCCAACACTTGGGGACTTTCAATTTGGGGTAGGGATGCCAATGGTGCAGAGGCGGTGCTTCACAGTGCAAACAGGTTTCTCAACTCTTGTCATGAAGACGGCTCCTTGGCCTTGCTTACTGTGGATTTCTCTAATGCTTTTAACACGGTCGACCGCACAACCTTCCTTCAAGAGGTTCATCATCATTGCCCGTCAATCTATCGTGGGTCCAATTTCTTTATGCTCAGCCTGCTAAGTTGTATGTTGGTAATGATTGTATCGGGCTACTACCGGAGTACAACAAGGAGATCCCTTAGGGCCCTTCTCTTTGCCCTTGCCTTACACCCTCTTATTCTTCGGGTCCAGGACCGTTGTAACCTTTTGTTTCATGCTTGGTATTTGGATGATGGAACGATTATCGGCAACGCGTCTGAGGTTGCTAAGGCCTTAGACATCATCAACGTGGAGGGCCATCTCTGGGGCTTTATCTCAACATTAAGAAAACGGAGGTTTTTTGGCCGACATGCGATGGGCGTAAAGTTCAGGACGGACTTTTCCCGAGAGGGATTGGTAGACCAGAGAGGGGGGTAAGCTCCTTGGCGAAGCTGTTAGCCGTGATCCTAGCTTTATGAGGAGTTGGCTGGGCGGCGGGCCTCGGGAGCGATTGACCTCATGAAACTCTTGCCCTGCCTTAGAATCCCCAATGTGAAATACTTTTGCTAAGGTCGTGCATGGGAGTTGCTAAGTTACTTTTTGGGTGCGCACTTGTCAACCCCATTTGATGGAGGATGCGGTATCTCGTTCGATGATGGCCTCAGGGAGGCTATAGAAGACATAGTCGTGGGTGGTGGCCCTTTTTTTGGTGATCTCCAATGGCGTTTGGCATCTTTGCCAATTCGTCTCGGTGGTTTGGGACTCCTTTCAGCTCGAGATGTTGGGGCTTATGCTTTGTGGCCTCTAGAGCTCAGTCTTTGGAACTACAAGATCATATCCTTCGAAACAGTGGGGTCTTCGGGCTTGACCCGGACTATCAGCAGGCGCTCGAACGCTTATATGTCCTTCTCCCAGACTTGGATATTGGCGGTTCTCTCTAATAAGGACACCGCCCCCTCGAAGCCACAAACAACTTTGGCGAATGCTCTGTTTAGCAAAATCGCTCAAAGCCTGGGAGAAGTTTTTTCTTTGTCATCCCGCGAAAAGGCGGTGTTTGAGTGCCTGAAGGGCCCCCATGCTCAGGACTTTTTGACCGTTATCCCGATTGAAGGGTTGGGACAGTGCATGTCTCCAGTAGAATATAAAGCAATTCTCAAATACCGGTTGATGATCCCTATGTACCCGGAAGATGAAACATGTCCGATATGTCGTAAAGCTTGCATGGATAAATATGGGGAGCACGCCCTTCACTGTAAAGAGCTACCTGGGTTCAAATATCGGCATGACTGGGTACGAGATGTTTTGGGGGACATCCTAAGAAGAGCTGGGATTTCTGTTAAGAAAGAAGCCCCTGTGAATTTCCTCACAGACCCTATGGAGGGGAGGTCTACTTTGCGACCAGCGGATCTGCTCGTCTTTGGCTGGGCTGGGGGCAAACATGCTTGTGTGGACCTCACAAGGGTTTCCCTTTTGGTTGGTTTACGGGAAAACGGTTTTGTAGCTGGTCAAGCAGCAAGAAAGGCAGAATCAAAGAAAGTGGATAAACATGCTAAAGCTTGCGCAGAGAACCAGCACACTTTTGTTCCCTTTGCCTATGATACATTTGGCTCCCTAGCGCCAGAAGCTATCAATTTTTTGACCAGGGTCCAACGGGTCATAGACAACCATTGCTCAACCTCGGGGAGGCAAGGATTTGTTTTTGGAAGGTTAGGATTTGCTATTCAGAAAGGGGTGGCGGCGCAGCTTGTTGCCCGTCTACCTTCTATTTTGATGTAACTTGACATAACATTATTAATGATAAATTAAGGAATTATATGTTAAAAAAATATATATATTGTTAGGTACCTTGTGAAGGTTCGCCTTGGAGCGTTTATTTATATTTCTTATTATTAATCAATTATATACTTATTGATCAAGTGAGTATTTCTATACCTCTTTTGCTTACTTTTACATTTTGGGTGAAACATGTTACCTTATAACTATTGCACTTGTAAACTCGTTTGATTCTTGTAAACACTTGGGTAATTCACTCATTTGTTATGGTTAGTTGAACTTTAGTAATTACCATGTATTGACTATTATATGTACAATCATTAACTATTGCTAGCCTGGCGACATCATAGATCTATGGGCTTGACAAGCCTACTTGGTTAATCCAAGTACATTTAGCTAATCATATAATCTTGTAAATGTGTAATCTTGTAAAGTGTCAAGGTTTGGTTGTTACATCTGTCATACATCCCTTGTTACTTTGCTCACTAACTTATGACATGAATTACCATCTTTTATATATGTATGTATGTATGAAAACTATGGAAATCTCACCAACATTATATTGACCCTTTATTTTTAACATGTTTCAAGAACACGCAAGTTTGATTGTCATCTTTGAAGCTTATCCACATCTAGGAATGGACCTAGTTAAATAAATGAACTATCCTTGGATTATTTCATGTTACGTTATGTTGATTTCTTATTTGAAACTGATGGTTGTAATTTACCTTTGAATCTTATGGTTATAATATTTGGAATAATAATAGCGTTATGTGGTTGTGAACAATCTTAGCCCTTGCATCTCGACGATTACGCCGTCAAGGTTGGGGTGTGACAATCATTTTCATAACAAATCAAAAGGTTCAATAAGATGATTAAATTGAATAGTTGATGAATAAAAAGTGGAACTGGATTAGAAACATAATATGGGGGCATAATAAAACCGACTTCTAGGACTTTAAAACAACCAAATCCAAAGTTATTGAATATGAGGCCCGGATTGATCCTAAAACAAACAAGCCTATGAAGATAAGGGTTTATAAGCATCTCAAGTATGTGAGGAAGATCTGTATGCACACTCCAGTGCCGGTTAACAGCTTGTCTAAGCTTGTGTGGTGGAGTTGTTAGAAGGAGACAGGACACACGTTGATTCACTATGTTGATGTAGATGTCGAATCATCGACCCTATGGATCTGCTTAAGTCGGAAGGCACGATTTAATGAGGTTGCAGGCTTGTTCGAATGCAACTAATGAATCAATTCACTTTTTGGCAGCACAATTTGATTGAGTTACAAGGTTGCAGACGTGGACTTCTAAACACATTGATTTTACCGAGCCTAGGGGGAGATAATAGGTATTGAACATAGTGGCTCAGGAAATCAAATCAAGATGAAGATCAAGATCAAGTCACGCAAGAACTTAAAGTTGTCACGCAAAAACTTGCTTCTCGCGTGACAACATTTAGTCGTGCGAAAACATGTGTTTGCGCAAAAACTTCTAGTTAGTATATATAGAAGTTTTGTTTTGTATTAAGAAGCATTTGTCATTTTCCTGATTTTCATACGTAAGTAATCATTCCAAAATCAAAGATCAATATGCTTTGAAGTTATTCACAATGGTGTTCATGTGCGTTTGATTCTACTTCATCTTCATACCGTGAGCGATTACATTCCGCATTCTCCTCACGAGATCGATTGTGTTATTGTGTTGATCCTTACAGATAGTTTTTTAAATGGTTTATTTAAAGTTCAACCATATATATATATATATATATATATAATATATATATATATATATATATATTATATATATATATACCTATATATATACACATATATATACATATATATACTATATATACATATACATACATAGATATACATATATATGCATATATATATATGCATATATATACATATATGCACATATATATATACAATATACACATATATATATATATATATACATATATATATAACATATATATATATACATATTTATATATACATATATAATATATATACCTATATATATACACATATATATACGTATATAATACATATATATATATTTATATATAATTAACTGTGAATTTGGATAAGGTAGTTTAAAGTACGATATTTGTGCTAATAGCTATAAAAAAAGACAATCCATGCAATTATTAAAACTAAAGCACATAACATGTAATCCTATATATGTAACACCCGGTTATTAAAGTAAGTAAAAAAGAATAAAGTGAAGAAAAGAAATGATACTTTACCCAACTTGAGGTGTAAAAAGTGTCAAAAGGACAAAAAGGTTTGAAAGTGGGTGTAAAATGGGCATGGCCGCCCACTCTCTTCTTACACAACCCAATTCTTCAGATTTTAGAGAGAGAGAAAGAAAAGGAGCAGAAAGCTCTTGGGTTGAAAGGGTCAACTATATCCCTCGAAAGGGTCAACTATATCCCTCGAAAGAGTCAACTGTATCCCTCGAAAGGGTCAATTGTATCCCTCGAAAGGGTTCTGTGTACTATGTGCAAGGCCAACCCAATCACCTAGGACACGCTGCAAAGGTCCTGCCAATCTCAATTGATTGACCCTGTGTGCATAATAGGGTAGCTAACCTGCAGCACAGTTAAGCTAACGACAACATGGTCGTGTACCCCTGTAAGCTTGCAAGACTTGTTAACATTTTCATTAATGTTCCTCTTATTTTCTTTATTGCTCTTTCACTTTATTATTACGATATACTTTACGTTACGATAATAACATACCACGTAAGTCACATACTATAAGTAATAATAATAATAGCAATAACAATAATAAGGAACAATCATAAGCAATCATATCATGCATGAAACATCATCATTAATAAGCCCTTAGTCAACCTCGGTCAAAACCCTAAAGCACATACTCACAAAAAAATTCTGTAAAAATTTCTAAGTCTTAGGTGCATTGGAACTATTTGGGCGCATTAGCCCTGTTCGGGCGTTTCATCACTATGTAGGCGCATCAGCCAACACTTAAACATTTTCACTTTAGGCGCATGAACTATTCAGGCGCATGGGCACCATTTGTGCGTACGAACACTTAGACGCATGAGTAATTCGGACGCATGGACACTTAGGCGCATGAGCCACTTGGGGACATGGCACTATTGGGGCGCATGGCCATACACTTAGTCATCCAGCTAACATTTCTAGGCACATGGGCCACTGTTCAGGCGCATGGGCTGTACTTAATCATTTCGAAGGTAATCTTAGGCGCATGGGCTACTGTTTAGGCGCATGAATTACACTTAATTCTTTTCTAAGGCATTTTCAGGCACATGAGCCTTATCTAGGCGCATGGACCTTCTGTTCAACATATTTCCAGTATGTTTTCAACCCAAATCATCAAATTCATCTGTTCTAAGCTTAATGTGGCTATTCTAATCATGAATAACCTATCATTCAGGAATCACATTCATTCAGGCACAATACATACGGGCACACATACTCAAACATTGGAAAATCATTAAATACATTTTCAGCCCCAAAGATGTTTGAAAACAAGTAAAAACCAGGGTCTAGAACTCACCTGGTGCAACTTGGTTGTTCTTCCTTTTTACCCGCTTGCTATAAGTTCAAAACACCTAGAAACAACATCCAAAAACACACACACCCGAGCACAAACACAACCCATAAGCACATAAACAGATAACCGGGATAAAACCTGTCATAAACATTCAAAAACCACGAATTCTTACCTTGAATTCGTTCACTTCTTCTTCCACAAGCCAAGAGTTCTCTCCTGCTCTCTCTCTCTCTAAATCGAAGAAATGGTGATGTGAAATGAGGGTGGGCGGCCATGCCCACCTCTACACCAACTTTTCAAAGATTTTTGTCCTTTTTACACTTTTAGTCCCTTCACTTGGACTGAATTGCCTTTCTTTTATTCTTTATTTATTGTCTTTTTAAAAAAAATAACCTAGTGTTACATGCATAAGTGTTGAAAAATGCGGATGAGTAAAGTCAATGCGGATGAACAATGTGGATGAGTAAAAGAAATGTGTATGAGTAAAAGAAATGTAGATGAGCATTGACAAATGCGGATGAGTAAAGTCAATGCGGATGGACAAATGCGGATAAGTAAAAGAAATGCGGATGAGCATTGAAAAATGCGGATGAGTAAGTCATGCGAATAAACAAATGCAGATGAGTAAGTTCATGCGACTAACAAATGCGAATGAACAAATGCGGATAAGTAAGTCCATGTGACTGAACAAATGCAGATGAACAAAGTCAATGCAGATTGAGAAATATGGATGAGTAAGTTCATGTGACTAAACAAATGCGGATGAGCAAAGTTAATGCGGATGAACAAATACGGATGAGCATTGACAAATGCGGATGAGTAAAGTCAATGCGGATGAACAAATGCGGATGAACAAATGCGGATGAACAAATGCAGATGAGTAAAAGAAATGCGATGAGTAAAGTCAATGCGGATGGACAAATGCGGATGAGAAAAAGAATGTGGACGAGTAAAGTCAATGTGGATAAACAAATGCGGATGAGTAAAAGAATGTGTATGAGTAAAAGAAATGTAGATGAGCATTGACAAATGCGGATGAGTAAAGTCAATGCGGATGGACAAATGCGGATAAGTAAAAAATGCGGATGAGCATTGAAAAATGCGGATGAGTAAGTCATGCGAATAAACAAATGCAGATGAGTAAGTTCATGCGACTAAACAAATGCGAATGAACAAATGCGGATAAGTAAGTCCATGTGACTGAACAAATGCAGATGAACAAAGTCAATGCAGATTGAGAATATGGATGAGTAAGTTCATGTGACTAAACAAATGCGGATGAGCAAAGTTAATGCGGATGAACAAATACGGATGAGCATTGACAAATGCGGATGAGTAAGTCAATGCGGATGAACAATGCGGATGAACAAATGCGGATGAACAAATGCAGATGAGTAAAAGAAATGCGGATGAGTAAAGTCAATGCGGATGGACAAATGCGGATGAGAAAAAGAAATGTGGACGAGTAAAGTCAATGTGGATAAACAAATGCGGATGAGTAAAAGAAATGCGGATGAACAAAAAGAAATGTGGATAAAAAAAAAAGAAATACGGATGAACAAAGGGGGAAATGCGGATGAACACTTAGAATATTTTCTGACTTTTTAGGGAAAAAGTTGACATGTAGGCTTTGACTTGGGAGGTTCTCGGGGGCTATGTAAGTTGATTTTTGAGGTCATAGATGTTATGATGGGCATGTTATGATATATGATTGATGCTTATGCATGATGCTATGTATGATGTATGTTATGTATGTATGATGCCTTGTATGATGATGTTGACTGTGTATGTTGATGTTCTTACATTGTATATTTATTTTCCCATGGCTTTACGTTGTATGTTAATGAATGAAATAAAAGTATTATGTAACGTAAAGTGGAAGATAATGAAAAGAGGAGCATAATGAAACAATGCATGCATTAATTAACGAAGGAAAGTAAAGTAAGTCTTGCAAGCCTTGTATGTAGAAACACGCCCAATGAAGGGTGTTAGTTCAACAGTGTGTGGGTTAGCTACCCCAGAAGGATGCATATCGGGGTCCGTTTTTATGACCACCATTTGTATATAACCTTTGTCGCATACCCTATATACTGTGGCCAGGCTGTTGTGCGCCATGATGGGGGGTCTATGATATACCTCGGCCCAATACCCACTTTATGCATGATGGTGGGTATAGCACATGACAATGGTACACCTGAATTTACCCTAAATACTTTGGATAATCTGTTGTGCACCATGATGGGTGGTCTATGATAGACCCCGGCCTAATATCAACTTTATGCATGATGGTGGGGTAAAGTTCATGGGTTTTTTGACGGAATGAAAAGAATTAATGATGAACATATGAATGAAAGTAAGAAAGCATGAATAAATGAAAGTTGATGAATGAATGATGAAGATAATAATGATATTATATATGTGTACGTATGACGTGTGATCACATACAAAATTAAAGAACGGTTTTAATGAAAGTAAAGTATGATTTACTTAAAAACAAGAACTCACTCAGAAACATTGACTTTTTATGCATTTACCAGTTGCCAGTTGAGCATTGCTGAGGATGGCGCGGGGCAGCTACTTGGTATTTTGGATGGCATTCTTTTGTTAATGTTTTTGTATTGTAATGCGAACAAATGAAATTGTGTAACAAATTTTGTATTATTTTGAAAAACATTTGTAATGAAAATGTTATTTTAAAATGTTTCCGCTGTAATGTTTATTTCAAGCTAATGTAATTATATGTTTTATGAGCGATGATTGGCCAGCTATAAGCGTCCTCGAAACGGGGCCTTACAAGTTGGTATCAGAGCCAAAGTTTAAGTGAAACGGGTAAATTTTCAAAATAAACCTAAACTTAAACTGAAAATGGGATGGAAAGGGAAGGGATGCCAGTCCGAGTAGCTACATGCCATCAGGTAATTTCTTAATGATTAACCGGTATTACATGCACATGTTATGTGGTTTATGTGCTTCTTATAGATTTAGATACTGATGTAGTCAGGATAGGAATGCTTGGGGTATGAAGAGTAAAGTAAGTGGCTAATCACAACTGGCCACTGTAATTAGAGACTTACTATAGTTGACATAAACTGAGTTGTTTCCTTGAATGATCGTGTTGGTGTTTGATTTTTTTAGTGTGTGTTGTGGATGGCTGGTGGTAGATCTTCGAAGGTTTCGTTAGGTGAAGGATGTGGTGGACGTGGTGCTTGACCGCGTGTCATGAGAAACATGGCTAGGGCTGCTGAAACGGCACTCAAAGAGCTCGAGATCCATCACCCGAAAGGCGGTGATGATAGTGCTTGTCTGAGGACCACATTGAAAGAGGCTGTTGTCGAGGGAGTTCAACAGGTCATTCAGACGATTCTACTGTCTATGGTGACTGAGGTAATTAGGTCGGTGAAGGAGATGACCGTGATTGAGGTGAACAAGAAAGGTATCGGCGACCGGAATTGGAATGGGAAAAGGTTTGGTCGGGGTGGTGCCCGACGAATTACAAGAAGGCATGGATGATAATCGTCGTGTGGTCACGCCTGGTACGGGGTCGAAGAGGTGTGGCAAATGCAGGAAGGAGCATTCGGGGGAATGCAAATGGGGATCAAACCTCTGCTTCAAATATGGGAGGCCAGGTCATCTGGCAAAAGATTGTGGGGTGATAAAGTGTTATAACTACGGTGAAATGGGTCACATAAGCAGGGACTGCAAGAAGCCAAGGGCAGAGAGTTCTGGAGCAAGAAAGACAACCAGAACTGAAGGGCAGAGGGCGAGCATAGGGCCTTCACGATGACCAGAGAGGAGGCTAGGATGGACCCGATGTCATGTCAGGTACGTATCTAGTAACCAAACATTAGCCTCTGTGTTATTTGATCCTGGTGCTGGTAAAAGTTTTATTTCTACTGCTTTCTGTGCTAAACTGCCTGTTAGTAGTAGGAGTGTAAATGCGCCCTTTGATGTAGAAACTGCCATAGGAGGGTCTACCCGGATTCTGAGATGATAGAGGGTTGTGACATAGAACTAAAAGGTCACAAGTTTCATATTAGACCATTTGTGATGACCTTAGACGGGTTTGACGTAGTCCTAGGAATGGATTGGTTGGTGGACTACGAGGCGAACATTGTGTGTCGCAAAAAGATGGTTCGATTAATAGCGCCTAACGGGAGTACGATGACGGTTTATGGTGATCGAGTCATGACTATTCCGAAGGTGATTTCGATGGTAGTGGCGGGAAAGTGCATGAGGCATGGATGTAGTGTCTACTTGGCCTATGTGAAGGATGTGGATACACCAACACCACAACTGACCGCATACCAATGGTGTGTGACTTTCTAGACGTCTATCCTGAAGACTTACCAGAAGTGCCACCGGACCGCGAGATCGAGTTCAAGATTGACTTGATACGAGGTGCCCAACTCGTTGCTAAGGCACCGTATCGATTGGCTCCGACTGAGATGAAAGAGTGGATGGAGCAAATGCAGGAGTTGTTTGATAAGGGTTCATTAGACCGAGTATCTCTCCTTGGGGTGCTCCGGTCTTATTTGTGAAGAAGAAAGACGATAGCATGAGAATGTGTATAGACTACCGTGAGCTAAACAAGTTGATGGTGAAGAATCGGTACCCGTTACCGAGAATTGA
Organism: Flaveria trinervia; assembly: GCA_025506515.1. Lineage (NCBI taxonomy): Eukaryota > Viridiplantae > Streptophyta > Magnoliopsida > Asterales > Asteraceae > Flaveria > Flaveria trinervia. The sequence goes on from CM046448.1 coordinate 18,348,096, forward strand.
TGATCTTTTTGATCAGCTTCAGGGTGCCAGTTAGTTCTTGAGGATAGACCTTCGATTTGGATACAATCAGTTGAAAGTAAAGGAGCACGATATTCCTAAAACAACTTTTTGCATGCGTTATGGACACTACGAGTTTCTTTTTATGTCTTTTGGTTTGATCAACGCGCCAGCTGCTTTTATGGACTTGATGAATAGAGTGTGTCGGCCGATGTTGGATAAATCAGTGATTGTGTTTATCGATGATATCCTGATTTATTCCAAGAGTAAAGAGGAGCATGCCGATCACATTCGAGAGGTGATGGAGACATTAAGAAGGGAGAAACTGTATGCTAAATTCTCCAAGTGTGTGTTCTGGTTGCGCGAAGTTCAGTTTTTGGATCATGTAGTGAATCCCGAGGGAATTACGGTGGATTCCTCATTTGGGGGATCTACACGTGAAGACTATGGAAGAAGCTCACAAGACTCGATACTCTATTCATCCCGGTGCTACAAAGATGTACCAAGACATGAAGAAAGATTATTGGTGACCGGGTATGAAGCGTGATGTGGTGGAGTATGTGAGTAAATGCCTTACTTGTTTACAAGTGAAGGCCGAGCACCAAAAGTCGTATGGGAAGATCCACCTTTGGATATACCGGAATGGAAGTCAGAACATATCACCATGGACTTTATTACGAAGCTACCGCGTACCACGCGAGGGTATGATGCTATATGGGTGATAGTTGATCGTTTGACGAAGAGTGCTCACTTTCTATCGATTCGTGAGACATATTCATCTGAGAGTTTGGCTAATCTTTTCATTAAGGAGATTGTAACTCGTCATGGTGTGCCGGTGTCTATTGTGTCTGATCGTGACACCCAGTTTACATCTAAATTTTGAAAGAAATTCCACGATGCGATGGGGACGAAGTTACATATTAGTACGGCTTATCATCCTCAAATAGATGGTTAGTCGGAGAGGACGATTCAGACGCTGGAGGATATGCTTCGAGCGTTTGTCATTGATTTCGGAGGAAGTTGGGATGACCACTTACCGTTAGCTAAGTTCTCATATAACAACAGTTATCATGCCGACATTGGTATGCCCCCTTATGAGATGCTATGTGGTAGGAGATGCTGAACACCTGTGTGTTGGGGTGATATTGGTCATAAAGAGTTAGGGAGCGTCGAAGTGGTTGAGGCTACGACTAAGAAACTGGATAGGATCAAAGCCTTCATGAAGGCAGCCAAATGTAGACAAAAGTCGTATGTTGATAAACGACGTAGACCGATTGAGTTGCAGGTGGGTGACAGGGTTATGTTGAAAGTCTCTCCTTGGAAGGGTATCATTCGGTTCAAAAAGCGAGGCAAGTTGAGCCCGAGATACATAAGGCATTTTCGAATCATTGCTAGAGTAGGAGAGGTGGCCTACAGATTGGAGTTACCGGATAAGTTAAGTGAAATTCACCCGACATTCCATGTATCTCATCTAAGGAAATGTTTAGCAGATGAGGATATGGTTGTACCACCGGGGGATATCAAGGTAGATGAACGGCTCAATTATGTGGAGCAACCAGTGGCGATCATTGATCGTAAAGAGAAGAGGTTTAGGAATAAAGTGGTTTCTCTTGTGCGTGTATAGTGGAAGCACAGAAAAGGATCTGAGTCTACGTGGGAGACTGAAAAAGAGATGAGACAGCATTACCCACGATTGTTTGAGGAAAAACAGGTTTCGGGACGAAACCTATATAAGGAGGTGGACTTGTAACACCTTCTTATTTTTAAAGTTAGTAAAGGAAGAATAAAGTGAAGAAAAAGAAAGAAATGATAGTTTACCCAGTTAAGGGGTAAAAAGTGTCAAAAGGACAAAAAGGTTTGAAAGTGGTGTAAAGTGGGCATGGCCGCCCACTCTCTTCTTACACAACCCAATTCTTCGGATTTTAGAGAGATAGAAAGAAAAGGAACATAAATCTCTCGGGTTGAAGAAGAACAAGCTGAAAAGTCAGATTCACGGTAAGGAATTCATGGTTTTTAGGTGTTCTTAACTGGCCTTGCCTCGGTTGTATGCTTATGTGTGTTGTGTGTGTCCGGTTGTGTGTTTTTAGTGGGTTTCTAGTTGATTGAACTCAATTACAGACCAGTTTGGAAGAAGCAATACTCAAGAGCTGCAAAGGTGAGTTCTAGAACCCCTCTTTTACATGTTTTAACTGATTTTTTGAGGCTAGAAATGCATGAATGTATGTTTTTATAAAACTAGGTTTCATACCCGTATGTTTGAATGTGTGTATGTTGCGGGTATGGTCTGATTTTGGACTATGTTCCTGTTTGATGATGTTATGGTCATGTTTCTAAGGCTTAGAATGTAAGATTTAAGCTTAGAACATGATAGATGAAGTTTGGGGACCAAATTATGATGATAAGTATGCCCTAGGATGCTCAAACGCCCAAACAAAGTTCATACGCCTATGTTTAGAAAACTGATTAAGTGTTGACAAATGCGGTTGAGTAAAGTCAATGCGGATGAACAAATGCGGATGAATAAAAGAAATGTGAATAAGTAAAGTCAATGCGGATGGACAAATGCGGATGAGTAAAAGAAATGCAGATGGGCATTGACAAATGCGGATGAGTAAGTCATGCGAATGAACAAATGCAGATGAGTAAGTTTATGTGACTGAACAATGCGGATGAGTTAGTTCATGCGACTGAACAAATGCGGATGAACAAAGTTAATGCGGATGAAGAAACGTGGATGAGTTAGTTCATGCGACTGAACAAATGCAGATGAACAAAGTTAATGCGGATGAACAAAGTTAATGCTGATGAACAAATGCTAATGAGCATTGACAATGCGGATGAGTAAGTCATGCGAATGAACAAATGCAGATGAGTAAGTTTATGTGACTGAACAATGCGGATGAGTTAGTTCATGCGACTGAACAAATGCGGATGAACAAAGTTAATGCGGATGAAGAAACGTGGATGAGTTAGTTCATGCGACTGAACAAATGCAGATGAACAAAGTTAATGCGGATGAACAAAGTTAATGCTGATGAACAAATGCTAATGAGCATTGACAAATGCGGATGAGTAAAGTCAATGCGGATGAACAAATGCGGATGAGTAAAAGAAATGCTGATGAGTTTTGATAAATGCGGATGAGTATTGATAAATACGGATGAGTAAAGTCAATGCGGATAAGTAAAAGAAATGCGGATGAGTAAAGTCAATGCGGATGAACAAATGCGGATGAATAAAAGAAATGCGGATGAACAAAAAGAAATGTGGATGAACAAAAAGAAATGCGGATGAACAAAAAGAAATGCGGATGAAAAAAAGAAATGCGGATGAACAAAAGGGGAAATGCGGATGAACACTTAGAATATTTTCTGACTTTTTGGGGAAAAAGTTGAAATGTAGGCTTTTACTTGGGAGGTTCACTGGGGCTATGTAAGTTGACTTTTGAGGTCATAGATGTTATGATGGGCATGTTATGATGTATGATTGATGCTTATGCATAATGGTATGTATGATGTATCTTATGTATGTATGATGCCCTATATGATGATGTTGACTGTGTATGTTGATGTTCCTTACATTGTATGTTTATTTTCGCATGGCTTTACGTTGTATGTTAATGAATGAAATGAAAGTATTATGTAACGTAAAGTGGAAGATAATGAAAAGAGGAACATAATGAAAGAATGCATGCATTAATGAACGAAGGAAAGTAAAGTAAGTCTTGCAAGGCTTGTATGTGGAAACACGCCTGATGAAGGGTGTTAGTTCAACGGTGTGTGGGTTAGCTACCCAAGAAGGATGCACACCGGGGTCCGTCTTTATGACCGACCATTTGTATAGAACCTTTGTCGCTTACCCTATATACTGTGGCCAGGCTGTTGTACGCCATGATGGGGGGTCTATGATAGACCTCGGCCCAGTACCCACTTTATGTATGATGGTGGGTATAGCACATGACAATGGTACATCTGAATTTACCCTAAATACTGTGGCCAAGCTGTTGTGCGCCATGATGGGGGGTCTATGATAGACCCCGGCCCAGTACCAGCTTTATGCATGACGGTGGGGTAAAGTTCATGGTTTTTTTGATGGAATGAAAAGAAGTAATGATGCACATATGAATTAAAGTAAGAAAGCATGAATGAAGGAAAGTTGATGAATGAAGGATGAAGATAATAATGATATTATCTATGTGTACGTATGATGTGTGATCACATACAAAAGTAAAGAACGGTTTAATGAAAGCAAAGTATGTTTTACTTAAAATTAGAACTCACTCAACAACGTTGACTTTTTATGCATTTTCCAGTTAGTAGGTGAGCATTGCTGAGGATGACGCGGGGCAGCTACTTGGCATTTTGGATGGCATTCTTTTGTTAATGTTTTTGCATTGTAATGCGAACAAATGTAATTGTGTAACGAATGTTGTATTATTTTACAAAAGCATTTGTAATGAAAATGTTTTTTTAAAATGTTTCCGCTGCAATGTTTATTTCAAGCTAATGTTTTATACGTTTTATGAGTGATGATTGGCTAGCTGTAAGCGTCTCGGGAACAAGGCCTTACAATATATTAATAAAGACACAATTTTTAATTTACATGCCTACAATGAGTCAAATACATTTTTACGTTGCTTGATTCATATTGCCTTCATGTTACAGTGTTAAAAGTTGAATATCTGAAATTCTCAGATAGTAGAAATCATTACCTGTATCCGTATTTGAAGTTGGGATTTCTAAAATTCAGTATTGGATTTGGATAGCGATTCGAATATCCAAGCTTTTTCTTTTTATCAATAATTAGATATATGTTATTATAAAAATAATATAAAAACAAGACACATTAAAAAGTCCCAATATACACTAACAAGTCCCGATCAAAATTTAACAAAATGTTTAAAACTTGATAAGAAAATAAAAAGGAGTATTTTAAAAATATTTTAAATTATCTGAAAACTCAAAAATATTGTTTTTACATTATTTTTATAATACCATATATATAATTATTGCAAAAAAAGAAAGAGAAGTTCAGATACCCGAATCACTATCTACATCTGTATTTATATCCAAAATTTTAGATATCTGAATTTCAAATATCCAAAATTGTAAATAGAAATATGGATACATATAGTGGTTTTTACTATCGGAAAATTTCAGACATCTAACTTTGAACACTTAACATGAAAGCAACGGGAATGATCGACGTAAAATTATTTTTTTTCTAATATGTAGGCGTGTAATATACATAAATATCTCTCAAGTAAGAGACACATGCATAACTTAATTATAAATTGATGGAGATTAGTGTAAAGAACAATATGCGTGCAACTTTTATAAAAAAAATAACATACGGTGTAATTATTAAAAGTAAATGACACACAGTATAATTTTATATATTAATAAATAACACAATTTGTAATTTACTATAAAAATCAAAGACCCACAAATCAAAACATCTGATCTTCTGACTTGATCTTTCTTCCAAAAAATCACTTCTTCATTCAAATTGATTTGGATTTCCACTCCTACAAATGTACTAAGGCTGCTGACAAAATGTAGCGTAATAAGCAGCCATCATATTCTAAAAAACATCTTTTTAGGGGAGAGTAAACCTAATAAACCGTATATAATTTAGGAGTTTTGCTTGTTTTTGTTTAATTGGTGCTTGTTGATTTCAACGTATGAAACTAATGAGGTGTTTTAGAGAAAGACGCAACTTTATTTAGTTAGAGGTGTCTTTACTCACAACCAGGATCAGCTTAATATTTTTTGAGGCCTAAAACGAAATAAATTTTTGGGCCCCATGTCCGTATATTATATTTAAAGACTTTTGTCTTGGACCGGCACATTTGTAAGATTTTGGTTACAATTTGGCAAAAAATAACTTTGGACAGAAACTAACTTAAAAAACTGAAACACAATCAATTGTAGAAGAAGATATTAAATGAAAACCAACAATATATTAAAGTAAAAATAAAAATCAATTGCAAATATTAATTTATCAACATATATAACAATAGATTAAATTGACAAACGAATATTAATAGAATAAAACAATTGAGTATAAACCAAGATCACACAATTACAGCTCATACATTAAGTGATTAGTTACTAAAGATAATTTAAAATAGACGAACCTAAAAGAACTATCAAGAGTGAATAGACAATAAAGTTTTGATGAACCAAATTTTGTGAGTCGGTCTCAAATGAAATTTTGTAAATTTACCTTGATAAATTTTCAATTATTTCGTTATCATTCTCATTTATCTTTTAAAAAATAAATATGTATTATCATATATATTTTCAGTTTAAAATATAAATAATTTTTTTTTATTAATTTGGGGGCTTTAAAATTTTGAGGGCGTAAAGCGGTTGATTTAGTTATTTGTACCGTAGAGACGCCATCGCTCACAACTTAATTTAAATTTGTTTCTTTAATTTCTTTAGGAAACGAAGACACTAACTTCATTTGTGATTCTTATTAAAGACACTGCAACTCTCCTGGTACATTTCTCGTTGCTAAAACCTATAGATCTTTTGAAATATATATGAAAATTTATTGATTGGTTTTTCTAATTTTGATGTTACACTAGTTTATTACATAAATTATCAGTTTGAAAATTACCATCAAAATCTTTTTAAGACAATTGGCATAATTAAAACCACACGACTCGATGTTACACTAGTTAATTTTGATGTTACACTAGTTTATTACATATTGATTAGTTTTAATCAGTTATAAAATCGCCTCAACATAATTAAAACTACCTTCAAAACTAATACAAACCAAATCAAATCATCCAAAGCATGTTTTTTTATATGACCCGACTCGATTCGACAAACAACATTTTGTTGACCCGACCTGGTAAAGTAATTTTATGTAAACAAAAGCATATCAATAGATTGTGACACCAGTGAAATAAATTCCAAGTTTTGCAACTAGTAATAGCTTTCCCGAAACATGTTATACGTGTTTAAGGTTTCCTTAGTGTACGAATTAAATCTTAAAATATAACAAAGAAAATATAACAACTTTTGATAAGAGCGATATTTATTAGAGTTTGGTGCAATTTTGGCTACATGAATTCCACAAATGGTTTTGGAGTGTCATTGTTACATGTAAACGAAATGTTTTTAGGGAGCGTTTGGTTGAAAGAATGGAATAGAATGAAATCGAGAATCTAATATAATTTTCAAGTAAAATTATATTTGAGTGAGTAATAAAATGTAAAACCCAAAGGAATATTTCACTTCAATTCCTTTGGTTGTGAGATTTCAAACTCCCTCTTTAGGTGGAAGGATTTTGAAATCCCACAACCAAGGGAATTAAGGTTAAACATTTCTTTGGGTTTTACATTTCATTGCCCACTCAAACATAATTTACTTGAAAATTATACTAGTTTCTTAATTCCATTCCATTCCATTCCATTTCATTATTCCAATCAAATGTTCTCTTATTTTATTTTTATTTTGGAGGGGGGACCGTTTCCGCCATCCAACCGTTGCATGTGATCATTGCCTAATTATCCCATACACCAATTTCAAACATTTCTTGTACTTATTTATAATTTTATAATTCTACTTATTTATAATTTTATAATTCTACTTATTTATAATTTTATACATTATGAAAGCTAATAAAAAGTCCATCAATTCCCAAACCCAAACCACCAAAAACTTAGATCGAATGTATGTGTAAGTCCTAGTGAAACGACTCGTTCTACCCAACTGTTTAATCCACCATCACCATATGCAACCAACTGATTTTATAATCCATACAAATTGTCTCAACCATCTCCAATAATGCCCACATATCAAAGCCTACGTATTACAACTCAAATATGCTCACGTATCAATCCCGATAATTTACGTATTACTAAAACATGCCAAATGATTTTAAAAACCCACCCCATCACATAGAAAAAGATGAAGAAAAAGAAGAAGCCGAAGAAGATGAATAAGAACATAACAAAATATATGATGACCCGAGCAACTAACAAGCCTCAACACAGGAGTCTTGCGTCATGGCAAGCGACAGTAAAGTCTCGAGTTTACACGAGCAATACTAAATAAGTGTTGTACAAAGTAAATGCTCATGATAAATTAAAAATAAAGAATGATAAAGAACGTTAAAGTAACGATAAAGAGCGTTAAAGTGAAGTTTAAAGTATGGTTAAAGAATACGTATAATAGTAGTTAAAGAAGTCTTACTTTGACAAAAGTATAAAGTTAAAGTATTTGTATTGTTAAAGAATGGAAAAGTGTATGTTTATGATAAAGTGAGCCTATAGTAATTTGATAAGTATACTTAGAGCTCACTCAGCGTCACTTACATATATATGCATATTAGATTGACATGTATGCTACAAAAATAAGAGGTGAGCTCAACATGGATCAGGAAGCTACCTGGCATAGGTCAAAACTAGCCTCCTGTCATAGATTAAATATAGATAGTTAAAGTTATCTTTTATGATGTAAATGTTTAAATGATGAAAATATTGTATGTTCCACTCCTTACATTAAAGAAATTTTGATGTTTGAGGACTTGTGTTTCTAATGTTCAAGGACTTGTGTTTCTGATGTTCAAATCCAACAATGAGGTTACTTGAAAACATGGTCTTACAGCCTGGGGCAGTGCAGGTACGTAGCTTTATTTTGTAATATACATGCAAAGGGTGCGTGGAATATGTATGCAACGTAAAGTTTTAATTTAGTCTAGTCTTTGTGGTCGTAAATGTTAAGACTTTCGGTATGTATGTTGTGATGTAGATACAACTGGTCATGATTGCGGAAAAGAGTGTGACATTTTAATACATATACTTTTTGTTGATAAATTATATTACAATATAATTAATATCTATTTTTAAATATATAGAAACATCATTGGACGAGTGGAAGCAACGATGAAGATATCGTCCCCAAAGCATTAAGTGCATATAAAAGGTTTACGTAAAGAACTATATTAAATTCATGGAAAGTTATAACAAAATCATGCTAAATGGGAGTTGGTGGGGATCATGGATGCGGATTTTGGTAGGGATACTTAAAAATATCCGAATCCATAATATACAAAAATTCAAATTTTAAATATCTAAAATTTCAGATTTCTGAAAATTCGAATATCCGAAATCTCGGGTTTGGATTCGGAAATGTTTTTGAGAATTTTCAGATATCCGAATTATTCGAGATATTTTTCTAAAACTTATTGAACAATAAATATTAATTAGAAATATCAGATTCTGTCAGATATATTTATACAAAACTTTGGATATCCGTGATCCTTTAATAAATTGTATTGTTTTTTTATAAAATTGGTAAATAATAATTTTTTATTGAATTCAGATATCTGAATCCAAATCCGAAATTATGAATACAGATTCGGATTGCGAAATTCACCATCCGAAATTCGGATATTCAGATATCTTATTTTGAACACTCTTTGATTTTGGTACTCAAACAAATGGTGGACTAAAACTTCAAAATCTAGCTAAAACATAAGCTCAAATTATGCCAATACTAGCCACTTCTCGACCTTAATGAAAACATGACAACTACCAGGCCTAGACGTAAAGGTAGGAAAATGGTGATGTCTTCAAGCAAAACAATGTTAGATGGGCCATAAGGATTAAAAACGGTGAGGGAGAAAGAAATGGAGCAAATAAGTGAATGAGAAGCATTTAATATGAAATAAAGCGAATCGAAATTGGCTGTAACATCTCGTATTTTTCCGTTAATAGAAAGTTAACTTTATTTATTCTTACATGGGTCATTAATGTCAATTAGAAAACTCATATGTTATTTATGCTTATTCTTTTAAATTATCATTAAGTTTTAATGTATGAAAGTTAAATATATATATATATATATATATATATATATATATATGTATATATATATATATATATATATATCGAACAATATTAATTATGCTAACACTAATAATAGTAACAATGATAATAATAATAATAATAATATAATAATAATAATTTGTAAAATTTATTAAACTTAAAAAAAGATTAAAAGAAGTCTAGAGGCTTTATGTCGAGGGCTTTGCATCAGGATCCACATCCGAAACTATCATCAAGTTTAATTTGATTAACATCGTCATTCGATTATCATTTGGACACAAGACGCTCGCGACCTGTTCTTGGTGTCTTTTGCATCAATTCGAACTCAAATCAAGTAAGTGAACACATCAATACACTTGAAATCACATGGGGAATCAAAGCCCCATGTTTATTTCAGAAAAAGATATCGAATCGAACTTCAATTTGACCAAAGAAAGTTCTAGGGTTCATGTAAATTGAGGGAAACTTTTTAACTTGGGTTTATAACAAATTGAAACCAACAATAAACGCGGTTGCGGCCTTGGTTTACTGGTTCCATACACTCATCCCATATTAGAGGTCCCGGGTTTGAACCGGTGACCTCCATTATATTTTTAAGGATCTTTTGCAGTTTTTAAAAAATATATAAAAATTGCTAAAAATCTATAAAAATATCATTTTATAAACTTTATTAATTTTAGAACCATTTAATTATTTTTCTATAATTTATCTATAAAAATATTCTTACATTTTTATTTTTATTCTAAAGCTAATGATATAGTTAGTATATTTTTATAAAATTTAGACTTTAAATACTAGTTTAATTTACACAAGCTATTATTTCAAATATTGCCTTTAAATTATTGTTTAAATCGTGTTTATTTTATTTAGTTACAAAACTTTATTTAAACTTTATAAATATTACAAAATTATTATAAATGTTATTCTTATTTAACATCTTTATATAAAATATAAATATATTGTTCCCAAGAAAATATAAATATATTGTTCACAAGAAAATATAATTGATATCCATTTGTTAAATATAATTGACAAAGCCCCAAACATCAAATTGAATTTTAGTTCACGTTAATTTGTTAAACTTATTATTAAAGTTTAACTTTGTGAATATATATATTTAGGTGTCTTGTGAAGATTTACGTTGGAACGTTGCTTACCATATTTCTTATTAATCATCTATTATATATTTATTGATCAAGTGAGTTTTCCTTGCCCCCTTTTTATATTTTTGACACTAATTTGGGGTGAAACATGATACTTATTCCCATATACTTATAAACGTTTAACCTTGTAAGCACTTGCAATTCATATTTTTGTTATGGTTATTTGTGTGTTGTAAGTGTTTATATGAGATACATATTTTTATTTGCAATCATTAACTATTGCTAGTCTGGCGACGTCTTAGATCTTTGGGCTTGACAAGCCTATTTGGTGCTAAAGTCGATGTATTGCCGACTCCTGATGACGTATGTTTGTTCATCATGGGAACCAAATACACTTAGCCAATCTTATATATTTGCAATCAAGTCGAGGTTTGGTTGTAACGATATGTGTTCTATAACCTTACTAACTTATAACCTATGACATGAATTGCTACTTGTAACCTTATCATATTATGTATGAAAACCTTGGAAACTCACCAACTATTTATAGTTGACCTTTTATTTTTATCATGTTTCAGGTAACCCTTAAGTTTAAAGTGAACTTTTGAATCTTGCAATAATCTAGGACTTGGACCTAGTTAATGAAATAAAAAAGGCTACGTTTTGTCTTGTTATGTTTGAACATATTTCATGTTTGAGACTTATGTTTGTAATGGCTTTTGAAACTTATAATTTTAATATTTACATTTAAATATAACGTTATGTGGCTGTGAACAATCTTAACCCTCACATCTCGACGTTTCTGCCGTCAAGGTTGGGATGTGACATTGGCCTTTTCAGACTTACAACTAGAAATTTTGCATTGAGAAATGCTAGAACGGAGCATTGAGATTTTCCTTTAACCGAATGACGATGTTCTCAAGCCGGTGTTGAAAAAATGTTTTAGAATGCAAATGGCAAATTTCCCGGCTACATGGTTAGTAGTTTGAATTAGATTTTAAGTTTGAAGTATTTTATTACTCTTTTTCTTTTATGTTGTAATTACTTAATTGCAGTTTTTTATGTAGTTTGTAACTTTTAAAATTTTATAAAATTGTTTTCTTAAAAAAATAATTATGGCATATTATGACACGAGTGCTCCCTCTAATTTTTTTGGTTTGGTACGGCATTTTAATGATCTAATGGGACAATTATGGCATGATGGCACTCTTATACCATCACAATCCACATCATCGACATCTTTTGACTAATAAAAACATCTTGTAAAAATTCAGCAAATTCATTAATAAAAGATCCATGAATTGTGAGGTGTAGGCCTTTGTTGACTGTAGATCCAAGTGGGTTAAATTTCCGAAGACCTTTTTACAGCTGAACACACTATAAGAATTAACAAAAGTAAAGGGTTTAAATAAAATGGGTGATGAATCGAAAAAGTATAAGGAATCTCAAACTTTAATTGGTTAGATCAAATTATCCAAAGAAGTTTATTAAAGGGTTATTTTAGGTATAATTTTTTTGTTGATTTTTTCTAAATTTCTCACTTTTTTAAACATTCATAGCTTTTATGTACTATATTATCTTGTATAAAAAGTACATTACAAAAACGAATGTATTTTATCTTTCAAATAAGTATAGTATCCTTATATAAAAAGATCATATTTTTTATTTTTTTCGGCTCATATCTTTGTCATTTTTGCTTTACTACAATTCATTATGTATTTTTGTTGGTTATTATATTTTTTAAAAACAAAAGTAAAAACACAAATTGATGAAAATAGATTGTTGTGTAATTTTAGTTTGTAAACGCAATGATATATTAACAACAGATTAATCTAAAATAATACCAATGATATAAAATGTAAAGCACAATCATAAAATGTCTCATTATGTTTTTTAGTTCTAGACATAATGAGTTTTTAAAAACACATTGATGAAACAATATAATTGTAGATCTCTAATTGCAATACACAATGATAGAATAACAAGCTGATAATATATATATATATATATATATATACACACACAAAAATAACACATAATGATAAAAGTACGTAAAACACAATAATAAATACTTATAACAAATGATGAAAATTATTTGACATAATGAGTTGATATTTGACACAATAACTTGACGTTTATACACAATTATTTGGCGTATGTAACACAATGAACTGATATATGATATAATAACATGACGATTTAGACATAATTACTTGACGTATTTGACACAATAACTAAAATATCATTCTTTTAACATAATAGAATGACACATGTCAAGCCTTTAAACCTCTTTAGACTTTTTATGTTAAATACACTTTTTACTATGACATTACCACATACTAATTACAAGGGCTTTTAGTGTCAATACGTAATTATGTCGTATTTTCTTGACCCGTACATCCTCAAGGTTGGGCTTGTGTGTTGCTTTTCATTTCACCACACATTCTGTACATTACACCTACTCGACTTTTATAATAATCAACGTTTGCATTTTACATAATTCAAACCTATAATATTTAGTTAGGGAGTAAACCACTTTACTATCAGTTTAATTTTGATATTGCATCTTAGTCCTGCATAATTTTTATGTTGTCCAATTACACCAAATACCTTCTGTTTGCTCCATTTGGATTTAACAAAATTATTTTTACCAATGTATAATTGTATTATGTTAGAGACTCATGGATTATATGAATTAAATAAACTCATTCTTTTCAAACAATTAATATTTTATCATATTAAATGAAACTCATTTACTTGATTAAAATTTATTTGCTTAAGTTTGTTATTTTAGTGTTTTGTTATCATTTACTGTTTTTTAAGCTTTTTAATTTTAACTATTGTTTTTCTATTTATTTTTTATTTTAAGTTCAGCTTATTTTTATTCATATTTTTTATGTAAGTTCAGCCTATAAGTTTGATCCTCCCTGACGTTGTTTGCTTTTAAACTGATCACCGCCTTTAACATTGTGAAATTGTTTAGTTAGTTTACAGTATTCAGTCATTTAATATGTTAACAAATTCAGAATAAAAAAACTAAAACTAAAAGCACCCCCTCGATTATCAGCCCCAAACCTTCATCCAAGGATGGATCCAGTTGAGGTTCAGTGGGTGCCCAGGCCCCCACTCAAAACCAACCCACACCTGTAATAATATTTAGAAGTTAAACTAGGCCCCAAGCATATTACTAACATACCCCTTTATCAAAATCATAATTAAAATCATATCCACCGAAAACAACTGAGAAAACAAAACCATCAAAAAAACCAAAATAATCACGAGGACTATAGACTATGAGTAGAGACCAAAGCAACATTACCCCCTGTCAAAGTTTAAAATAGATATTATATTCATGCTTAGTAAGTAGTAACGCTAACCACTAGCAACTATTTCGATGAAGGTTTGAGCTAATTAGTATTTCTCTTCTAATTTCAGATTGTATTTATTAGGGGCAATAGAAATAAAGAATATATTCTTTCATAATTTTTCTTTTTTTTTGTCTAGTGATTGTGTTATTCTTTTGTTCTAACACTAATGTTATGTTCTCTTGTTTAGTAAATAAATAAAAAAGATGAAAGAAAATTTAAAAGAGAAAAGTAAAGAAGAAAAGGAGAGAAATATAATTTTATTTTGGGTTTTATTGTTCAAAACAAAGTACAAACACGTTATGTGTTTCCGAGTCAAAGAGAAAAAATAGATATTATAGTTTTACAATTATATATTTTTAATCTTCAAATTAAACTAGATTGAGAGTATAAAATGATGAAAGGAAAGATTATTAAAAAAGAAACCCAATTATATATTTTTAACCTAAATTATTTAATTTTGTTTTTGTGGTTTTATATCATTGAAAAAGAAACCCAATTCGTCAATCAAGTATCAAGAACGCAACTTGAAAAAGAAACCTACTTCATTGGGAAATAAAAATAAAGATGAACCATGTATAATCAGAAATTTGTTCATTCCATATCTTCGTGGGATGACGATGCAGATGATTTCCAACGGGTCCGTGAAACACATGAAGCTTTTAAAATTTGATGATGATTGCAGATTTATGTTAATCGTATTAATTTGTGCTCAAGATATCATTAAGTTCATAAATTTCTCATGTTTAATTGTTTTTCTTTCTCAGTAATACAATCTTGTTCAATTGTTCATCAAGGAAGAATGTTGCTTGTATTAATTCTACACTGTGTGGACCAACCCGTAGGTCTTAGAGCATTTACAGCCTACTTTTTATTTTTTCCATATAATTACACTACCTTTAGTAACCCCGTGTATTACACGAGTTATTTAATTAAAATATTAAATAAAATAAAAATTAATAATTATAAAATAACATATTAAAATATGATATAATTGAAATTATGTATGAGCAACAACTATAAGTAATTTCAAAGATAAATTAAACAGTTTGTTTAAAGTAACGTTTTAAAATTTTTTTATTTTTAAAAATTTTCTTACTATAACTATTATTTTAATTATTTTTGTTTAATAAAAGTTTTACTTTAAAAAACCAATTTTGAAATATTACACAAAAATAGTTTTATTTTAAAAAATCATTTTATAAAAAATTATCTCTATAGAAATAGCATTAGTAAAAAAAAATTATATTTTTATTTTTATTAAAAAGCTAATTATAATGTAAAAATAAATAGATAATATTATTAGTAATTAATATGCTTATTTAATAGGAGAGAGAATCGGGAAAAGTTTGATGAGAATGAATGTGATGGTGACAAGCGGCATATCTATTTACCCTTTTATTAAAGTAAGAAGATTAAAAATCGTTATTTTTTCTCTTTACTTTTAAATTAAATAATACTTTTTATATTATTATTATTATTATTTCTATGTACTACATTCACAACCATTTAAAATATATTAAAAACATTATAAGGTTTTGAACAGTTTTTCTAAAAGTACAAATTAATTGAACAATAAATTTTCATATTATTCACTCACAAACACTTATAATCATATAATATTATATATAAAATACACTCATATAAATTTAAGGAACAGACTGTGAATACTCTTAGGTACATAATCATTTAATTAGCGGGTTTTGATTAGCTTTGAATTTTCTAAAAAATCTGAACAGAAACTAACGGAATTTTTGAGCGGATGGAATTTAGATTTCAAGCTCAATTCAAACCATTATGGGATTTTAGCATATACATTGGAAACAAATTCCATGATTAGTTTAGCATTGAGCTCCAAATTGTTTGCATGAGACATCATCAATCAACAATATTGCATACGAGTTCTATAGGTTTTAGATCTATGGATTATTTTTTATTATGAAGGTTAGGCATCACGGTTACATGGGTTGTGGGTAATGATTTTTAGGAATTAGTTTAGATCTAGATTTATTTTAGATTTTTTTATTAGTATGAGTAAAAAGATAAATTTATATGAATTTTATGTAAGTTAATGTATGTTCAATTTTTATGATCATGAAATCAACTTTTTGACCAGGGTCCAACGGGTCATAGACAACCATTGCTCAACCCCGGGGAGGCAAGGATTTGTTTTTGGAAGGTTAGGATTTGCTATTCAGAAAGGGGTGGCGGCGCAGCTTGCTGCCCGTCTACCTTCTATTTTGATATAACTTGACATAACATTATTAATTTAATAATATAGATTTCATTCAATGAAATCAAATATGATAGTTGGAGACTGTATTCAAAAAGTTAACAGTGTAAGCATTAAATTCAAAACTTGTGTCAAGCCACATGGAGTTTAATAGTTGATGCCCGATGAATAAAATTATTTATTTATTATAACTAGGTTAGGACATATGCGTTGCGATGTGAACGTAAAACGATTAAAAAAGTTGATAATATATATAATTTATACAAAATAAAGGAGATCTAGACATTGTTGTTAACATTCAAAACTTATAGAAAAAAAAACACGAACGGGCAAGGTCATGAAACCATAAAAAACAAACAAATGTTGCAACGTCATTGCAAACTCGAGCATTGAAGGAATAATTGATAACATATCTTACTTTCTATAAGAAAAACCAAAACCTAGATGCCATTGATAATAGCCCAAAATTTATATAAAATACAAACATGTCACAAACTTGTATGTTGCTGTGAGACTATCAATAACAAATCTGCTAAAAAAATTTATGTTGTAGATGATATTATGCACATCGCAACAGGAAAAAATTGGTTGATAGAAATAAGAATCTATAAATTCGAATTTATAATTGTAAAAAGAGAAGAAACTATAAAATTATTAAAAGTTTGTATTAAAGTTTACAGTTTGTATGCTTATATTATTTTAGACTTATACATTATGTAAACATAATTTCTTTTCGAATTAAATTTATGTTAAATTATACATGAATTTGATCAAGTAGCAACCATATATTCAAAATACTATAAAACAATTCGTTTTAATTTAATAAGAGACAAAAAAGTGAGTTAGTGAAAAAAAATAGATACGCATAGGTATAAAATGTAGTTATAGCTATAAATTAAGGAAGAGGAATAGTAAATGAAACTTTTATTTGTAAAAGCCTCTAAAGTTTGAAGAAACTACAAAGGTACCATTGAAATGTATGTTGTACTTTATGCTGAAGTTGTGTCCAATTTAGAATTTACTTCTCAACGATAGTACTTTTGGCAATCATCGAAGAAGCCATCCGATTAATTAAAGTAGCTCTGTCATTCAGCCCTTGTGAACCGTTTTTAACAGTAGGCTTTCTTGAAATTTCACTATAATCTATTATAATAAAAAAAAATTAAGATAACATTTGATATAATTCCAGATCATATAATTTTAATTTTTTTATTTTTTTCTATAGAATAACTATATTAAATACTATTAAAGTTATTTATTTTTTAAAATTAAAAATATTTTTTAATAAACGAAGAAAGATATGTTTTATAAATGTGATTTCTAAGAAAAATAAAACTTTTTAAATAAATAAATTTCTTAAAAAATCAAACATTTTAAAATACAAAATAATTTAAAATCAGTCTTTTTCAAAAGTTTCTTTTAAAAAAATTATTAAATTCTTTAGTCAAAATAAGGAAATGTAAATTTAAAATCTTTTAAAGTGGTTTGTCTTGGAAAAAATTGTTTAATTTTTTCGAAAAAAAAGTTGTTTGAAATTAAAAGTTTAAATAAAATGATATAAAAAATAACGTTTTTAACTCTTTGTGTAATTTCATCAAATCATTGTGTAATCCTTCAAATTGATGATTACTACACAATATTTGAGAAGTAATACACAATAAATTTGAAACATAAAAAATTATATTATTCAAAATTATTTTATTCCAAAATCATCGATTTAAAACACACAATGCATAACACAATGGTTAACATTATACACAATAAGTAAAATAATTACCAGACTGCACTCGATGATTAGCAATAAACGCAATGCGCTGTTTGACGAGAATTATACAATGACATGATCAGGATTATATAATAATTGAAAAACTTATTTGAAAATAATTATTTTAAAAAACATAATGCATAACACAATACTCAACATTATACACAATGGGTAACACAATAACCAATATTAGACTCGATAATTAACAATATACATAATGAGCTACTTCACGAGTAATACACAATCATCTGATCATTATTACACAATAAACTAGAAAAAACGTAAACAATTATATTTTTAGCATTTTGTTATTTCAAAATCACATTTTAAAAAGTATAATGGTTAACATTAGACACAAAGGATAATACAATGAGTAACACTAGACTTGATTATTAGCAATAGACACAATGAGTTACTTTATTAGGATTACACAATTACCTAATTAGGATGACTCAATTAACTAAAAAACATAAAAAAATACATTTTTAACATTGTGTTATTTAAAAATTATTAATTTTAAGAAGCCTAATACATAACAAAATGGTCAACAGTAGCCACAAATATGAAGTATATTACACAATGTTTTGATAATATTGCACAATGACCGAATATTAAATAATGAGTTGACGAATATTACACAATAAGCTGAAATGTTGTGAAAAAAACTTTATTTTTATGTGTCAAAAATATAGGTGTTTAAAGAATAAAAATTGCTTGTTTTTTGGTGTAATTAAATAAAAATAAATTTGTATGTAAAAGTTACGAACATTTAAAAAATAATGTGAAACTTGAAAATGTGGTTAAGATTAAGATACCATTGGAATATTATTTAAAATTTTATTTTTTTCACCACTATACCATTAAATGTTTTTGGCCATTTGATCCGAGTTCTGGATGTGTAGATTTTATTTTGGAGTCTATTAGTTGTTTATTATTGGTTTCTGAGTTTTTTCTTCTTCTAAATGACTCTAATTTTAAATTTTATTTATCATAGTTGGAACAATATTTATCAAAAAATGAAGTTTTCTTTATTTCTTTATATGTAGCTAATCTATTATCTTTTTATACTTTTTATCTAATTAACGTACATCATATTCCAAAAATGAACCTGCGAAGCTCGATGGCTGAGAAATAACTAGAAAAGTAAAATGTAATTTTTATCATTGACGTTTTGTTATATTTATCATTTCAATCCAAATTTTTTTTTATTTCAATCACTATAGTTTACCAAATATTGTCATTTCCATCCACTTCACTAACTCCGTTAAGTTCTTCGTTAAATATGAGTGTATTTTAGTCTTTTTAACACCCTAATTGTCCAATTAAAACAAAGTTATTCAATAAAATATTCAACTAAAACTAAAAGAAAAATATAAAGCAACTAGTGAGACCGGACACTTCAGTTTAAAAGTTTTGATTAACGTTAACTAGTTTAGAAACTCGTCTAGGCGTCTAATACACGTGTTGTATGAAAAAATTAGATAATAATTATTTAGTACTATTAAAAATTAAAAAAATAATTTTTTGAGATAAAACATGCTTAAAGTTACATATAATTAACCATTAAGTAATTAAAAATAACATTAATTTTTCAAACTCTCATCTTTAAAAATGTTTTGCTTTAAAAAATATTGATTTTTAACTCTTCAAAAAAATTTTAAAATATTTATCTTAAAAAAATTAATTTAGTTTTTTTATGATACGACACAAAACTAATAAAAAATTATTAACAAACCATTTTAAAAACCAAATTATATGAAATATAAAGATTTTTAATACAAAATTTTAATAATTTTTTGGAGATTTAAAAAGTCAATATTTTATAAAAGCAAAGCTTCTTTAAAGAAGAAATTTTAAAAACTTAGTGTTATTGTTTAATTATTTATTGGTTAATTATATGTAACTTTAAGCATATTTTATCTCAATTTTTTTAATATGTAATATTACTAAAAAATTATTATTTAATTTTTTCATACAACATGTGTACTAGACGTGTCCTAAACTAATTAGCGTTAATCAAAACTTTTAAATTGAAGCGTCTGGTCACATTAGTTGCTTCATATTTTTCTTTCTAGTTATAATTGAATATTTTATTAACTGACTTTGTTTTAATTGGACAATTAGAGTGTTAAAAAAACTAAAATACACT
Source organism: Flaveria trinervia (assembly GCA_025506515.1). Lineage (NCBI taxonomy): Eukaryota > Viridiplantae > Streptophyta > Magnoliopsida > Asterales > Asteraceae > Flaveria > Flaveria trinervia. The sequence goes on from CM046448.1 coordinate 18,368,558, forward strand.
CATATTTAACGGGGAACTTAACGGAGTTAGTGTAATGGATGAAAATGACAACATATGGTAAACCATAGTGACTGAAATGACAAAAAAAATTGAATTCAAATGACAAATTCAATAAAACGTCAGGGATAAAAATGGTACTTTACTCTAAAAAAATTATGAACTAATTATTTACACATCAGTATATGCTCCTAGTGGGCCAAAGATTTTACCACAGTGAGCCTTTAGGTGGTGGGTTTCCCTTGGAATGGTGACGAGCCGGGTCACCATCGCTGTCTGTGTTCGCGGGCGTGGGTGATCTTTCGCTATTGAGTTTATCCTGGTGATCCGAATTAAAAATTATTCATTGGACGTTAAAAAAAACACTTCGATGAACAATAAATTTACTTAGCAGTTATAGTCTGTTGCGTGGCAGACTGCATTTAGAATTTTTATATGGACTTTTAAGTTCTCTTTATGTAAACTGAATTTTTAATACGAAATATTTAAAAATCAGTGGTTTTAAAAAGTAAAAACTTTAAAAATAAAAATAATTAAAATTGTAAGCTATAGTAATAAAATTTTTAAAAATAATAATTTTCAAAAGGTTTGTTTTGAAGAAAAATTTTAATTTATTTTTTGAAAATACAAAAAAAAGTTTAAAAAGTTAATATCATTGTTTATCACTTATAGTGCTTGCTTTTGTAATGTGATAATGATGTATTATTTTGCAAAATCTTTTATAATGAAATGAAATGTCTGTTTTAATGATTCCGCTCCAATGTTTTCCTTTAAGTTAATGAAAATATATGTTTTGTGTGCGATGAATGACTAGCTGTGAGCGTCCTGGGAACGGGGCCTTACAAGGTATGACCATATTCGGGTATAAAAAGGGTTTATAACCCCGGTACACTTTATTTCCAACAAAATTTTTATTTCTTTCAAAACCCTAGCCTCCCTCAATCCCGTAGGTGTTTTTGAGCATTTCTCAATAGTTTTAGGAGATTTGAAGGCCAAGATTGAAGATTTCACACTTTCAAGGAGGATTTAACATCATCCACCCCATTTGCACTCAAAATTGGTTTGAATTCCTCTAGATCTACTATGAGTTCTTCCATATTCTTGAATTTGGGTGTGTCTTTTTGTAAAACTTATGGGCTAAACTCTTATTGTAACTTGGATTAGATGAAAATTAGCATGATATAACAACTTGTACATGATTCTTGGTGTTGTTTATGTTAATGGCATGATAAAACTTGATTATTCTTCAATGATTATGTGTATTGTTCTAGTTTGATGAAATGTTCAACCTTGTGGGTGTTATAAGCATGTTATGTTGTAAAAACCTCATGTTCTTACAAGATTAATGCATATGATTGTATCTTTTATATGTATTTTTACGACATGGATTAGGAATGGTGAATGAAGGTTAGGAGATTGGTAAAATTGGGTAAATATGCATCCTTATGCTTGTGTTTGATAAAACCATGATGTATGTCATAAATATTTCTTGTCGTGGTTATGAGTTGTTTTGTAATCATGATATGAAGTTTATGAGTTGATGAGTAGTTATAGTTTTGTTAATGTTACACAATTTGAAGTGGTTATCAAGTGATTATAATGTTAAGTTTCAAAAAAATTGTGAAATTGGGTAACCTTAACGGGCATCTAATTCATCTTTAATATTGACATAATTGTGTCATTAGTTTTTCATGGCATAACTTGTTAGGATCAGTGATCTAAGTTTGATTAATTAGAGTAGATTGCAGTGGAATTTGAACAATGAATTAGACAATTCGCAAGAACACAATTGGTATTCAATGAAAAGTAAACGGTTATAGAGAGAGAATTCTGCAAAAGGAATATTTCATTTATATGCTTTCGTGGTGGCTAAATGTCACACGCTACAACTAGGTCAACATCCTTTATATAGGAGATGTGACGTCTGCTGATGTCACTTGATAGTGACATCTAACAGAATTATTCAAACTACTGAAACTATGCAAACTACTGAGAATGTTCTCAACTACTGATTACATCTCAGAGAATGCTAAGTACAAAAACATAAAACTACTAAACTAAAACTACTGAAAAGTAAATTACAAGTACTGAAAGGAAACCATCACAACTACTAAAGTTAATAACTTCAGCAGTTGTGACAACTACTGATCACCTACTGATCACTTTGGTCTTCAGTCTTTGTCTTCAGTCTTTGTTCTTCAGACTTTTACTTTCAGACTTTGTCTTCAGCTGATAGCTTCAGACTTTGTCTTCAGTACTTTACTTTCAGACTTTGTCTTCAGTAGAAGTCTTCAGATCTTGTCTTCAGACTTTGTCTTCAGACCTTGTAATCAGCTGATGTCTTCAGCTGTTGTGATCTTCTTCAGCAGTTGCAATGTCTGTGGGACTTAGAGGTTTTTCTGATCAGGCTCATTGGTTCTTTTGGTCCAACAAACTCCCCCTGAACCAATGCAGCCAAAACCTCTAAACTTATTGATGATCCCACTTATTCTTAGCAGAACCACCCTCTTGATCAGCTTCAAAGGTAATCAGTTAAGCACAGGCCGGGAAAAGGTTTCTGATCTTTTGATTGGCTAAGTATGGAAGGGAACTCTGTCTTGGGGAAACTGGACACAGAGTCTTGTCCCAACCATGAAACCTAATTCCCATTAATGAGTCTATAAGACTCACTAGCATAGGCCTCAAGGAGAACAACTTGTTCCTCCTTGGTGAGTTCTTCTGCTTCTCCCTCAAAGAAGAACTCTGGGCCATAATACTCAGACAGATATCTCACTGTCTTCCCATTCTTTAACTCGACAGTTGTGATCTCTCTGTATGCAAATTCATTAGGGTGAGAGCCTTCTAACAACAACTGAAGTTCACTCTTCTGAAGATCTTCAAGTCTTTTGTATAATAACCCCTTCTTGATCATTTTGTTCTCAAGAATAGATTGGGGGTTGTCTTGGAGTTGTGAGCTCTCTTGAATTCTTCAATTATCTCCCAGGGTGAGACTACCATGACCAACATAATTGCAGCATTCAAAGTCTTTTTGACTTGGCCATGATATCTACTAGGTATGTTCTTCTTATGAATTCTAGAACTTACCCTGGGGTCTGGCCAAATCCACACTCTTTCTCTTTGATGTTGAAAAGTATGTCTAAGAGTGTACAGCCTCAGAGCTTGTTTCTTCATTTCTTGAATGGATGAGGACTGAGGGAAGTCCTTGTCAACCATCTTGAGAAACTGCTCATCGTGCTGCTTCTGCTGTTCTGCTTCTTCAATCTTTACCTTCACCATTTGCATTTGCAAGTCAGGTGTAATCACTTGTTGACTTCTGTGCTCAGGTGTTTTAAGTTTGAGAACAGCAGAGATTGGCAGACTATCTTCATCATCATCCTCTTCTTCATCTTCTTCTACCCTCAACACCCTTCTTCTCCTTCTGGGTGTATCACTGGGTAAGGTTTGAGGTGGTTTTTGGGGTAAAGGGATTTGTTTTGTGGGTTGAGTTGTGGGTGGTTTTGGTTTAGGGATAGATTTGGGAGATTTTAGAGATGAGGGTTGTTTTTGAGTGGGAGTATGAGAAGACTAATCTAGCATTTTGGTGGTGAGTTTGGCTTTGGAGAGCTTTGCCATTTCAGTTCTCTTCCCAGCACCTGCTTCATCCAGTGCTTCGATGATCAACCCTTTATTGTAGCCTCCAGCAGAGCAGATTTTCTTGGTTATCTCCAAGATACTGTCTCTGGACCAAGACTTTATCTCTATCAATGATCTTCCAAGGTATTTGGCAATAAATCTGATCATTATCTCCAATCTTTCCCTTTCCAACACACTATAACCAGTCCATCTTGCTTGAATCTCTTCTATTTCCAGCCTTCTGATCTCAGTATCTAATGTGGCTGTGTCATGACCTTGTCTAAAGAGCTGATCTATAATTCTATCCATGGATCTGCTGTGAGCTTCATCAGCATCTTTGACAAGATCTTCTAAGGATTTTTCTTCATCAGATTTTGACTCAGCACTTTTCTTCCTTTTATATGTGATCAGTTGTTCTGAGATCAGTTCTTCTCCACCTCCTTCTCTTTTTCAGGTTCTTTCTCATCATCAACTCTTTTCCTTTTCTTTTCTTTCACTGCCTTAGTCTCCCCCTTTTTGGTTGCATTGGGATCAGGGGCTTGAAAGGCAGAAAGAGATTTGTGAACAACATCATCAATGAGGGTTTGTAGATTAGAGGAGATCCTCTCATCAATGGCTTTATGTACAATCTCCGTAATGATAGGAGTGATGAGAGGTAAGGAGTTGAAAGGTAGCAACCATCTGCTCAGAGGGGTTCTGTCCCTGAGAGGTGGTGCCAAAATCAGTGGCTGGTGGCTCAGTTAAGTGTGTAGGCGAAGTGTTTGGTGAACCTTCAAATGAAGGTGTCATCTGTGGGGTTATTGGGGTAGATGGACTTTGATCCTGAGACATTTTGGCTAGCAGCATCTTGAGTCTGCTCACCTCATTCTCGAGGATAGTATTATGGGCTAAAACATCATAGAAAAAGCCCAGGTCATCATCAGTCTTTGCTGAATCACCTGACCTCCTGATTGAATCAGGATGTACATGCTCTGAGTGTAGATCAGTATAAGCATGTGCCCCTTGTTCTTGGTACTGGGGACTTCCTGCCTCAGGACTGTCCTTCATTGGCAGTTGCCTCTGGTGAGGTCTTATAGATGTTACCAACTTCATCCTGATCATTTGCTGATCAGTAGAAGTGGCAGCCTTACCAGATGTTCTAACCTCCTTTTCTACACTTGGAGATTGAACATTGTAACCCCTGTGCTGTGGGTTATCAGAAGCATTTTGGTCCTCCCCCTCAATGGTTGAGGTATGCCCAGTGTTAATTGGTTTTTGGGGAGGGGGTGAGGAATGCAACTGACTCAGCACTTTAGCAACTATCAGTGTTGGGCTTTGAGGGGCGGTTGCATGTGGAGATTGTTCAGAAGCAATTGCACCCGGGTGAAAGGTGCTCTTCAATGGTAACCCTCTCAATTGAGATAGGTTCCAGTAATGTGGGATCCCCAATTGTGGTTGCAACAGGATCCTGTTGAGAGGATACCTGTGCGGTTTCAGCAGGTTGAGTCTTTGACATGACTGGGGGGTTATAACCAGTATGTGCTTCCTGTATTGGTGGTACAGGGGCATCCTCAGGGGACTCATCTCCCTGAGTAGCCTTTTTGGGCTTTTTGGATTTGGGTTTGGTGGGGACTTTGGATCTGGAAGTGGAGGCTGTGGGTTCCCTCTGCTTGGGTTTTAGCATCCGGGCAGCCCCTTTAAGAGTAGGGTCAGAGTTATGTCTGGAGTATACCTCAGCTAAAACAGCTGAAGCAGGGACCCCAAGACCAACAAGGCCATCGGATTTTAATTGGTTTAAAATAATGGCCATCAGAAACCTGGGATATAATAGCCATCTGTTTGCCACAGGTTTCTGAGCCAGATCCTTAAGTTCCATGAACACTATCTCAGAAAAATTTAGATTTTGGCGTTCAAAGATAGAGTACAATACCTGTTGCCATCGTGAAGACATCTGATCCCAAGAAGATGTCTTTGAAGCAAGGCAGACATTCACCATATGAAAGATAAGTCTTTCGGCATCATGGAAGTGCTTTTTAAGAATGGTTGTAGCACTTAAGTCGCCTTCATACCCGTTATTGATGAAAGACATATCAGTGGTGCCTTTCGGGTATTCTTTAGTATAGGTGCCATCATGCAAATTTAGGGTTTTGCGAATGATGTCGGGGGTGATGAGCACCTGTTTCTGGTTCACCAACGACTGAAGAGTGATTTGGCTATCAATCTCACTAGTTGTGACAGAGACGTTGGTCCAGAATTGGGTTAAGGAATCAGGGTATATGGTAGGATTCAGAAGAAATACGGTTCGGTCTTGGGAATCCACCATACGATCGATGGCAGTATCAAACTTGTTCCAGAAGGCCGATTTCGAAAGGTAGGCAACACATGTTGTGTCGGGTTTAAGTTTCATGGTCGCCATTGTTGAGAGAGAAAAGGATTGAAAACAGCTAATGAAACGTTTGGCTATAAGTGCAGGTATTTATAGGTTAAGAAAAGCTGAAATGAAAACGACTGAAAGTGTTGGTGTTATCAGTGTTGTATGAAAACAACTGAAGACTTGGTTTTAACTATCAGACGTTTGAAAACAACCGAAGACTTGGTTTTAGTCATCAGTAGTTATGAAACTACTGAAAACCTTGGTTTTGTCTTCAGGTGTGGAAACAACTAAGGACTTGGTGTTAGTCATCAGTAGTTGTGAAACTACTGAAGACCTTGGTTTTGTCATCAACTGTTGTAAACAACTGAGGACTTGGTGTTAGTCATAGGTGTGAAACTACTGAAGACATGGTTTTGTCATCAGCTGTTAGGGTGAAACAGCAGTTTGTGGAAACGACTGAAGTGAAAATTCTCATCAGTAGTTTTCGTCAATTCTTAGCTTTTCAGCTGTTTCATACTGTCTCAACACTTACTCATCAGACTTTTTAGCTGTTTTCAGTTGTTTCATAGGACATCAGTACTTATCTGTTTTTACTAACATTAGTAATTATAACTACATCAGTAATTGTAACTTTATCAGTTTCTTTTAATAGAATCAATACTTATTTGTGACTTGGTTACTAATGATCATCAGTACTTGTTTACTGAGATCATCAGTAATTGTCATTTATTCTAGCTGCAACATACCAAGTCTTAACACAAGGTTTTGGAAAGTTGAACTATCCAAAGGCTTAGTAAATATATCTGCAAGCTCATCAGCACTAGGCACAAACTTTGGATCAATCAGATCTTTTTCAAAACAATCCCTAATAAAATGGTATCTGATCTCTATATGTTTGGTCCTAGAGTGCTGAACTGGATTCTTGACAATGCACAGAGCTGAAGCACTATCCATTAATAATGGAGTCTTAGTCTCTGCAATGCCATAATCCAATAATTAGTTCTGAAGCCAGAGTACCTGAGATGTACAACTTGCAGCAGCAATGTACTCTGCTTCAGCAGTGGATGTAGCAATAGATGTTTGTTTCTTACTCTGCCAAGAATCAAACAGTTGCCTAGGAATTGACATCCACCAGAAGTTGACTTTCTGGTTAACTTACACCCTGCATAGTCACTATCAGAAAAAGCAACTAATTTGCAAGAGTGTCCAGTGGAATACCAAAGACCTAGAGATTGTGTACCTTGCAGATATCTAAAGATCCTCTTGACTGCAATCAAATGAGACTCTTTAGGAGTAGCCTGAAATCTAGCACAAACACAAGTTGCAAACATGATATTTGGTCTAGAAGCTGTTAAATACATCAAGGACCCAATCATACATTTGTAAAGTGTTTCATCTACAGCTTTACCTTTCTGATCTGCATCCAGTTGTGTGGTGTTGCACATGGGAGTAGAACAGGGCTTACAATTTTGTAAATCAAACTTATTCAAAAGATCTTTTGTATATTTTGACCGATGAATGATGGTTCCATTAGCCTTTTGTTTGATTTGCAAGCCTAGAAAGAACTGTAATTCTCCTATTGCACTCATTTCAAACTTCTGCTTCATTAAACTTGTAAAATCATCACACAACTAGGGATCAGAGGATGCAAAAATAATATCATCAACATAAATTTGAACAAGTAGCTTATGCTGATCCACTTTCTTAATAAACAAAGTTTTATCTATGGAGCCTCTAGTGAAATTATTTTTAAGAAGAAAATTTGAAAGTGTTTCATACCAGGCTCTAGGAGATTGCTTCAACCCATAAAGAGCCTTATCAAGTTTATACACCCAATCAGGATGTTTATTGTCCTCTAAACCTGGTGGTTGACACACACAAACCTCTTCTTTTATTTTACCATATAAAAATGCACTTTTGACATCCATTTGAAAAACTTTAAGATTGTGGAATGCAACATAGGCTAAGAACAATCTAATTGCCTCTAGTCTGGCTATAGGGGCAAAGGTTTCATCATAATCAATACCTTCTTCTTGTGAAAACCCTTGTACAACCAGTCTAGCCTTGTTCTTGACAATAAGCCCATTTTCATCAGTTTTATTCCTAAACACCCATTTAGTGCCTATTGCACACTTACCTGGGGGTAGAGGAACCAGTTCCCACCTTGCTGCTTTTTGAACTGAAGTAACTCAAGCTGCATGGCTTCAACCATCCATTGTCTCTCAAAGCAACATGATAGTTCTTTAGCTCTAGCTGACTAATGAAGAGAGCATAGAAGCAGAAGTTGGACAATTGACTTCTGGTTGAGACACCAGCATTGATATCACCAATGATTTGAGACATGGGGTGATTCTTCAGCTCTTGGTACACTATAAGATCAGTGCAAGTGTTTGTAGCCGATTCAGCAGCAACAGATGTTGATCCAGACTCTTGAAACCAAGTATGAGATGGCAAGTCAAATGATGTAGAGGAGTCAGAAATCTCATCAGCATTTGTTGTGGATGGAGCTGCAGAAGCTACAGGAACATCAAGTTTAGCAGACTCAGGCAGTTGATCACTAAACTTGAAAAGGTGAGTACTGATATCATCATCATCTTTAGTACCACCAGGTGGAAGACTTGCTGCAGAAGATGATTTATCCACATGATCTGCAACAGCTGGAGGTTGATAAGGAACATATTGCAGTATGTCCAGATCAAACAGTTCCACAGGGTTTTGTGGAATTTTATCCTTAAGAGATTCATTTAATTTCACATGCAAGGTTTCTTCAACTATCTTTGTTCTCCAGTTGAAGACTCTGTAAGCCTTGCATGTGGATGAATAACCTACAAAATACCCTGCATCCACCTTAGGATCAAATTTGTGGAGTTGATCCTTTGTGTTGAGAATAAAACAAGGACACCCAAAGGCTTTGAAGAATGAAATAAGAGGAGCCAAATGATGTAGAACTTCATATGGAGTCTTCATCAACCTCTGATTTACTAATACTCTATTCTACACATAGCAACCTGTGTTGACAGCTTCAACCCAAAAGGTCAATGGCAAACCAGAGTCAGCCAACATAGACCTTGCAGCTTCAATTAGGGTCCTATTCTTTCTCTCCACTACCCCATTTTGTTCTGGAGTCCTTGGAATGCTAAACTTCCTCTTGATTCCCTTTGATAGATAAAAATCATCAAGTGTATGGTTTCTGAATTCAGTTCCATTATTACTCCTTATACACTTGACTGATAGGAAATACTGCTTCTCAACATACAACATAAAGTTTATAATCGTCTGAGCAACCTCATCCTTTGAATGCAAGAAGAAAGTCCATACAAATCTGGAGTAATCATCCATAATTACCAGACAATATTTTTTCTTTGCCATGCTCATCACTCTCACAAGACCAAATAGATCCATGTGTAGTAACTGCAAGCAGGCAGTGGACTTAGTTTCTTCAATAGGAGGGAATGAGACTTTGTGTTGTTTTCCTTTCAAACAAGCAGTGCAGGTTTCATCACAGTGGAACTCCTTTATTGGTAGACCTCTCACTAAACTATTGTGGATCAGCTGATTCATGTTTTTGAGATTTACATGACCCAGCCTTCTGTGCCACAGTTTAGATTCCTGAGGAGAGGCTTTGGAGAACAGGCAAGGATGACCCTTCAAATCAATCTTCTTTGACAAATCCAAGGCATATACTCTTCCAATCTTGTTGGCCTTCAGGAGAGTATGTTCATCCAATATCTTGTCAATCAGCCTCAGAACTTGGGAAGACAGAATCCTGCAGTTTTGGCTTGTGAAAAGTGCAACATGCCCTTTATCACACATCTGACTGACACTCAGTAGATTATACTTAAGATTCTCCACATGGTTAACATCATCAAATCTGATATCTCCATTAGACACATATCCTTTCCCAATGATGTAACCCTTAGCATCATTTCAAATGAAACAAATCCCTTCTTTCCTTGAGAGTAGTCATTAAGAAGATAACTGCTTCCAGTCATATGCATAGATCCTCCACTGTCTACATACCAGATGCTCCTTTGGCATGCTGAAGAACCCTGCATTCATCATAAAGAACTAGTTAGGTTTTGAGACCCAAACCTTTTGGGTTTTGGGTCTGTTTTCATCAACAGATTTAACCATAACTTGTTTCTCATGATTAACAACTGATGAAGGTGGAGATGGTGCTAAAAAGGATTCCTTGGATTTGGGCTTGGAATGCCTTTTCAGTGGTTTGATCACAGGTGCATCTAGTTGGTTAACTCTCCCCAACAAATATTGAACCATCATAACAAGTTGTGTCTGATTTGTAGCTAAAGCTTTCAGCTCTTGTGACATATCAGTACTTGTTTTTGATGAGTTCCTGTGACCCACCATTTCCTCCTTGAAATTCACAGACTTAGTCTGATGTTTGTCATGAGGAGCACTATCAGCTGCTTTATGATAAACCCTATCCTTCTTTTTGGATTTGGATGAAGTCTTGGGTTTATCACAATGGGATGACTGTGGTACAAACTTAGTCTCAAACTCATTTTTCATTTCATCCATCTGGATTTTAATGAGCTTATCTCTGTTGAGTTTGGAACCCTTCTTGTACCAACATTCATCAGAAAGATGATTGAATTTACCACATATTTCACATGGCTTATTCTTCATCTTGGATTGATCAACTACTGATGTGGAAACTACTGAAGGTGTGATCTTCAGTACTTTCCTCCTTTCAGTACTTGTGTTAAGTACTGAAGGATTTGTAACAACTAAAGACTTGTCCTTCAGCTGTTCTCTATCCGTCCTGAATGACCGTATGATAGATTCATCAGCAGTTGTTAATCCTTTTATTTCATCTGATTTGAAATGCTTTTCAGATGTTGTGACTTGCCCTTCAGTACTTGAGGTACTTTGAGGGACAACATCTGAAGTACTTAGCTTCATGTGCTTATCAGTAGTTAACCCATCAGGCAATTGATTTGCTGAGGTATCAACACTGATTTCATCTTGTGATTTTAGGTGATCACTTGAGGATGATGCACATGATGATGTGGTTTGGAAATTACTTTCACTTTCAGGTTTTACTATTGATTTTGGGGTAAAATCTGTAGGTGGTGCAATGTGATTGTAACCTATTCCAAACTTCACATTCAAAGCAGATTGCTTGCTGAGCAGCATTTCAAATCCCTTGCAGGATGATACCTAGCGGTCACACTCAACTTGGTAGCTGTAAGATTTTCTTTGAGTGCTCTGTGGTTCTCAAGAATGACCTCTAGCTTAGCCTTTTCATCATTTAATTGGCATTTAAGCTTATAAATCTCATCATCTTTATCTTTAAGGACAGACTCATACTCAACTTTTCTTTTGGAAAGGGTTTTCTCAAGCTCAAGATTTTGATTTATTAAAGCTACATTTGCCTCTCTAATAGAGATAAATGCAGCTATGCAAGATTCAGAACATAGCTTGGCCTTAGCCTCAGAGGATACCTGGGTTACCTGTGAAGAAGATGCATTGGAGCATGAACTCTCAGTAGAATCCAGGGCCATGAGAGCAAGATTCCCAAAAGGATATTCACCACCATGTTGACCATCACAAGCAAATAATTGCTCATTACCAGAGAGATCATCTGGTAAACTGCTCCAGTCAACAACACCAGGGGTGAAGAAGCTGTGATGAGGTTGTGATTGAGATGATTGAGATGGTAAGGCTCAGGTAAGGCTTGAGGTTGTTGTGCAATAGGAACTTGAACTTGATTTGGCTGTGGCATGTAATAGCAGGGATATGGATATGGCATTGGACCCTGAGGGACAAAATATGCAGGAGATATAAGTTATGAGTGATGACCAGAACTAGCAGGATGTTGCCCTCTGTTTTGTGGACTATTGCTTGGAAAAGTCACAAAGGTGCAGAGGAGTTAGATCCAGATGATCTACACTCTCTTGCAAAGTGTCCAAGCCTGTGGCATTTGTGACACCTTAACTTACTCTTGTCAAAACCAACTTTGGTTTTGCTAGAGAGTCCTGGAAATTTCCTACCAGTTCTCTTGTAGAACTTTTGAGATCTGATATTAATCAAGGCCATTTGGCTTAGAATATCCATCTCTTCTAAGTCATCATCAGCAATACCTTTCAATCATCCATAATGAAGCACAAATTGTCACTATTACAGCCTGACTGACTGTCAACACTACAAATGCATGATCAGAACTGTTTGAAGAGAAATCTATATGCTCATCATAATTGCTTTCTAATGCAGCATATTCTGACTCATGACCAACCAAGGCAGTGTTCCCTGGTACAAAGTCATCAGTGAGCTTTCCTGACGATGCCAGTTTCCTTTTCTGCTATATCTCTCTTTCAAATGTAACAGTTTCCCATGGAGTTGGGTGAGAGATAGGCTATCCAGATTTGCACTGGAGCGTAGGACAATGGATATGTGTCCCATCTCTCTCAGCAGTGATTTGAGGAATCTGTTGTTCATCTGGCTATTAGTGTATTCATGTTTGACCATTTTCAGCTCAAAGATCAAACTGGAAAAATGCTCAAACTGTTGAGTCAGTGACTCACCCTTCCTATGAGAGAATGTCTCATATTGTTGGGCAAGGATTTCTCTGTTGTTTGCTAAGACCTCATCTGTTCCACCAAATTGTTTCTTCAATGCATTCCAGAGGTCATGAGCAGTTTCATGATGCATAAGCCCGGAATAGATTTCATTAGGCAGAGCCATGGCCAGAATACCATGCGCTCTAGCATCAATCTCAAACAGTTTTCGATCCTCATCTGAGTATTGTTCCTTCTTCTTCGGAACCATTTGCTTGGTTTCTGGATTGTTCACCATAGGCTTGTGTGGACCATGTACCATAGATGTCCAACAACCTGAACTGTTAACAGACAGGTGATGAAGCATTCTTCGTTGCCATATGTTATACTCAGTCCTAACCAGCATCGGAGGCTTGGTTGAGGAACCGTATTTGTCAGGGTCATTAGAAGGAGTAGTCATTCTTAGATTCAACCAAATTCAATTAAGTTTTAACTGATTTAGTGCAAAACACAACAAACTCAATATGAACCAAGAGAAAACTCAAAGCAAATAACCGAAAGCAGCAGAAATTCAATGATCTATAACCAATTCTTGCAAATATGCTAATTCAATCAAACTTAGATATCGAAATAGCAGTTTCAATGATCAATTGTTAGATCGATCAATGATTAACCCGCTCTGATACCATTTGTTAGGATCAGTGATCTAAGTTTGATTAATTAGAGTAGATTGCAGCGGAATTTGAACAATGAATTAGACAATTCGCAAGAACACAATTGGTATTCAATGAAAAGTAAACGGTTATAGAGAGAGAATTCTGCAAAAGGAATATTTCATTTATATGCTTTCGTGGTGGCTAAATGTCACACGCTACAACTAGGTCAACATCCCTTATATAGGAGATGTGACGTCTGCTGATGTCACTTGATAGTGACATCTAACAGAATTATTCAAACTACTGAAACTATGCAAACTACTGAGAATGTTCTCAACTACTGATTACATCTCAGAGAATGCTAAGTACAAAAACATAAAACTACTAAACTAAAACTACTGAAAAGTAAATTACAAGTACTGAAAGGAAACCATCACAACTACTAAAGTTAATAACTTCAGCGGTTGTGACAACTACTGATCACTTTGGTCTTCAGTCTTTGTCGTCAGTCTTTGTTCTTCAGACTTTTACTTTCAGACTTTGTCTTCAGCTGATAGCTTCAGACTTTGTCTTCAGTACTTTACTTTTAGACTTTGTCTTCAGTAGAAGTCTTCAGATCTTGTCTTCAGACTTTGTCTTCAGACCTTGTAATCAGCTGATGTCTTCAGCTGTTGTGATCTTCTTGAGCAGTTGCAATGTCTGTGGGACTTAGAGGTTTTTCTGATCAGGCTCATTGGTTCTTTTGGTCCAACATAACTTTAGGTGGCTATTGTGTGTTTATCATTCTAGCTTTCCAAATGGTTATACGTATAGATATCCTTGACGGGGGTTTAGGCTACTTCCATATATTATGTGTAAAAATTGATCTCACCTTGAGTTTACGCTAGTTGTTAATTTTATGCTAAGTGTAATCAAAGTCCAAGTGGTATCTTTAATTGATGGTGAATCTTCATCTTTACTTCCTTAACTTATTAGTTTAAATTTTTAATCATTTTGATTAATTATAATATTCAAAAGTTCAAACTCAATTGTTCGGTTAAATAGTAATGATGATATAGTATTGGGAGCCAATATGTCCATGGATCGATACTCAGTTCTTACCTCAAGCTATAATACTATCAGATTGGTCTGCTTGCCTATTGTGTGTAGTTAGTGTAAAGGTGATAATCATTTCTTTAAAATTAAAACAAATTATGTGAATTTTTGTATAAAAAATATATATACTTTGCATAAATTAAGTTTTTGGCGCCGTTGTCGGGGACACAATGATTTCAAAAAAGATCAAAGTTGCTACTTTAACCATTTGTATATATTTTAGATTATTTTAATGTCTGTGTTTATTTTCTATTTTATTTTTATTTTATTTCTATCCGGTGCCCGTCATTTTTTTGTTTGAGTGTTCTTTGTAGTGACTTTTATGATCGTGATTACGGGAGTTACTCTGGAGGATACAATTTTAATCATGGAGATTACCATGAGGGTATTTGCTGTGAGATATATGGAGGATGTTATTACAAACCTGAGTGTTACCATATTGAGGGGTACCTACCAATTAATATGAAGAGTCGTATCCTTACAACCAATTGAGAAGTCTACCATAACGCCATTCCAAACCAAACTCCATCCATTATTATATAAGTTGTTACAACAAGGAATTTATATGTTTTCACAACCTACCATTAGTTGTAATCAAGATGAGGTTGAGCAACAAGAAATCTATGCTAGTGAACTTGCTAAACAACGCCATAGATTAGAGGCATTAAGTGTTGAAATTAACAAGATTTATGTCCAGCTTCTACAAGAGAGTTCATCTTGCAACACAGATCTGAGCGCAGATTTAGAAAAGAAGGGTGAAATTAAAGCCAAGCCTACTATATACTTTGATAAGTTAAATCAAGAATAAGAAAAGGAGACTAATGGATGAAGCACAAATTCTACCTCCAATTCAAAATACATTCGAGTTTGATGAGCCATAATTAAACTGTCCCTGTGTGTTGATTAATGACGAGCAAAACATGGAGGAATTGAAAAGGAAAGAACAATGTGAGGAGGTCTTGGATGAGATGGGTGGTCCTCCATAATCTCATTTATGGGAAACCATACAAATCCATCTTGGGAGGACGAGTCTGGAGATGAGTTGGTGAGCATATCTCTTGCAGAAGAGAAATGAGGATGGTTCAACGCGTTTAGCGACCTTAATGATCTAGAATCACTATTTTATAGGAAGCCAACCTTGGTGATCAAAGGAGAACCACACCAAGAAGAAGGTTTGCAAGCCAATGGGTTCACTAACGAACCAATGACCACGGTGATACTCAATCCACATATTTGCACCAAAGATAGCCGGCTCATGATTGAGCATTATGATAATTCTTCACATAAATAAAATGAATCACAAGAAAGGGAAACTACTTCATGGACCAACGAACGATGAAAATGCGACATCCTTTAATTGTAAATTACAAATCAACAACATATTATCAGGATGATCACCTCCTTTATTACATGTGTTGTATCATTTTTGGTCAGGGCAAATACAAGTGTCGGTGACATGACCCGTTTGTATCGTGTTTGTATTTACCATTGGTTTCCTTATTAATCGGTAGTGAATGCGCTAAATCAAATGGGATGGATAAGTTTTGAGATATCACAAGCCACTTGTTTGTTAATTTGTTTCGTTACTTGCCTTAAAAAGTTTTGCATATAGGGTTGAGCCAAGCTAATGACTCATTAATAAATAAGCGCTTCTCGGAGGCAACTCGAGGATTTGTAAGTCTTTCATATTTATTTGTTTTGTGTATTTATTTAATTAGCTTAATTTAGTTTTAGGTTAAAGATCAATATTAAAGTGTGATTCATCTTGAGAATGGATGGTTTTGGTTGGAATCTTAATGCGTAGAATCGCTTAGCAACCGTTTGAAAATTTGTTGGGCATGTTTTCATAGATTTCTTCAGGGGAGTTTTTTGTTTCACCTTCTTTTTCCCCTCCCTATTTGTTTTTTTTTGCATCACATGTCCATATATTGGTACATGAGGGCAATGTACGTTTCAATTGTGAGGCTGTCTAGGTTTTTGGGAACTTTTGCAAGTCACCTTATATATTTCTCATTGCACCTTATAATAATCCTATTTTGGAAAAAAAATCAAATTTGATTAAATAGTGTCCATTTATATTTATTTTAGATCTTAAAACATGATTGAATTGTTAACATCATAGAATTAAGAGAAACCAAATGGATTACGATAATATGTTTTGGATTTTAAGTGAGCATTGCAAGTTGAAAATGTGATATTTACGCATGAGTTTGAACCTTACATTTATCCATTCATTTCTGTTAGGACCGAGTACGTACGGAGTACTAACAGATTCTGCGTGAAACCGGATCAAATAGTGCAAAATCCTATTTGATTGGCGATCCAATCAGTGAGAAAGATAGCCCGATTGATCTAACTATGAAACAAACGTTAAGAATGAGTAGAAAATGATCAAGAACGAACTATGAAGTTGGATTGGGTGTTCTGGACGCTCTGGACGGCTAGGGTTTTTGTATATTCGAAGTATCTCTCAAAGTGTTATATTTTTCCACGAATTAAGTGGTATTTATAGGTTTGCAATTTCCATTCGTACGACTGAACCATTAGCATGGTTCAGTCATGCGACTGAGTCATGCGATTGAGTCATACGCATGACTGGAGGTTCAGTCATGCAACTGAGTTAATCTTATGCCTCAATCATACGACTGATCCAGTCTCCTGGTTCAGTCGTGCCACTTTTTCATTAGTATGGTTCATTCATGCGTATGGTCCATAAGTATGGTCCATTAGCATGAATAATCACCTGACTAAGTTTAACACATTCTCCAATCATATTGACTTAGAATTGTATACATCAAACTCAAACCTATATATGAAGTTCACACATATGACTTATTCTTAACACAATAATAATTTGAAATAATCAAAGATTAATAACATCAAATGCGTATCATATTTCATTGAATATTTACATTACACATGTGTAAGAAATGAAAGACTTTTACATTCAAAACATAAACTAGGAACATGATGTAACCAGGGATAAGATGAGAACCCACAACAAGTTTGTGGTGTTTATTTTTGCTCGTCACCCCTTATTGGAAATGCGTTGATTATGTTAACCAGGGATAAGATGAGAACCCACAACAAGATGAACATATTAGTTTGAATTTTATTCACCAATGAAGTCTACTCGTTTATTGTGTTGAATCTACTGACACATCATATAATGGACTAGCAACCCCTAGGTCTACTTTCTCTGTGTTACCTCAGTAGCATACCAGTGTACTATCAGTTCTCCTTAATTTTGCTTAGACTTCTCAAACTTGTAACTTAAATGTTGCATTTTGAACATTTAAATCCTTTTGATGTCCAAAAATTTTGAATTAGAATCACAAATATGATTTCTTTGCTTTTAGCTTATCTGCCCTCCCCCCCTCGTTTTTTTATAATTTAAAACTAAATACTTAACTATTCTCTCCCTAAAATTCTAAAACTAAAAATATTTTTGTGTTTTTGGATTTTAAAAGACAGAAAAATAAAATAAAATAAAAATAACTAATAAAATAAGAAACAACTTGTCTGACAAAGAACTCGATTCTTCTTGAATCACATCACTTTTCTTTTCTACGCCATTAACCTCTAAATGATATAAAAACCGAGGTATGTCAAACGCTTTTGTGTAGAGGTCGGCGCGTTGAAAACCCATATTAATTTTAACAACATCGATTAATTTCTTTTCAAAGCACTCACGTATAAAGTGATATTTAATACCAATGTGTTTAGTTTTTGGGTGTTGGACCGGATTTTTAGTGATATCAATTGCAGCAGAATTATCAACAAAGATAGGGGTGTTAGAAAATTGCAAACTATAGTCTCGCATTTGCTATTGAATCCAAATTGGGAGTAGCAACTTGCAGCAGCAACATATTCAGCTTCACATGTTGACAGAGCAACAGATGTCTGCTTCTTACATTGCCAGGTGACTAACCGTCTTCCAAAGAACTGACATCCAACTAATGTTGACTTGTAATTCATCTTGCAACCACCATAATCTGAGTCACTATACGCTGTAAGCTCAAAGTCATCATCATGAGGATACCACAACCCAAGTGTTAGAGTACGCTTTTAGATAACGAAAGATCCTTTTAACCCAAGTAGATGATTTACTTTCGGTTTAGCCTGATATCAGGAACAGAGACACGTGACATGCATAATAACAGGATGAGAGGTTGTGAGATACATAAGAGATCTGATCATTCCTCGGTACATAGTGGCATCTACCAGATCACCATTTTCATCGGGTGCCACATCGTGATTCGTGGGAAGTGGTGTTCCAGCAGCCGTAGCATTCTCCACGTCGAAACGACTAAGGATATCTCCTACATATTTGGACTGATGCAGGAAGATTCCTTTTGGTGTCTGATCCACCTGTAACCCAAGAAAGAACTTCATCTCTCCCATAACACTCATCTCGAACTCAGCTTTCATCACAGATTCGAACTCCTTACATAAGGCTTCATTTTTGGAGCTGAAAATGATGTCATCCACATATATCTGTACCGGTAGTAGATCATCATCTTTCTCTTTGATGAACAACGTGCAGTCAGTGACTCCTCTACGAAAACCATGTCTCAGCAGATGAGTAGATGGTTTCTCATACCAGGCTTGTGGAGCTTGATGAAGCCCGTATAGAGCCTTGTCCAATTTATAGACTCTATCCCGATGATACGGATCCTCAAATCCTTCGGGTTGACTGACGTACACTGTTTTACAAATTTCACCATGAAGAAAGGCACTTTTCACATCCAATTGATAAATTGTAATCTTTATGTAGGATGCATAGGCTAAGAAAATACGAATTGCTTCCATCTTTGCCACCGGTGCAAACACTTCATTGTAGTCAATGCCTTCTACTTGTCTGAACCCTTGAACAACTAGCCTAGCCTTGTTTCTGATTATGACTCCTTGATCATCTCTCTTACATTTAAGAACCCACTTAGTGCCAATCACCTTTGCACCTTTTGGTCTATCCACAAAGGTCCATACTCCTAACTTCTTGAACTGAAGGAGTTCTTCTTGCATAGAATTAACCCATGCCTCATCATTTAAGGCTTCACTTACATATTTTGGCTCAAATTGAGACACAAAGCATCGATAAGCACCATCACGTAGATAACCTTTTTCCATGTCTACGGCATAATCAACTGAGTATAGCTGATTTCGTGTCTGAACTCCCAATTGAATATCCCCAATTATGTTGTCCAGAGGATGATATACATTAATTCGTGATTCGGGAGTTATGGGAACAACTACTTCAATGTCCAGATTTTGAATTCCAGGTTTAGTATTTGTGGCTGTTGGAGTATGAGGTTCAGAAGTGTCAGTGGCATCAGGATCATATGCTTGTATACTTTCATTAGTGGGAACCTATTCCTCCTGGTCCACATTTGTAGTCTCAACATCCTCGTCATCAGAGGAAGAATCATTTACTTCAAGATCTCCCCCTGTAGGGCTAGAAGTATCATCTAATAGAGTCTGGTGGAGGAGTGTTCAGAACATCGTACATCATTGTAGTAGATAACTCATCATTAGAATGAGAAGGAGGTAGATCGAAGGACTTAAAAAATCCATCATAGTCAAAGAAGAAGGAAGGTCCTTTTCTAGTAGGGGGTGGTGTATCTTTCAACATCAACATTGCACCACACTTCTACCTAACCCGTTGAGTTGTTATAAACTCTCTTGTCTGGTATACTGTATCCGAGAGTGATACCTTCTTATGTCGTCTCATAAAACTTCCCAGTTTGAGTCTTCTTTAACAACATGCACGGTGCACCAAATGGTTCAAGATACTCCAAGTTTGGTTTACGTCGCTGGAGCAATTCATAACATGTTTTCCCATGATGTTTGACTATCAAGACTCGATTGAGAGTGTAGCATGCATTTGCCACTGCCTCGTTCCAAAATTGAATAGGCAGTTTAGGTATAGCTAACATTGTTCTCGTTGTCTCTATCAAGCTCCAATTCTTTCTTTCAGCAACCCCATTCATCTGTGGAGTGTAGACAGAAGTAAATTGATGAACAATTCCTTTCTCTCTACAGAATGCCTCCATCCACTGATTCTTGAACTCTGTTCTGTTGTCTGATCGAATCTTTCTTACTTTCAGCTTGTAGAGTGATTCCAAAGTAGTTATTAGATGTTTGAATGATTCAAATGTCTCTGATTTGGATTTCAGAAATATTACCCAAGAGAATCTTAAGTAATCATCAGTTACTACAAAGCAGTACAGATCTCCAGAAATGCTCTTAGTGCTAACTAGGCCAAATAGATCCATGTGTAGAAGCTCTAGAGGAATATCGATAGAGTTTACTTTCTTTGCCTTGTGAGACTTCTTGGTCTGTTTCCCTTTCTTACATGCTATGCAAAAATTAGGGAGCTGGAAATTCTTGATAGTTACTCCATTCACTAAATCATTCTGTACCAAATGATTCATTTTCCTAGGATTAATGTGTCCCATTCTCCTATGCCAGGAGACTGAATCCCTCTCTGTTGCCTTTGACAAGAAGCATTAGACAGTGGTCTCAGTTTTGGAGGCTTTTGATAGATCCAACACATATAAATCGTTATATCTTGAAGCTGACATTAGAACTTTATCCTCCTCGATAACATAATCCTTCTTCAACATGTAGCACTTCTTGTTGTCAAACACAACTTTGTGAGACAAAAAGCAAGTTGTTTTGCAGTTGCTGAACATAGTTGACCTTGTCAAACTTCACTTTCTCGTTTCCCACTTCGCCTTGAGCGGTGATATAACCTCCTTTATTCCCAGCGAATGATACATGTCCCCTTTTAATTTGCTTGACACTGAAAAGGAGAGATGAATTTCCAGTCATGTGCCTGGACGCCCCACTATTAATAATACAGGTATTAGTGATAGCGTTGTAGCGGACACCCTACACATTCAAAGAAATTTATCAGTTCAGATATGGGACCCAAGCCTTAACTGGCTTGGGTGACCCAGAGGAATCACACATCATGAACTCAACCTATTGTCCTTCAGAGGATGAGGGTACAACTTTTTTTTTCTTGTTCTCACTATCAGACATATTACTTGATTTTATCTTCCATAAGACAGTTTTGTATGAGGCATGTTATGGTAAACAGACGACTGGCTTATGGTTTGAACTTTAGGTTCATTAATACTCTTAGGTGGAGTATTAGATCTAGTTTTAGAAAATCCTTGTTTTTATTAAAAGTTTAATTTTCTTTTTGGGTATCTGATAGTAAGGATAATTAGGAGAGATATGTCATCGTTTTCCACAACTATAGCATGATCTCCCTTCTACAGATTAAGGAAAGTTTGGAAGTAGGGTTGAGTTTGGTAAGGGTTTTAGATGTGTCTGTTTAGGTTGTTTCACTTCTCTTTTAGATGTTCCACCTTCTTTATCAAAATTAATTGTTTTAACATTTTGAACATCTTTCACTTTCATTTTATTTGGACTTTGAAGATTAACACGTTTATGGTTAATTGGATTAGTCGATTTGGGTTCTGAAATAGACTTTTGTGAACCTGACCCTAAATTAACCTTTTCAACTTCATCATCCAAAAATCCAACAGGCATCTTCTCTTTTGATTTCAAAGTAGAATCCTTTTGTTTAGTGACAAATGTCACAG
The DNA here is from genome assembly GCA_025506515.1 of Flaveria trinervia. Lineage (NCBI taxonomy): Eukaryota > Viridiplantae > Streptophyta > Magnoliopsida > Asterales > Asteraceae > Flaveria > Flaveria trinervia. The sequence continues at coordinate 18,390,405 of CM046448.1, forward strand.
GTTTACCTGTAGAATCAGGATCACTAACCAGAGGAGTAGACACCACATGATCCTTTACTGGGTTATTGTTTATTGGTCTACATTTAGTGTTCAAAAGGATTGCATGTGGTGGCGGTACTACTTTATAACCAAAACATTCCCCGTTACTTCGTTCTTTCACTAAGTTTTGAAGCATGTGAGAAGAACTAGCCAAATTGTGCAGTTTTTGTTTTAATGATTCAACCTCAACTTCCAAAACTGCCTTTTCCTTTTTAGTTTCTTCCAAAGAGTTTAAATAAAACTTTATGTCATTTGATTGATTTAAGGCTACAACCTCAGTTTCCCTTAGTTGGTTCCCCAAAAGTTCTATCTTTTCTTTGAAGCTACACTCATTTTGTTTTAAAACGTGATTTGCTTCAGTGCAGAGTTGTAAATCATTTACCAGGTTATCATTATGTTCTAATAACCTGACAAATTTTAGATCAATGCTATCCCTAAATTTTTCACATTCAGAACATGCTTCAGAACAAGCATGTCTTTCAAATAAATGGTCTTTGGAACTTGCCTGTGAGGAATCAGACGAATCAGCCATTAAAGCAGTGTCAGACTGTTCGGTGACTGGAGATTCCGAATTCGAAGCACTAAGCTCTTCACCAACCAGATGATCAACAACATTCATAACTTCTTCGATATTTGAAAGTTTCTCAACTTTGATGTCTCCTTCACTTGCAGATCCATCATCCAATATATCAACAAAAGCAATGTTTAGGTCACCCTCAGAAACAAATCGGAAAGACCAGTCTTGACCTTCATCACCTTGAGCAGTCAAAGCCTTTGTCTCTTTACTTGATGAGGAAATTCCAATCTTATCCTTTTCTTAAAGGTTGAATGTAGGAAATGGATTTCCATTTCCCATTTTCTTTGGCTTTACACACTCACGTTTAAAGTGACCCTTTTCACCACAGTTGAAGCACGCGACTTTGGTTTTGTTGAATCCAAACGTCGTATCTTTAGTGGCAACTAGATTTTGCCCCGTCTTTTTCACAAACTTTTTTGCTCTTCTGACAGCACTAGCCAAGGCCCACATTATATCCATTCTTTCTAGCTCATTTTCATCAACTTGCTCATAGTCTTCATCAGCAAGATGACAATTTCCAATCTTACCAGCAACTAAACCATCATAAGATCGTACAACAGCTGCTAAAAGATCCATGTGCTCTTTAACTACTTCCACTGTGACATTTTCGAGATTCTCTATCTTTAAGTTTGTATTATTCACCTCAGGAACTATGTATTGGGTTCCAGACGACCCTGATATTTCAGTTCTAGATGCACTGCTTTGGGAAGAAACAGAGGAGCTAGACACAAACGCCATTTGCAATGGTGCGCCTGAAATAGCTGGAGTTGGAACTGAATTGTATAGTGAAGGATTCTAAACATAGGATCCTTTCTTTGACTTGTATTTTATGCGTAGTTCTTCCTCCCTTAACTTCAAGATGAAATCATTAATGTCTAAGGTAGCAAGTATTTCATTTTGTCTCAGATTTGACACAAATGAATCCTATTTATCTGGCAGACCATCAGCAAAGCTAGATACTTTATCTTCCATAGATGTGGTCACACCATGAGTGTGCAGTTCATTCATCAAATGATATATCGATCAATGATGTCATCTAAGCTTTCATTATCGATTGAAGAAAAATTGTCAAACTCTTTTTAAGAGCTTTTGCCTTCGGTGCTTTTAGAGTTGCATTTCCATCATATCTCTTTTCCAATGCTTCCCATAACTTCTTAGCCTGCTTGTTCTCAAAGAACTGATGAAAAATGTCCTTAGGTATAGATTGAGTCAACAAGGCATATACTTTCTTTTCAGCATTAAATAGAATCTTCTGTACTTCGCTCATTCCTCCCAAGGTCAACTTGACTCCATTAGCACTGACTGGTACCGTGTAACCAGTCTCAATGGATGTCCAAAGGTTTGGGTCAACTCTATTTAGGTAGATTTCAAACCGTTGTTTCCACCGTGGGTATTCATCCAACGTCAACAGCTTTGGTGGTTTGTTATGGTTTCCAATCTCATTCTCCAAAAGTAGAAGGTTCTAGATGCGTGAGTCCTTTCCAGCAATAAATGCAGAAAATTGGTCTTCCATTGCTTTAAACTTGGTACACTTAGAACAGGACAATTTCACTTGTGTGAATGGGCTATGCGTATAGGTCACTCGTGCGAATGAAGGATACGAATGAATTCAATCGTGCGATTGGATTTAGTCGTGCGTATGAACAAGACTATTGGAATCAACCGACTAGAGTTGTTTAGTCGTGTGAATGAGAGATGCGACTACGTTCAGTCGTGCGAATGGAGTATACGAATGAGTTCAGTCGTAAGAATGAACCAATCGTGCGACTAAAGGTTGTTGTGTTTGTAAAACTGAATATTTTGACACTTTGACACAAAACATGAGTTTCCAGAAACCCTAATCTGTTGTATGACTAAAAACCAAAACTTTAATGCATGTAGACATAGAAAACGACTTTTTGACGCAAAGTGGTGACTCTTTTGATTTAAAAACCTAGGTTTTAACACCAAACTAATCGAATCCATGCAAAATCAAGAGCCAAGGCTCTGATACCACTTGTTAGGACCGAGTACGTACGGAGTACTAACAGATTCTATGTGAAACCAGATCAAATAGTGCGGAATCCTATTTGATTGGTGATCCAATCAGTGAGAATGATAACCCGGTCGATCTAACTATGAAACCAATGTTAAGAATGAGTAGAAAACGATCACGAACGAACTATGAAGTTGGATTGGGTGTTCTGGACGCTCTGGACGGCTATGGTTTTTGTATATTCGAAGTATCATTCAAAGTGTTATATTTTTTCACAAATTAAGTAGTATTTATAAGTTTGCAGTTTCCATTCGTACAACTGAACCATTAGCATGGTTCAGTTGTGCGACTGAGTCATGCGACTGAGTTATGTGATTGAGTCATACGCACGACTGAATTCAGTCGTGCGACTGAGTTAATCTTATGCCTCAATCATACGATTGATCCAGTCTCCTGGTTCAGTCGTACGACTGATTCAGTCTCCTGGTTTAGTCGTGCGACTGATCCAGTCTCTTGGTTCAGTCGTGGGACTGGTTCATTAGTATGGATCATTCATGCGTATGGTCCATAAGTATGGTCTATTAGCATGAATAATCACCCGACTAAGTTTAACACATTTTCCAATCATATTGACTTAGAATTGTGTACATCAAACTCAAACCTATATATGAAGTTCACACATATGACTTATTCTTAACACAATAATAATTTGAAATAATCAAAGATTAATAAACATCAAACGCATATCATATTTCATTGAATATTTATATTACATATGTGTAAGAAATGAAAGACTTTTACATTCAAAACATAAACTAGGAACATGATGTATCAACAATTTCTATAAGCTTATTTGTGCCTTTGTTACATGAGATCACATGATTTAATGTTTGCTTCAAATTTTGTTGATTCTTGAATGTGCTAGATGTGCCTTCATGTGAGTACTTGCTTAGAATATGCATTTCAAGACCATAAACTGAGTTTTTACATGAAAATGACATAGGCATTAGGAATACCCACCTTATAAGCCAAATTTCTTTTCTTTGACTTCACCGAATTGTTACCATTAGTCAACATGTTGAGATATTTTCCCATTTTTATTTGTTATTACCCACATCATTAGCCACTTAGCCAAATTAGACATTTTTGTCTTTTAAACCATTATGATAAATTCTGATTATTTCTAGTTGTCTAACTTTGGCATCGAATTTGTTTAATATTTATTTGTTTCAATTAGGCGTCTTTTGTTCGGTAAAAAAAGAAAAAAATGAGGAATAGAATGCTATATTGTTATATTATGTTGTTTAAATAGGAATAAATATATGTGAGTCATTTGATGCATAAAAGAGAACAAATTTCATGCATAGCTCACGTTTAGTAGTTTTGTACTAGTTTAGTTATACTAGATCGTGTTTACGTATTAGTGTAATGTATCATACATAGCATCTAGATTTCCAGAACTTTTACCCATTTAACCACTTTTACCAAAAATTCCATACTTTTTTTACCCAAGCCCTGTTACAAACCATTAAAAGTCCTTTTGATTTACGTATTTTCTCATGTTAGTTGGTGGAGATTTTACCCCTTTGCAAACTTATTACTATGTTTGTATCATTGGTTGGCATTGAGTAATTCACTTATACACTTACACATATAAATAATCAAGTGGTTGAGTGATTTTTGAACGGTTTACACTCATTCATAAAAGAAATTTCTAAGGCATGTGATACGCATTGGAATATTGCTAGTAATTTTTAGAATAGCAAGCTTAAAACACTTGATTTCTTCTTATAAGTGTGTCATGTTTGATAGTCAATTATGAGTTTGGATCTTTACTTTAACAAATGGTTTGTCTCTCACCATCTTTTATATCAATCAGATTTCTTTTGTTAAATGGTTACATGAGAGTTTGTTTGAGGACAAGCAATGTTCAAGTGTGGGGATGTTTGATATGGTAATAAATATACATGTTTACAATATATATTTTTGTGCATTTTAAGTCATTTTTTATACAAAATTCATAATTTAGATATTTATTTGTATTTTATTTGAATTTTGTAATTTTCGGATGAAGCTCGGCAATTTTTATGAAGAAAGCCCAAGATTTGAAGAGGTTCAAGAGGAAAAATGCTTCTGATATGACCATATTGAAGCTGAATATGGCCATATAAGTTGTCAAATCCCAAATAGCTAAATTTTTATGCTGAATATGGTCATATCACTTCAAATATGGCCATATTTGGGCAGAAAACGGGTTTATAACCCTAGTACACCTCATTTCCAACATAACTTTCATTTGTTCAAAACCCTAGCCTCCCTCAAACCCATAGATGTTTTTGAGTATTTCTCAAGAGTTTTTGGGAGATTTGAAGGCTAAGATTAAAGATTTCACACTTTCTTGAAGGATCCAACATCATCCACCCTATTTCCACTCAAAATTGGTTTGAATTCCTTTAGATCTACTATGAGTTCTTACATGTTCTTGGGTTTGGGTATGTCTTTTGTAAGCGTTATAGGTTATACTCTTATTATCACTTGGATTAGATGAAACTTAACATGATTTAACAACTTGCACATGATTATTGGTGTCATTTATGTTAATGTCATGATAAAACTTGATTATTCTTCAATGATTATGTGTGTTTATTTTAGTTTGATGGAATGTTCAACCTTTTGGGTGTTGTGAGGATGTTATGTTGAAAAAACCTCATGTTCTTACAAGATTTATGCATATGATTGTATCTTTTGTATGTAATTTTGTGGCATTTGACTAGAAATGGTGAATGAAAGTTAGGAGTTGTTGGGAGTCAAATCCAGCAGATAAATAATAAAAATATGAACCTACCATGCATACACTAAGATGAATATTAGTGGAAGTAGGGTTTGTGTGCTCAGGGATACGTGTAAATTAGTTACAACAAAAATATTTTAACATAGTTACTATAGTTGGTTATGGGTTAAGAAAGGTGGGGGTTTATCTAAAAACTAAAAGTACAAGTAAATTGCAAAAAGTAGAAAAACTCAAGCAAGTTGACACACCCGTGTCAAAACTGTAAAGGAAATTTCATGCGGCTGTGTTAAGGTTTTGCTAGAAAAACGAAAATTGAAATTTTGTGTATTGTTTTTTATTGTGAAAAGTAATTACTAAAATGAAATAAATTCAAATATGAAAACTAATTCTAATACAAAGGTAATTTCTTGATTTGATTTAATATATGATCAATAATGAATACGATGCAATGATCCCCTTTCCTTAATAATTTGTATCGATACTAGAAATCACGCCGTTTGGATATCTATTCTATCTAATGTCTAATCAATTACAGTTCGTTGATTAGAACCAACCCGCTACTCTAAGCTCACACCGTTCGGATTTTAGTGTGCAAGTTGCAGCGATAGAAGTATCAATTATAATTAAACACACATGCCATTCAGTATGCTTAAGTTGATTGTTTGATTATATAACGAGAAAGAATTAATAGACAAACTCAAATGTTTAATTGTTCCTTGTATCAGAAATCTAAACTTGATTAGGGTTTTAAATCTTGAAGAACCTTATTAGAATAATTATTAAAGTGACAAATTTTACTAATAATCTAATATATACCTGATTAGATATGAGTTTAAGATCAAAAATCAAATAAATAAATCATCAAAATAAAAACATCTCATAAATATTTCACATAAGTTCAAATCAAATAAAAAAAATTAAACCTTAAAACTAAAACTAAAATTATTCTAGCCGGACATAACGACTAAATCAATCAATACTAAAATAAAATAAAACTCATAAATCAAATACTAAAATACTTTAAATATCTTCAAAATAAAAAGTGATCACAAAGATCCCAAACCTCCTTTCTATGCTTTTTGACAGGTGCCAAGTCCATTTACAAGGTTCTCATCTCCAAGATTCTTCCCTGGGGCCCTTTTTTATAATCAATATTTTGATTTCTGAAATCCTTTTTTTTGTTGTTTAAGTTATATCTTTTATTTAGATGATTATGTTGATAATATCACTCGAACCAAGATCCTTACAAAATAAGAAATTCCCTACAATCTTTTAAATTTAAGATTTTCTTCAATGATATTTTCTTTGTTTCCCCTATATTATCTTCTCTCCCAATCGTATGGACCTATAAAACCAACCAAAATACACCAAAGTAGATTACATCTCATAAAAATTACTAGTATGTGAAATAAACACAAACACAAAATGCATACAACGAATGCAAAATAAATGTCAAAATATACTCTAAAATAATAATAATTAATATCTAAAAATAAACTAACACGGGTTTAGTAAAATTGGGTAAATATGCATCATTATGCTTATGTTTGAAAAAATCATGGTGTATGCTTGTCATTGGGTATGAATTGTTTTGTAATCATGGAATAAATAATATGAGATGAAAAGTAATTATAGTTTTGTCTATTTTACGCAAGTTGAAGTGGTTATCATGTTTTTATCGTGTTAACTTTTCAAAATTTTGTGGAATTAGATAACCCGAACGAGAGTCTAATTCATCTTTAACATTGACATATTTGTATCATTAGTTTTTCATGTTATTATGTGTTTATCGTTCTCGCTTTCCAAATGGTTATACGTCTAGATATCCTTGACGGGGGTTTAGGCTACTTCCATTATGTGTAAAAAATGATCTCATTTCGAGTTTATGCTACTTGTTAATTTTATGCTAAGTGGAATCAAAGTCCAAGTGGTATATTTAATTGATTGTAAATCTTCGTCTTTACTTTCTTAACTTATTAGTTTAATTTGCTAATCGTTTTGATTAATTATAATATTCATAAATCCAAACTCTAATTGATTGTAAATCTTCGTCTTTACTTTCTTAACTTATTAGTTTAATTTGCTCATCGTTTTGATTAATTATAATATTCATAAATCCAAACTCAATTGATCGGTTAAATAGTAATAATTAGCTAGTATTGGAAGTCATTATGTCCATGGATCGATACTCGGTTCTTACCTCAAGCTATACTACAATACGAGAAGTGCACTTGTCTATTGTGTGTAGTTAGTCTAAATATGATAATTGTTTGTTTTAAATTAAAACAAATTGTGTGATTTTTCATATAATACACACTTTGCACACATCATTATTTCAATTTTGTAAAAGAGTGAGTCTATGGTTATATATGTTATTTTCTAACATATGCTCATGAGTTGCTAGTTGCTACATTATTAACTATTTACCTAAAAAGTGCTATCTTTTAAAACTTCATCTCGATTTGTTCTTCTTTTAGTAGTTGTTATGATTATAAATTATTCCCTTGTTTTTATGATCCTCTTATTGAGATTATCATAATATAGAAATTTAGTAGGCTGATGAATATTAGCATGTATTTTTGACATCATATCTTTGAAATTATTAGTAGGAGCTAAAGTATGTTTAAAATCTTACAACATAATTGATGGAATTCTCATAATTATGCACAACACATAAGCTACTTCCACCAACAATACTAGGCACATGAAGTCAAAGAGATTAACAATACATCAATGTTTATCATATATTAATTAACAAGGAAACACATATATAAATGACCACAAAATAAAACAATGAAAAAACATGAAATAATAGTAGTAACAGTAAAGAGGAAAATATACAGGCTATCACGACAAGAGTTCTCTATGGATGGGGCAGAGAAGGAATAAGAGAATCCTTGGGCAACTCATGAAGCTTTGGTACTTCAGGTTTTGGAATGTCAGGAATAGTGGGCTTTGGAAGTTTAGGGACTTTAGGCTTTGAAATCACACGGACCTCAGGGTTTGGAATCTCGGGAAGCGTTGGCTTGGAAATTTCAGGTTGTGTAGGCTTTGGAATCTATGAAAATATTGGCTTGGAACCTCAGGAACGGTAGGCTTCTCAATCTCGGGAAGAGTTGGCTTTGAAAGCACAGGGACCTTAAGCTTTGGAACCTCGGGAAGCTTATGCTTGGGAATCTCAGATAGCGTAGGCTTGGGAATCTTAGGAAGTGTTGGCTTTGGAAACACCAGGACCTTAGGCTTTGGAACTATGGGAAGTGTAGGCTTTGGAAGCTCTGCAAGTGTCGGCTTTGAAATCATGGGAAGGTTCGGCTTTGGAATCTCGGGAAGTGTGGACTTTGGAATCTCTGGAAGTGTGGGCTTTGGAAGCTCGGGGACCTCCAAAAGGGTACGTGCCTCGGCAACAATTTTTCCACCACTCGGTTGATACTAAAGTGATGGATAGTAGTATCACGAGGAAGGAATTGAGGTTGTAAGATGCCATTGATGTGATGTGTAAAAGAAGAAGATTAGAGGATAAGAAGCTAAGAAAGTTTTTTAAGTTGGCTAAGAAGCGAGGTGGTGGTATGATGAAATGGTGATAAGTAGATAAGTTGGTTAAAAGTGTATAGAATTTGGGAATGTTAGCTCAACATCCCTCATCTGTACGTGATTAGTTGCCTTAAGTGGGTTGACAATTTGCACATCCGTACGATGTCTGTGACCATTGCTATTCAATTTATTGAAAAAGAAAAGAAAACACATATTTTATATAAATTTTATTTTATTGTTGGTAAAAGTTAAATAAATGACAAGCTTGGTTCATTGACTAGTTGTAATTCGTTAAGTTTCGTTAATCGATTTAGAATATGAATCATTTGAACCTAATAATATATGGTCTGTATACGACTATTTACTTTCTTCCTAAAGTTTTAGAATTACTAATAGTAAATTTAATATAAGACATTTTTTTATATATATACGTTTCAGTTTTCTTACAATTTGAACAATATTAAGATTTATAAGAAAAGAACATGATGGCTTCTTTATACAGATCTAATTAGTATATATATTTTAAACAATTTCTTAGCTTTTTTAATTCAACCACAAGAACATAACTTTTGTTTTCATTTATAATGTCATTTTTGACGTGGAAATTTGGACTTTTAACCTACAAAATAATTGAAGATACAACACTGACAATATTTGTAAAGAAATATGGATTTATTCGCTCTTCATCATACAATATGATCCATCTATTAATAGTACTAGCAAACTGAACAAACAAGAAACATTAACAGAAGGGTTTATGCATCGGTTGTGGAAGCTGAGTAAAACTTTCCCCTTGATGCATTGTTTCAAATGAAATATAAGGTGTTTATGTAACGGAGTACTCCATACTTAATCTCTCTGACATTATATATGCCAAGCACGACCTACAAGTGCTTTAATGGTTATTGTGTGTTTATTTATTTGTGTTTTCAAACAGTAAATGTATGATCATGTTTCGAAAAATATGTGTTATCTTAATCTGGCTTACATATCTGTTTTCAAGCCGGACCACACCCCCAACTTATTGCTGAGAAAAGCCTCTGCCTCAAATCTGAGCAATTTTGCTCAAAGTGAGAATTGAACATGTGAACTTATCTTATTTACATATTATTGGTACCTAGTGTTGTATGAAACGTGTCCATATGATACGCAACATACAAGGGATATACTAGTATACTACAAGTGTATTAACTTATTCGATATAAACTTAAAAATAATGTGTAAAATGTAAATATACCAACGGGCCTCCACTACACGCTGGGCCAATATCTGCATAAAATGAAATTATGAAGAAAATGTCCAGAAACCACTTTGGACTTCAATTAGTTATTTAATCTGTGAAGTAGGTGTGGGCAAATAACCGATTTAATCGAAATATAACCGAATTAATCATATTAACGAACCAAATTAACCGAACCAAACAATTAACCGACGGTCCGGTTAAGGCATAACCGATTAATCGCACATTACGGTTTGGTTTCGGTTTTAATGTGCAAATTAACAACATTAACTGCACCGAACCGAATGTCAATAATGTATAATTAATTTACAATACTCCTCATGATTTTACTAGAATTTTATATATTCATCCTTTTTTATTTACATTTATAAAAATATATTTACACAGTGGATTCCATTATGTATAGAAGAAACGTCATAAACAAATAGAAGCAATACATAATACACACAAACATTGTTGTATGCACACCCCGACTTCGGTTTCGTTTTGGCAAGACCTTTAAAACAAACCATACCGGGCACACTTTAAAATTTGGTCCAAACCTAACATAACAATATTTTATTAGTTAAAATTTTGGTTTAATAGCATAGGTTATATATATATTGGTTAATTAACTGAAATTAACCATAACCGGTGGTTAACCGAATTGTGGTTAACCGAAGTTTTGGTTACGGTTGCGATTAAAAAAATAGTATTAAGCGAACATACAGTTTCGGTTTTGAAAATTGTATTAACCACACTGAACCGCAGTGTGTGTTGATACATGTATCCCTACTTTCTGATCTTAATGTAATATCTTTGTATTGTCTTACACTTATGTAATTGTAATTGTACGGGTACTTAATGAAATACAATATGTGGTTGTGCTTAATGTTGAATATTTCATTGATTGGTATGTAATAACGCTTATTGACTTAACTATATAGGTTGTGGTTGTTTGAGTAATATCTAAATCAATTAATGACTATGAAACATATTCAAACTTAATCATGTAAAGTTCTTATGTGATTGGCCCATGCAAATGGACCATACGCATGAATAACTTCATGCTAATGAACCAATCATACGAATGAACCAGGAGACTGGATCAGTCGCATGATTGAAACATGATATTGACTCAGTCGCACGACTGAAAACTCAGTCGTGCGAATGGATCAACCGCATAACTCAATCGCACGATTGAACCATGCAAATGGTCTAGTCGCACGATTAAGAAACCTTAACCTATAAATACCACTTAATTCGTGGAAAAAGGTAACCATTCAATTCACTTCGACTCCAGACGTACCCTAGCCGTCCAGAAACCTCTAAGTTCGTACTCCAAGTTCATAGAACGTTGTAGATCGGTTCCTAATCGATTCTTGACGTTAGATTCAATACGTTATTGTTTCTACGTGCGTTCTCACTGATTGGATCGCCAATCAAATAGGATTCCGCACTATTTGGTTTGGTTTAACATGTTAATCAGTTGGTGTTTTCATTCAAATACCAGACCCTAACAAGTGGTATCAGAGCTTTGTCTCTTGATTACGTATTGATTCAATGGTTTTGACACAAAAATTGTGTTTTTGCATCAAAAACATAATCTTTTTGTGTCTAACGGAGTGTTAGACATTTCCTGATCGAAAAGTTGAGTTTTTCCGGCATACGGCTATTAGGATTTGATAAAATTCGAGTTTTTACGGACAAATCAAGTTAAATCTACGAATTATCAAACTTCAGAAAGTTCAGTCGCACGATTAGACCAATCGCACGACTGAGTTCATTCGCACTCTCCAACCGCACGATTGGACTCATTCGTACCTTCAATCGTACGACTGAGAACTTCATTCGGACTGTTCAATCGCATTTGTTCATTCGGGCGACTGACTCATCCGTATTTGTTCAGTCGCACAATTGAACCATCCACATTGTTCAATCACACGAATAAGTTCAATCGCATACCTCCATTCGCATACATTAGCAGTTTGTTAAACAGTAAAGTTAAACCTAATGGAGGACTAGTTTTCAGCATACACAGCAAGTAGAGACACGCGTATTCACAATCTATTGCTGTTGGAGAACGAAGTGGGGATTCATAATAAACCCCCAAAACTTATTACGTTAGATGACTACCCATAATGAAAGCAACGTTACGAAATCTACTTAAATGGAGTAGATACAAATTTGTGGGAGGCCATCGAGTCGGGTTATATCATGCCAGTAGGAGTTGACGGAGTCAAACTTACTCTAAGTGGCATGTCGGATGCTCAGAAGGACACAATGCTAAAAAGAAAGTCTATGATTTGCTTACTCAGTCTATTCTGAAGGATATTTTCCATCAGTATTCGGAGTATACTCAAGCAAAGAAACTTTGGGATGCATTGAAAAGAAGTATGACGGAAATGCCTCTCTGAAGGCCATCAAGGCAAAAGCCTTGAAGAAGGAGTTTGACAACTTCTCCTCTATGGGAAAAGAAAGCCTTGATGATGTGATCGATAGATTCTACCACCTAATGAGTGAGATGCACACTCATGGAGTGGTTACATCAATGGAGGATAAGGTATCCAACTTTGCTGATGGATTACTAGAAAAATGGGCTTCGTTTGTCTCTAATCTCAGACAGAATGAAATGCTCTCGAGGTTAGATATAAATGACTTCATTTTGAAACTGAGAGAAGAGGTGCTTAGGATGAAGTATCGAGCTCAAAAGGCCAACTACGATCAGTATCCTGCACTCTACAATGCTACTCCTTCGGTCAAGACATCTAGAGCGCCCCTGCAAACCGCCTTCATCTCAAGCGCAGCAGTTCCAGCACAACCCTCAACTTCAGGATCCGAAACGTCAGGGTCGTCTAGCACCCAATATATGATATCTGAAGCTAATACAACAAAGCTCAAAACTGACAACTTCGGGAATGTGACTGTGGAGGTGGCCAGAGAACATATGGACCTCTTGGCTGCGGTGGTTCAATCCTACGATGGATTTGTTGCTGGAAAGATAGGAAACTGCCACCTGGAAGATGAAGATTATGAGCAGGTGGATGAGATGGAGTTGGAACGTATGCACATAATGTGGGCCCTGGCAAGTGCTGTCCGACGAGCTAAAAAGTGTGTCAAAAAGACCGGATAGAACTTGGTTGCAACAAAAGACACAACCTTTGGGTTTGATAAGTCTAAGGTTACATGTTTCAACTGCGGTGAGAAGGGACACTTCAAGAGGGAGTGTGTAAAACCAACGAAGACGGGTAATGGCAATCCCTTCTCGTCATTTAATCGTCAGGACAAGGCCACATCTAGTAGCTCTAACTCATCCAGTAAGGACCCAAAAGCCTTAACTGCAAATGAGGATGAAGGACAGGACTGGAGCTTTCGATTCGTGTCACCAGGAGAGTCCAATATAGCTAGTGTGGAGGATATTGATGACGATTCTGCAAGTGAGGGAGATATAGCAGTAGAGCTCGCGATGTCAAATTCTGAAGACACTGCAAATTTGGTCAACCACCTGCCTGAAGAACCAGAACCAGAACCAGAACCAGAACCAGAGATATCGAGTCTGCACTCATGGCTGATTCCTCTTCAACATCTCAGGTAAGTACTACTGACCAACTGTTTAATAATCATGCTTGCTTAGAATGTAATAAATTCAAAGAAAGTATAGATTCAAAATTTGCTAGGATATTAGATCATAATGATAGCTTAGTAAAGGATCTGGAACTGTGCACAGAGGCAAATAGAGTGTTAAAACAAAACGAGCACAGTTACAAGGAAAAAATAGATCTATTGAATAAACTTAGGGAAACTGAGGTAGTTGCTTTTAACTAAGCAAATGACATTAGGTACTATCTGAACTCTCTAGAGGACACTAAGAAGCAAAAAGCAGTTTTAGAAGTAGAAGTCAACTCATTAAAACAAAAACTGCATAGTTGGACAAGCTCATCACACATTGTCCAACACTTAGTGAGAGAGAGAAATAATGGGGAGGGACTAGGATACAAAGTGGTTCCACCACCACCTGAGACCTTGATGAACACCAAAAGTAAACCAATTAACAATAACCCCATCAAGGATCATGTGGTGTCTACTCCTCTTGTTAATGATCCAGATTCCATAAGTAAATCAAGTGAATCCGACTCTAAACAAAAGGAGGCCACTTCAAAGGCAATAGGAAAGATGCCTTGTGTTAACCTGGAAAAAGAATTTGAAAAAGTTAGTCTAAAGTCAGGGTCAAACAAAGTCAAACAAGAAACAAATAGGACTAGAAAACCTAATCAATCATGTGCATCATGTCACAGTCCAGGTAAACAAGAGATCAAAGTTGTAAAATCAGGTAAAACAATTAAGTTTATAAACCCTACCATACAGCTAACAAAGAAGTGTCTCAATCTAAACATAATACGGTTGACCGTGTGACATCTACATCTCCACCAAAACATATAAGTCGTAAAATTGAAAGCAGATCCTGCTATAATTGTGGAGAATATGGTCACATAGCGTCTCATTGTCCTTATTACCAGACACCGAGGAGAAAAGTTGAACTTTCTGCATCTACATCTAGATCCTTTAAGAGGAACTCAGTGATGCCTCCAAAAAGGATAGTGAACCCAAAGTTCAACCCATTAGCCAGTCGTCTGTTTATCACAAACAGACCTTACACAAATCTGGATTATGGAAAGAAAAAACCTCCTCAGTGCCTGAAAATGAGAACAAACATAATTCTGATCAACCCTTAACCTCAAAGGGTTAGTGGGTTGAGTTTATGATATGTGATGCCTTAGGGAAACCCAAGCCAGTTAAGGCTTGGGTTCCTAACATGAACTAATGTTTTCATTGAATGTGCAGGGTATTCGCTATAGTGCTGAGACTAAGACGTGGATTGTAGATAGTGGAGCATCTAGACACATGACAGGGAACAGAGCTCTCTTATCAAATTAAAAGAGGGCATGTTTCATATGCTAGAAACAAAGATGGGTATATCACAACCCAAGGAGAAGTAGGAAATAAGAAGGTTAAGTTTGATAAGGTAAACTATGTCCAACAATTACAAAATAACTTGCTTTCAGTCTCTTAAATCTGTGATAAAGGATTCAAGGTAGTTTTTGACAACCAGAGGTGTTACGTTCTAAAGAAGGACTACATGATCCCGGAGGACCAGATCCTAATGTCAGCTTCAAGATATAATGATCTTTATGTCTTGGATCTCTCAAAGGCCTCCACAACGGAACGTGATGTCCAATGCTTCTTGTCCAAAGCTACTGAGAAGGACTCCATCTCCTGGCATAGGAGAATGGGACACATAAATCCTAGAAAAATGAATCACCTAATCTAGAATGATCTTGTGAGAGGAGTAAATGTCAAAAATTTCAACTCCCGGATTTCTGTGTTGCTTGCAAAAAGGGCAAAAAGACGAAGAAATCTTATAAGGAAAAGAAAGTTCATTCTATAGAACTTCCTTTTGAGTTTCTTCACATGGATCTGTTTGGTCCAGTCAGTACAAGAAGCCTCGCTGGCGACTTGTATTGCTATGTAGTTACCGATGACTACTCAAGGTTCTCTTGGGTAATATTTCTGAAATCCAAAGCAAAAACATTTGAATCCTTTAAGGAATTGGTAACTACACTGGAATCCCTATACAAGCTGAAGTTATGACAGGTGCGCTCAGACAACGGAACCGAGTTTAAGAATTAGAGGATGGAGGCCTATTGCAAGGAAAAGGGAATTGTACATCAATTTACCTCGGCTTATACCCCTCAGATGAACGGCGTTACTCAACGGAAGAACCGCAGCTTGATAGAGACGGCACGGACTATGCTGGCAGACTCGAAACTGCCTATCCAATTTTGGAATGAAGTAGTGGCAAATGCATGTTATACCCTTAATCGAGTTTTGGTAGTAAAATGACATGGAAAAACATGCTACGAGTTATTACAGCAACGTAAACCTAACTTGGAATATCTCAAGCCGTTTGGCGCTTCGTGCACCCTGCTGAAGAAGACTCAGGAGGGAAAATCCAATGAGAAGATTGATGAAGGTATCTTTCTAGGATACAACATACCAAACAAGAGAGTTTACAACAACTCAACATGACGAGTAGAGGTGTGGTGTAATGTTGATGTTCAGAGATATATCACACCGCCTGCTGGAAAAGGGCCTGCTTACTACTTCGACTTTGATGGATTCTTCAAGACCTTCAACATACCTCTTTTCTCTTCAGAAGACGAGTTGGCAAATAAGATGATGTACAATGTCCTGAACACACCATCTCAAGATTCAACAAGTCATGATACTACCAACTCAGGGGGAGCAGTTGATGTGGGTGATTCTTCCTCTGATGAAGAAAATGAAGAAAATAATTAGATCAACCAGGATGTACAGGTTCTGACTACCACAAGCTCACAAGCATCGGCTAGTGATACTTCAGAACCATCAGAACCTTAGACTCCGACCGCCTCAGATCCAGAACCAAATGTTCATAATCTTGACTCTGAGGTGGTTGTTCCAACAACTCCTGGATCACGTCTAAAAGTCTATCATCCATTGGATAATATTATAGGAGATGTGAGATCAGGGGTTTAGACTAGAAATCAGCTATACTCAGCTGATTATGCCTCCTTGATGGAAAAAGGATACCTTCATGATGGTGCATACCATTGCTTTATGTCTCAGTTTGAATCAAAGTATGTTAGTGAAGCACTAAATGATGAGGCTTGGGTTAGTGCCATGCAAGAAAAACTTCTTCAGTTTAAGAAGTTAGGTGTATGGACACTAGTTGATAGACCTAAAGGTGCTAAAGTCATTGGCACCAAATGGGTCTTGAAATGCAAGAAAGATGATCAGGGTGTGATCATCAGAAACAAGGCTCGGCTTGTTGTTCAGGGTTTTCGAAAAGTTGAAGGTATCGACTACAATGAAGTATTTGCATGAGTGGCAAGGATGGAAGCCATCCGCATCTTCCTTGCCTATGCATCTTATATGAAAATCAAAATTTATTAGCTAGATGTTAAGAGTGCATTTCTTCATGTTGAGATCAGAGGAACAGTGTATGTCAGTCAACCCAAGGTAATCGAGGATCCATATCATCGGGATAGAGTTTACAAACTCGACAAGGCTCTATACGGGCTTCATCAAGCTCCACGGGCTTGGTATGAGAAACTCTCGACTCATCTTATGAAAGATAGATTTCGCAGGGGAGTCATTGACTGCACACAGTTTATCAAAGAAAAAGATGGAGACTTACTGATAGTACAGATCTATGTAGATGACATAATCTTCGGTTCAAAGAACGAAGAATTATGCAAAGAATTCGAAGCAGTAATGAAGGTGGAGTTTGAGATGAGTGCCATGGGGGAGATGAAGTTCTTTCTCGGGTTACAGGTGGATCAGATACCAAATGGAATCTTTCTACATCAGACAAAGTATGTAGGAGATATTCTCAGTCGGTTTGACATGGAAAACGCTTCCACAGCTGGCACTCCACTGGCTACAAACCATGATGTAGCACCCGATGAGAACGGTGATCTGGTAGATGCCACTATGTACCGAGGGATGATTGGATCTCTCATGTATCTCACAGCCTCAAGACCTGATAACATGTATGCTACATGTTTATGCTCACGATATCAGGCAAAGCCTAAGGTGAACCATCTAATTGGGGTCAAAAGGATATTTCGTTATCTGAAGGGCACACCCACACTTGGGTTGTGGTATCCTCATGATGATGACTTTGAACTTACAGCGTATAGTGACTCGGATTACGGCGGCTGCAAGATGAACTACAAGTCTACATCAGCAGGGTGTCAGTTCTTTGGGAGAAGATTAGTAACCTGGCAGTGTAAGAAGTAGACCTCGGTTGCATTGTCAACCTGTGAAGCCGAATACGTTGCTGCTGCAAGCTGCTGTTCCCAAATCATATGGATTCAACAGCAAATGCGGACTACAGTTTGCATTTCACTTCCACTCCTATCTTTGTTGATAACTCTGCTGCGATTGCAGTCACTAAAAACCCAGTCCAACATCCTAAGACCAAACACATCAGAATCAAATATCACTTCATACGTGATTGCTTTGAAAATAATTTATCAATGTGATAAAAATAAACACTGATTTTCAACGCTCTGACCTCTATACAAAGGCTTTTGACAAACCACATTTTCTATATCTGTTAGAGGTAAATGGCGTTAAAAAGAAAAGTGAGGTCATTCCTGAAGATGACCATGTGTAGTCCGATGCGTCATGTCTAGGTTCTTTTAATTTTTAAATCTTAATTTTCTTTTAGTTTATTCTCTTGTTTTTGTTTAATATTAATTCGTTTAATTACAATTAGGTTCTTTCCTTGCCCATTAAAATCCTAAAACGCAAATCCATAGTGGTTTTATAATTTTAGGGGGAGAATAGGTCTAGGAAATAAATTTAAAAAAAAAGAGGAAAAGGAGAGGCAAGCTGAAAATAAATAAGATATTATGTGTGATACCGATTCAATGTTTGGAATATGATAGTACACAGGTACAAACCATTTGGGACTTTAAAATTCAAAATTGAAAAAGATGCAAAGTTCAAGTATAAGTTTGTGTAGTCTGAGCAATATAAAAGGAAATATGATAGATAAGCTAGCTACTACTAAGGTAACACAAAGAAAGTAGACCTAGAGGTTGCTAGACCACAAATGATATGTTGGTAGATTCAACACAATAGATGACTAGACCTTTTTGGTGACCTCAAGATTAAACTAAAATGGTTGACTAGCTGTGGGTAACGCCTTATCCCTGGTTAACACAATCAACAAGATTCCAATAAGGTGTGACGAGCAAAATAAATGCCAGAAAAGTGTGCGTAAGACCAAAGCATGAGCAAAAGCACATGAAAAATGCAAATACAATCAAACTGATAACCTATGGTGTCGGTGAGATCTGTGAAAAAAATTGCTCATACAAGGAGATAGGGTATGTGCCTCTCTGCTGTGCGGTGGCACTGACCTGAGGATAAGCATAACCTATATATTCTAGAACTCATTGTTGTTTGCCGCCTCTCTGCTGTGCGATGGCACTGACCTGAGGATTGGCTTCTCTTTGAAAGTTCTAAGAATAGTCTCTTCTTGAACACTATCCTAAGACCGCTTAAAAATCTCCTGAGGAATGTTGATTACCATATAAGTATGGGATCCACAAATGCTTGTTGAAACAAACAAACCTTAAATCGATCACCCAACTGAGTTGAAAGTCTGTGTATGGATTTAAGAGGATAAGTATACTGACAATCACTGTGGCTACAATTCTTGAAAGTTCAAATCAGTGTGGGGACCTAATAGTACTAGTATGATTTCCTAAATTTGCTAAATGGCTTTAGATGGAAAACACGAATAGAGCATCAAAGGTTTTAGCTAACTCGTCTCTAATGATTTGAATATCCTGTATGATTCCAGCTTGAATTGGTCCATGTATGGTTTAAAAGATTAAGGCTGCCCTCTAAGAAAAATTATTCCCTAGAGTTACAACTTAGGAGTTAACTCTCACAAAACACAAAAACATATCTTAGTTTAATTTTCAGTGTTAATTCTTTTTATGTAAGTACAACATTAGTCTATTTTAGTTTTATGCAGTATCGGACTATGTCATGGAAGTTGATAAGGGACCTTATCACCTAAAAGGTCAGGTCTGAAGTGATCACATGTACTTTAAATTAAAAATTAGGTCACATCAGAGGTGACAAAATGTCTTAAAAGGATCACGTCTGAGGTGATCAAAAGTTTTATGTTAAAATGATCATGTCTGAGATGATCAAGTGTTCATAATATTAAATCAATAGTTTAAAAGGGTCCAAAAGTCAAATGGTCATAAAGTCAGAAAATTTCAAGAGTATGACCCATTTGCATGACTGGACCATGAGTATGGACCAATCATGCGAATGGACCATACTCATACATTAAACAGCCGAATGGACATAAGTATGAGCTATTCATCCGAATGGCTTATCAGAATGAGTCATTCGTCCGAATGGGAGTGTGCGACTGAGTCAGCCGACCGACTGAGCTTCAGTCGGCTGACTGAAGGTGATCGACTAAGTCAATCGCCCGACTGAGTTTCTTTCGCCCGAATGAACTCAGATTCAGTATATAAAGGGCCACAGTCGATCGCATTCTTCTCACCACTCCCAATCGCCCTTAAATCGCACAGCATACTGTTACTCTGCCCAAATTTATTTAGACCTCAATTACACTTCCTTCTTGATATTTTGACGTGTGTTTGCATTTATACAGGTATAATTTGATGAAATCTCACCGAAATCAGAAGAAATGGTGTCCTAATTAGTGATTCGCGATTGAAACAAGAACCGAACCACTCAATGGACTAATAACCTACTGAAACCATGTAAAATGTTAAAAATAATGTTATTAGGTTATTAGTTAAGTGATTACAATTCTAAAGAACCTTTACAGAACGTTTAATTTTATGAATTGGTCAAGATTCGAACCTAAGTCGACCAAACAGTAGGGCATGCGAGTGGTCGTATGGATGAACTCCAATCGCACGATTGAGCCGACCGAATAGCTCAATCGGCCGAATGTGTCATGCGAATAAGATCAATCGGCCGACCGAACCAATCGCAGGCTCAGCCAACCGATTGAACTAAGTTGCAAGTTCATTCACCCGAATGAGTCCAGTCGCATGATAGAATAGCCGACTGAACACAGTCGCATGATTTATTTGCATGAATGAATTAGAATGAATCCTATCAAGTTACTTAGAACTAATATGTGTTATGTGAGTATCTAATGTTTATGTATCTTATGTTATAGATCGATGGCGGAGAGATGGTCTATCGATCCCAAGCACAACATCTGTGCTCATTTCGACTACACAACTCGAAATGGTGCTGAGTTTGCCGAGATCATCGCTTTTCTCAAGCCATAGAGGATACACAAGGCCATCTCTACCCCATGCACTCCCTATAGGTCTACACACCAGACCTTCTGGGAGAATGCATATGTGGATAGATCACGCGAGCCATACAGCAGTAGGAGCTCCATCTTTGGTATGGACATAGAGATTACAGCTGAAGACATTCAGCGTGTACTTGATTTGGGAGATGATGCTGGATACCCCACCAAGCTACACCCGCTGACAGTGAGAGGATGCTTTCTTAGGATTAAGTACGCTGGGGATATCAACTCAGGCGTGCTCAACAAGAGCAACCTGTGTCCTCAGTACAAGTACTTGGCACATGTCATACTGAAGTGCATTGCTTCCAGAAGGGGTGGGTTTGATAATCTTTCAGACCAGATCCAGAATGCCTATGTGGCACTGGTGCTGAACTACCCCTTCAGCTTCTCGAGCATGATCTTTTCTTACCTTGTGGAGAATCTGGAGGCAAAGGGAAAGGAGGGATTTTGTATGTACCCCAGATTCTTGCAGCTGATTTTCGATGCGAAGCTGCCATCACTTCCTAAGGAGCACCACGATGTTGTGGCTCTAGAGATTATGGACGATACGACCCTGGGTCATATGAGAGTCTACCGGGGTAAGCAGGTAAAGCCCCAGGTGAAGAGACTGATAGGCCATCTGGCCAATGAGAGTTATGTGGCGCCAGGCAGACGTAAGTGGCGTCACACAGACAGCAACTCCGATGATGAGCAGCTACAGCTCCCAGAGCATGACTTTGATGATGATGATAGCGGGGATGCAGGAGATACATTGCCCACTCGACCAAGTGGCCCCACTACTGATAGTGCATCTCCTGTATCTGCCCCCACTGGAGATATTGCAGAGTCCGCTGGCTTCCATCGGGAATTTATACCTGGTGAGGAAGAAGAGGAGTCAAATGAGGAGCCACTAACCCGACTGTGGGAAGTAAAGCTGTTCCCTCAGACCAGGGGCTCCGGGCGGTTGGTGGACGCCACGCCGGATTGGGAGAGACTACTGCTGATCCTACATATACTCTTGATCTGCCAGGCCGTGTTCTAGGGGGAGCATCCTCCTCGACTGGATCGAGGAAGAAGAGGATGGCTCAGCCCCACGAATTGAAAAAGAAGAAGTGCAGAATCACCTTCATCACCACCACAGCCACCATCACAGCCACCACCACAGCCACCATCATACCTACCACCTCAGCCGCCATCCCTACCACCATTCCCCCTCATACCACTACCACCCTTCCATCCACCACCACATCATTCACACCTACACCACCACCTCCATCATCTATACCACCTCCAATCTTCACCACAGTCACGATCACCACTAGCCATCATGCAGCACCATCTTCTTTCTCTCCATATCCATCAAGATTGCCTTTGCCTCCCAGTGGGGTAGAGGAACAGCTCTCAGCACTTAATCGAATGGTGCTAAGACTGTTAGCTGCAGATGAAGAGAAGACCAATCAGATAAGACAGTTGGTAGACCTGACCACTGTCCAATCTCAGCAGCTCTCTCATCAGGCTCGATTGATCGATGAGCAGGCACATCGGATGTCTCAGCTCCAGGAGCAACTCGCCAAAAGGATTGAGGAGCTGGAGGTTGCAAACAAATCTCTGCAGTTAAAGCTTAAAGGGTCCAAAGAAGAGCCCTCAAGATAGGAAAAGGTGATGGAGATGATGATGCTGATGATGATAGTGATGATGATGGTGATGATCATTATGGTCATACTGATGTTAGTGATGATGATGATGACGACTCTTCAGCTGCAGGTGTCATATCAGCGAGCGAAAGGAGGACCAAACATACTCAAGATCCGAGTGCCTCCTCATCCAACCCGGCAGCAGAAGAGCCGATGATCCAGGACAAGAGTAATGCTTAGTTGTTTTATTGTTATTTAAAATCTTTTGTATTCGGATTATGTATGAAATTAACGAAATACATGTTTATATGTAATGCAAATAGTTATTTTTTCGATTATTATGGTTTTGTCTTGATTGTTAACTAATGATTGATATATTGAATGTTTAAATCAAGCAGATCCAAATTATCAAAGGGATGAACACGATATTTCTCCCCTTCAACAGATCAAGATTCAACTAACCATAATTCTTGATCTGCAAGGGACTGCCAGAAGATCAGTGAGTTACACCCCTGAAGAAGGGGAAATAATTCATGATCTTACTGATGAGCAACTGGCAGAAATGTTCAAGCTCAATCCTGATGAGATTGTAAAAGCCGCTCCAACTATTAAGGAGACAGTGATGACGGCCTGAAGGACATCGATGAGATAGAGATCGAGGATGTCACAGCAGCTCACTATCCAGAGTATGCTGACAAAGAGGGAAATGTGGTCCCCAATCTGGGTGATTCCCTAGTTAGTGATACATTTGATATACTGGATCAGATAGAGCAAGAGATTGAGAAGGTTGAAGAACAAGCCCAAGCCTCAAACGCCGATGTTGATATCAGAAAGGCTGAATGGGCTGCATGTTTTGAGGAGATCCGAGCACAACGCTCTGCTCCTAAACCAAATGTCTACACCAAGCTCTACAAAGTAAAGAAACATCAAAAGGTGTCAGGCAAGATTATCACATGGGCTCATTTTGATGATCTTAATGTATACGTGATAAAGCGAGAGATGGGTATCGAGTACTTTAGATTCCCGCATGATCTAAAGTCTCTACCTGGTTTTGAGCTCAACCAGCTGGCTAAACTGAAGTTACTATATGCTGACCCGAGGAAGATGTCAGGCTGGTTTGAGGCTGCCCTGAAGAAAGAGTACCACACCAGGTGGGTCAACTTCAAATCTCAACAACCTATGAGGTATATCAGACGTTCTGAAGTTGATCCTATAACTAGAAAGCAAAAGATAGTGCTGAAGTGGAGTCCCCCAAGAACAATGTCAAGAATCCCTCTCAGGGAAATGCCACAGGACTTCACTCCACACTTTAAGTGGTGGTACTATGATTGGAGAACAGGGGAGGTGGTCATAGTTCTAACAAAGAGGGCAAAGTGGATACTATCAGGGTATTTGACCCAATGTGGCTTACAAACTTGTCTACTGATGATGTATACACATTATACAAGTGGGCACTGTTCTATGACACGCAAGATATTATACAAGCCCTCCAATTCCAAAATATGATACGACTCTGCTTTGCATTTGAGATACACGCAGGAGTCACAAGAGAGGAGAAGTACAAGAAGTACGAAGAGGTTATGAAGAAGGTAAGACAATAGATGAATCTAGGTCCAAGGGGAGTTTGTTGATACATGTGTCCCTAGTTTCTGATCTTAATGTAATATCTTCGTATTGTCTTACACTTATGTAATTGTAATTGTACGGGTACTTAATGAAATACAATATGTGGTTGTGCTTAATGTTGAATATTTCATTGATTGGTATGTAATAACACTTACTGATTTAACTATATAGGTTGTGGTTGTTTGAGTAATATCTAAATCAATTAATGACTATGAAACATATTCAAACTTAATCATGTGAAGTTCTCATGTGATTGGCCCATGCAAATGGACCATACGCATGAATAACTTCATGCTAATGAACCAATCGTACGAATGAACTAGGAGACTGGATCAGTCGCATGATTGAAACATGAGATTGACTCAGTCGCACGACTGAAAACTCAGTCGTGCGAATGGATCAACCGCATAACTCAATGGCACGACTGAACCATGCAAATGGTCCAGTCGCACGATTAAGAAACCTTAACCTATAAATACCACTTAATTCGTGGAAAAAGGTAACCATTCAATTCACTTCGACTCTAGACGTACCCTAGCCATCTAGAAGCCTCTAAGTTCGTACTCCAAGTTCATAGAACGCTGTAGATCGATTCCTAATCGATTCTTGACGTTAGATTCAATACGTTATTGTTTCTACGTGCGTTCTCACCGATTGGATCTCCAATCAAATAGGATTCCGCACTATTTGGTTTGGTTTAACACGTTAATCAGTTGGTGTTTCATTCAAATACCAGATCCTAACAGTATGCACACCCTACTGTGTTGTGGAGTTAGAGTAGATATGGCCAAAAAACAGGCCTGAAGCCTAAACCAGCAACCCAACCCAGATGTTAAGCCCATGCCATTCCAACTCGATTTTGAAACTGTCATGATGGATAATAGTATCACTAGGAATGATTTGTGGTTATAAGGTGTCATTGATATTGTTAAAAAGAGGAGATTAGTGGAATAAAAGGCTAAGAATTGTTTTAAGTTGGCTTCCGAAATCCAAATGGTATATTAATGCATGTCTTGATTCGATTTATATAGTGTTGGGTGTAGTATAAGGGTAATAATGATAAGTTGGTAGGATGGTAGATCTTGTATAGAATTGGCAATGTTAGCTCTTCTTCTTATCTACTAATCATTTGAATGAAAAAAATGAATATTTGGTTAATTATCAGGCAACATATATATCTACGGCTTTTGTTTGTCAATTAATGAAAAACACACATGCTTTCAAAATTTCCCAATAAAGTTATTTATTGTTGGTGAGAGATACATAGATGATAAGATTACATACGTTGTAAGTTATAATGTTTGGTAGATATTGAATACGAATTATTTTAAACCTAATAATATATTTTCTCTATATAGAATTATAATTTTACCTTCGGCAAAATCAATGTAAAATCATATATGTTACAATTTAGATGTAGAGCAGAGGCATAATATTCTTAACGAAAAAAATCATCAAGAAAAGTTTATATCATTTTTATTTTTTATTGTTTGAACAAGCAGCTCACACACCCCCTGCTAAAATACTCCTAATATATTACATCATTTACTCCTAATATAAACTCTTAATCATTAACACTTAGAAGGGACACCATATTTTTACACATTGACACTATTAGTCCACAAGCCCTTTAGTAACGTTAATATATCTTATTCAGTGAATAAAAAGTTAACATCAAACATAAGGAATTTTAAATTTCATAGATTTCTAAATATGGTCCTTGTTGATATGTTTTGACTAGTTGATGACTTGTCATTAGGGTCATACAGAAACATTATTAACCTAAATAGTTAGGGTAAGTATGACATCATATCCACATGAAGCATGAAGTTATTATTATATGATTATGACATCGTATCTACAGAAAGCATGAAGTTATTATTATATGATTTGTTTGAATTGTTGACTAATTATTACTCTATTGCCTCTTGGCTATGAAAATTGTATTTTGAATTGAGTAACTAGTTACTAGTAAAACAAGTTGCAAATAATTAAAATTGATTAGGAAGACAATTATGAGAAACAATAATCCATTCTGGGATCTAGGTTTGGTTTTCGATAATTGTTTAGTCCAACTAGATAGAAAATTTTTAATGGGATTTTATGCGTGAAATATTTAAGTGATATAATAATATGGCATTCAAATAAATGTTAACCAAAACCATTTGTTTAAATAACCAAAACACAAGTTAAACTTATAAAAAAACTTAACATGTTCTAAAGTTTAATCTCAACACAATTTAAACACAAACAAAAATCTAATCACACAAAACACATTACTCGAAGTAGATCATAAGAAGATTAGTCACTCATCGTTGTTGGATGGTCTTCAAAACCGTTGAGGATTTGTATCTTTTGGATGACTATATGTTGTTTGAGAGAGGTGGAATTGTGAATCAATAACCTAGAAACTCTTAAAGTTCGTCAAAATACTCCTTAGGTCGAATGGGTGGAAGTGGTGGTTGAGAATTTACAAAATCGTGTTTTTATAGATATCCCACCATGGCCCTAGTGTAGCCTATGCTGGCCTGGATAGCCTACATTAGGGAATATTCTATTTATATATGGAACTAGATGGCATAGCTTACGCTGGATACAATAGTGTAAGGCGCCATTCCCGGAGACCTCATAGTTAGTCATTCACAACATTAAATACATTAAACATTATAATTTACAAGCTTAAGTAGCGGAATTATTTTAAGAAAAACCATTCATTTCACTAAAACACTGTTGTTGAGTAATACACTATTGTTTAACCGAATACAACAGAATTGTTAATTGCATTACAAAACAATAGCAATAATAAGTATGAATGGATGTCAGTCTTTCCCTGCCGAGTAGCTTCACCCTCATGACATCCTCAGCAATATTTACCTCCCAACTGAAAATGAATAAAAGTCAGCGTTGCTGAGTGAGTTCTGGTTTCAAAAGTAATAAAATACTTTCTGTAGGTATACATATGAAAATACTCTTTTTATGAAAACTTCATCTCTTATACGTGAGCACGCATCAACTATACAATCAGGTAATGCTTTATCTCTTTACTATATGCCTTATTTACACTGTATTCTTTTATCTTTATCTTTCACTGTCTATGTGGACCAATGAGCAATACCCTAAACTATGTGCGCGGGGGAAATGGTGATGGGCCCTCTGTTCCCACAAGGGGGCTCTAAATATTGTATACAAGGTTGGCCCAGTCACCTAGGGTATGCTGCAAAGGTCCGCCAATCTCAATTGACTGGCCCTGTGTGCATCATATGGTAGCTAACCCGCATCACAGTTGAGCTAATGACCTCATGGTCGTGCACCTCCTATAAGCTTGCAAGACTTGTTAACATTTTAAATTAGGTTTCACTTCTCTTCTTCATTGCTCTTTCTCTTTATTATTAGTAATACTTTACGTTACGATAATAAACACGCCACGTAAAGTCACATACTAATAGTAATAATAATAATAATAATAGAGAACAATCATAAGGCAATCATAATAATGCATGAAACCCAGTATTAATAAGCCCTAGTCAAACCTCGGTCAAAACCCTAAAAGCACAGACTCCCAAACATTCTGTAATAAATTCTAAGTGTTTAGGCGTTTTGAAAACCCTAAAAGCACAGACTCCCAAAAATTCTGTAATAAATTCTAAGTGTTTAGGCGTTTTGACACTATTTAGGTGCATGAGCCTGGTTTGGGCGTCTCATCACTAGGCAGGCGCATCAGCCAATACTTAACCGTTTCAACACTTAGGCGCATGAGCTATTCAGACGTATGGTCCATTCGGACGCATGAACACTTAGGCGCATGGGGTTTGGGCGGTTGGGCATACTTAGGCGCATGAGCCATTCGGGCATATGGGTACTACTTGGGTGCATGGCCCTACACTTAGTCGTTCAATTACAAATTCTAGGCGCATGGACCACTATTTAGGCGCATGAACTACACTAAACCTTTCTAAGGCATTTCCAGGCGAATGGGCCTTACCTAGTCGCATGAACCTTCTGCTCAACATGGTTCTAGGATATTTTGGCACCCAAACATCAAGCCTATTCGTTCTAAGCTTACCAAGGCTATTCTGAACATGAACAACTTAATAACACCTAAGGAACATCATCAAACATGCATAATACATACGGGTATACATACATAAACATTGTAAAATCATTTAATACATTTTCAGCCCAAGAAGAGTTTAAAACAAGTAAAACCGGGTTCTAGAAACTCACCTGGTGCGACTTTGGGTGTATCTTCCTTCTAACCGGTATGCAAATGAGTTCAAGCACCTAGAAACCCACAAAACACACACACAAGAACACACACAAGCACATAAGCATATACCGAGACAAAACCCAACACAAACACTTAAAAACTTCAAATTCTTACCTTGAATTCAACCTCCTCTTCTTCTTCTTCTTCAAACCCGTAGTTTTCTGCTCTCTCTCTAATCCGAATGAGAAAAAGGTGATGTGAAGAGAGGGTGGGCGGCCATGGCCACCTTTACACCAACTTTTTGTACTTTTATTCCTTTTTACATTTTTAACCCTTCAACTTGGGTTTATTGGTGTTTCCTTCTTTTATTCTTCATTTCTTATTCTCCTTTTAAGAGAATAACGGGTGTTACAAGTCCACCCCCCTTAAATAGGTTTCGTCCCCAAAACCTGTTATTCCTCAATCAGATGAGGGTAATGCTACCTCATCTCCTCCTCAGTCTCCCATGTAGATTCGGATCTCTTTCTGTGCTTCCATTGCACACGCACAAGGGGAACCACTTTATTTCTCAGTCTCTTCTCTTTTCTATCGATGATAGCCACTGGTTGGTCCACATAATTGAGCCTTTCATTTACTTTGATGTCTTCTAGTGGAACAATCATGTCTTCAATAGCTAAGCACTTTCTCAGATGAGATACATAAAATGTTGGGTGAATTCCACTTAACTCATCTGGTAACTCCAATCTATAGGCCACCTCTCCTACTCGAGCAATGATTCGGAAAGGGCCTATATACCTTTGGCTCAACTTGCCCCACTTCCTGAATCAGATTATACCCTTCCAAGGTGAGGCCTTCAGCATAACCCAATCACCCACCTGGAACTCAATCGGTCTGCGTCGTTTATCAGCATACGACTTCTGTCTATCTTTGGCTGCCTTCATGAAGGTTTTCATCTTCTCAAGCTTCTCAGTCGTAGCCTCAATTACCTCAACGCTCCCCAATTTCTTCTGACCAATATCACCCCAACAAATGGGTGTTCTGCATCTCCTACCGTATAGCATCTCATATGGTGGCATGCCAATGCTGGCATGATAGCTGTTGTTGTATGAGAATTCAACTAACGGTAAGTGGTCATCCCGACTTCCCCCAAAATCAATCACACATGCCCGAAGCATGTCTTCCAGTGTCTGAATGGTCCTTTCTGACTGACCATCAGTTTGGGGATGATAAGCCGTGCTAATATGTAACCTCGTCCCCATGGTGTCGTGAAATTTCTTCCAGAATTTGGATGTAAACGGGTGTCACGATCAGACACAATAGACACTGGCACACCATGACGAGTTACAATTTCCCTGATGAATAGGTCAGCCAACCTCTCAGATGGCTATGTCCCGTGGATTGGTAGGAAGTGAGCACTCTTTGTCAGACGCTCAACAATCACCCATATGGCATCATACCCTTTCGGAGTACGTGGCAGCTTTGTAATGAAATCCATGGTGATGTGCTCCCACTTCCATTCTGGTATATCCAGAGGTTGAATTTTCCCATACGGCTTCTGATGCTCGGCCTTCACTTGCAAGCAAGTAAGACACTTACTCACAAACTCCACTACGTCACGCTTCATACCCGTCCACCAATAATCCTTCTTCATGTCTTGATACATTTTTATGGCACCAGGGTGAATGGAGTATCGAGTCTTGTGAGCTTCATCCATAATCTTCACACATAGATCCCCAAAACGAGGAATCCACACCCTTCCGTATCGGGTTTTAACACCAAGTGTGTTTTCACCCAATTCCCCAACCAGACCTCTCATCCTTTCAGAGTTAAGATGATCTTCTTTTAGTGCCTCATCTTGAAACTCTTTGACTTGCTTCATCACATCAGAGGTCATGATCAGTTGATATGCTTTCACCCGAATTGGCTCGGGCCTCTCCTTTCGGCTAAGGCATCGAGCACCACGTTGGCTTTGCCCGGATGATAGTGGATCTCGCAATCATAATCTTTTATGAGCTCTAAACATCTTCTCTGCCTCATGTTCAGATCCTTCTGCTCAAAGAAATACTTCAAGCTTTTGTGGTCAGTAAACATGGTACACTTCGTCCCGTACAGATAGTGCCTCCAAATAGTGCAAAGACCACGGCTGCTAGCTCCAAGTCATGAGTGGGATAATTGACCTCATGAACCTTCAACTGTCGGGATGGAAAGGCTATAACCTTCCTTCTCTGCATTAACACGCACCA
The DNA here is from genome assembly GCA_025506515.1 of Flaveria trinervia. Classification (NCBI taxonomy): domain Eukaryota; kingdom Viridiplantae; phylum Streptophyta; class Magnoliopsida; order Asterales; family Asteraceae; genus Flaveria; species Flaveria trinervia. The sequence goes on from CM046448.1 coordinate 18,421,162, forward strand.
TAACCCTGAGTAGGAAGCATCTGAATAGACCACCAAATCCTCGCTTCCTTCGGGTAATGACAGAACAGGAGCTTGAGTCAACATTGCCTTTAACTCCTCGAATGCTTTCTCTTGAGCTTGACCCCATATAAAATTTACATACTTTCGGTTCAACTTGGTTAGTGGAGAAGCGATCTTGGAAAAGTCTTGGATGAATCTTCTATAGTAGCCCGCCAAACCCAAGAAGCTACGAATCTCGGATGGCGTCTTCGGTGACTTCCATTGCATAACCGCCTCCACCTTTGCCGGGTCCACCATGATTCCGTCAGGATTCACCACATGACCCAAGAACTGAACTTCGCTCAACCAGAACGCGCACTTGAAGAATTTGGCATACAACTTCTCCCTTCTTAATGTCTCCAACACCTCCCGAATGTGAACGGCATGCTCTTCTTCGCTCTTCGAGTAGATTAGGATATCATCAATAAACACAATCACTGATCTATCCAACATCGGCCGGCACACTCAATTCATCAAATCCATAAAGGTAGCTGGCGCGTTAGTTAGACCAAAAGACATAACGAGGAACTCGTAGTGTCCATAACGCGTACAGAAAGCTGTCTTAGGAATGTCTTGTTCCTTCACCTTCAATTGATGGTAGCCAGATCGTAGATCTATTCTCGAGAACCAACTGGCACCTTGGAGCTAGTAAAACAAGTCATCAACCCTTGGTAACGGGTACCGATTCTTCACCGTCAACTTGTTCAGCTCTCGATAGTCGATGCACATTCGCATACTTCCGTCCTTTTTCTTCACAAACAATACCGGAGCACCCCACGGAGAGATACTCAGTCGAATGAATCCCTTATCCATCAACTCCTGCAATTGACTCATGATTTCCTTCATCTCAGTCGGAGCTAATCTATATGGTGCTTTGGAAACGGGTTGAGCACCGGGTATCAAATCAATTTGGAACTCAATCTCGCGATCTGGTGGCATGCCGGTAAGTCTTCCGGGAATACCTCTGGAAAGTCGCACACCACTGGTACCTCAGATAATTGTGGTACCGACGCATCCACATATTTTACGTATGCCAAGTAGGCACTACATCCACGTTTCATGCACTTCCCCACCACCGCCATCGAAATCACCTTCGGGATCATAGTAACGCGATCTCCATAAATCGTAACCAAACTCCCATCAGGCGCAACTAATCGAATCATCTTCTTGCGACATATGATGTTTGCTTCATAGGTTGCTAACCAGTCCATCCCTAGTACTACATCAAATTCACCTAAGGGCATCACGTGTAACCTAGCAGCAAACCTATGACCTTCTAGTTCTATAGCATAGTCCTTAATCACATCAGTAATTCTAGTGGACTTGCCAATAGCGGTTTCTACATCGAAGGGTTCACTGACATTTCTACTACTAAAAGGCAACTCAACACAAAAAGTAATGGAAATAAAACTCCTACTAGCACCGGAATCAAACAATATAGAGGCACAATTTTGGTTTACTAGAAACATACCTGACACGACATCGGGATCAGCTCTAGCTTCCTTCCGGGTCATGGTGTAAGCTCTAGCACTTGCCCTCTGCCCTCCTTCCTCCGGCTTCTTCTTAGCTCCAGAGCTCTCCGCCCTCGGCTTTTTATAGTCTTTGGTCGCGTGGCCCTCCCCGCCACAGTTATAGCACTTCAGCACCCTATAGTCTCTAGCGATGTGGCCAGGCTTGCCACATCTGAATTATACATTCATTCCCATCCGGCACTCACCGGTATGCTCCCTTCCACATCTACCACACTTTTTCACCTCTGATCTTGACGACACCCCATGGTCGTCCACCTTCCTTTTCTTATTGTTTGGAGCGAAGCCACCACGTCCAAACCTCTTCCCATTCTAGTTCTTACCATCCCGACTCTTCTTCTTCACCTTTACCACAACCTCTTCTCGCTCATCATACAATCTACTCGCCAAATCCACCACCGATCAAAAGGTACGTGGCTGAGCAGCGATCAGGTGCCAGCGAATGTCAGCCTGTAGTCCCTAGATGTACCTCTTGATCTTCCTTGGCACCGGCATCACCTGATCCGGCACCAGCCTTGCCATCTCGTTGAATTTAGTGGTATACTGCTGGTGGGTCATGGTTCCTGCTTCAAGTTGCAAGAACTCCCTCTCGATTTTATCGAGTTTCCTATAAGGACAAAATTCCTCGACCACCGACTTCTTCAGTTCACTCCACCTCATTCTTCTGATTGTCCTGGTACCCTCAGCTTGGACAATATTGTCCCACCAACACAGCGTTGAATCAACGAAAGAGTGAGTCGCGAACTTCACCTTTTGGTTCTCGCGGCACTCACTGATCTCCAAGACTGCCTCCATCTCCCTCACCCAGCGGTGAGCGGCAGCAGCGTTGCCATTGCCATCGAAAGTTGGGGGTTTACACCATTGGAACGCCCCATAACTGCACCCTCCAGTCGCTACCCCCACTACATCATCCTCCTCCTCATCGGACAACACAATCTCAGGCTCTGGTTGTTCCTCCTCCCTTCTGATTCCCTTGCCCGTTGATCTCTTTCTATTCTCATTCTCCTTCCTTTCCTTGCTTCTCATAACCCTGATGACTTCAGTCACCACAGACGGTAAGACTGTCTGCATGACCTGGTGTACTTCATCGGCAATCGCCTCCCTAGCAGAGGCATTCAAGCTAGCATTCTCATTCTCTTCACTCTGGCCATTAACCTCAGGGTTCTCATGGGTCGTCTCAGGAGCCTTAGCACTACTCCTAGTCACACGTGGACGGCCTCTGCCTCTAGGAGTCTTGGAAGATTTCCGTCCAGCCATCCTCTATTACGCTATAAGATTCAAACACTAACACGGTCATTCAAGGTAACAACTCAGTTTATGTCAAGTATAGTAAGTCCCTAATTATAGTGGCCGGTTGTGATTAGCCACTTACTTTACTTTTCATACCTTAAGCATTTCCCATCCTGACTTAATCAGTATCTAAATCTACTAAAGGTACATAAATCACATAGCATGCGCACATAGTACCGGTTAAAATTAAGAAAAGACATACCTGATGGCACATAGCTACTCGGGTTGACATCCCTCCAATTGTCCCATTTTCAGTTTAAATTTAGGTTTTTAAAATTTATCTAACCCAATTCTCTTAAACTCTGGCTCTGCTACCAACTTGTAAGGCCCCGTTCCCGGAGTCCTCATAGTTGGTCATTCATAACATTAAATATATTAAACATTATAATTTACAAGCTTAAGCAGCAAAATTATTTTAACAAAAACCATTCATTTCATTAAAACACTGTTGTTGAGCAATACACTATTGCTGAGCAATACACTATTGTTTAGCCGAATACAAAAGAATTGTTTAATTGCATTACAAAACAACATCAGTAATAAGTATGAATGGATGTCAGTGTTTTCCTGCCGAGTAGCTTCACCCTCGTGCCATCCTCAGCAATATTTACCAACCAACTAAAAATGTATAAAAGTCAGCGTTGCTGAGCGAGTTCTCGTTTTAAAAGTAATAAAATACTTTCTATAGGTATACATATGAAAATACTCTTTTAATGAAAACTTCATCTCTTTATACGTGAGCATGCATTAACTATACAATCAGGTAATGCTTCATCTCTTTACTGTATGCCTTGTTTACACTGTATTATTTTACCTTTATCTTTCACTGTCTATGTGGACCAATGAGCAATACCCCAAACTATGTGTGCGGGGGAAATGGTGCTGGCCCTCTGTTCCCATAAGGGGCTCTAAATACTGTATACAAGGCTGGCCCAGTCACCTAGGGTATGCTGCAAAGGTCCGCCAATCTCAATTGACTGGCCCCGTGTGCATCATAGGGTAGCTAACCCGCATCACTGTTAAGCTAACGACCTCATGGTCGTGCACCTCCTATAAGCTTGTAAGACTTGTTAACATTTTAAATTAGGTTTCTCTTCTCTTCTTCATTGCTCTTTCTCTTTATTACTAGTAATACATTACGTTACGATAATAAACACATCACGTAAAGTCACATACTAATAGTAATAATAATAATAAAATAATAATAATAATAATAATAATAATAATAATAATAGAGAACAATCATAAGGCAATCATAATGATGCATGAACCCCAGTATTAATAAGCCCTAGTCAAACCTCGGTTAAAACCCTAAAAGCACAGACTCCCAAAAATTCTGTAACAAATTTTAAGTGTTTAGGCGTTTTGACACTATTTGGGCGTATGAGCCCAGTTTGGGCGTCTCATCAATATGCAGGCGCATCAACCAATACTTAACCGTTTCAACACTTAGGCGCATGAGCTATTCAGACGCATGGGCAATATTCAGGCGTATGGTCCATTCGGACGCATGAACACTTAGGCGCATAGGGTTTGGGCGGTTGGGCATAGTTAGGCGCATGAGCCATTCGGGCGTATGGGTACTATTTGGGCGCATGGCCTACACTTAGTCGTCCGATTACAAATTTGAGGCGCATGGACCATGGTTCAGGCGCATGAACTACACTTAACATTTCTAAGGCATTTCCAGGGCATGGGCCTTACCTAGGCGCATGAACCTTCTGCTCAACATGGTTCTAGGATATTTTCGCACCCAAACATCAAGCCTATTCGTTCTAAGCTTACCAAGGCTATTCTAAACATGAACAACTTAATAACACCTAAAGAACATCATCAAACATGCATAATTCATACGGGTATACATACATAAACATTGTAAAATCATTTAATATATTTTCCGCCCAAGAAGAGTTTAAAACAAGTAAAACCGGGGTCTAGAACTCACCTGGTGTAACTTTGGGCGTATCTTCCTTCTAACCCGTATGCAAAGGAGTTCAAGCACCTAGAAACCCACAAAACGCACACACACGAACACACACAAGCACATAAGCATATACCCGAGTCAAAACCCAACACAAACACTTAAAAACTTCGAATTCTTACCTTGAATTCAACCTCCTCTTATTCTTATTCTTCAAACCCGTAGTTTTCTGCTCTCTCTCGCTAATCCGAATGAGAAAAAGGTGAGGTGAAGAGAGGGTGGGCGGCCATGGCCACCTTTACACAAACTTTTTGTACTTTTATCCCCTTTTACATTTTTAACCCATCAACTTGGGTTTATTGATGTTTTCTTCTTTTATTCTTCATTTCTTATTCTCCATATAAAAGAATAACCGGGTGTTACAAATAGGCTACGGTGGAAGGCTTTTTTTGTACTTGTAATCTTTGTTTCCCGGCCTGTCCAATGCCTTTCTTCACCACGAAAGCTTCCAACTAGATCATTTTACCTATAAAATCACTTCAACTCATGGATAACTTATCTAAATAATTAAATACATAAAAACTGATAACACTTAATATTTCACATTAATCACTCAAAAACACCATTCAAACACATCATCACCGGTGTAAACAACTATTGAACTTTTAACTTTGTACAATTATATCAAACCAACAACAAGATAGTGCATTCAATACAAAAGGAAACAGGCGTTGGTTCTCATAAATGACTCTTTACAAACTTTTTTACTGAACCCTCATTTATATCTATCTCTTTCATCTCTCAAACTCATTTTCTCCTAAAGATCAACCCTTACATTTCCACCATATCCGTCGATTTAAAGTGGTTTAGATCTTCTTCAAAGGCCTATTTAAATGAGAAAAAGGTTAGCATATTATTCTTAAATCTCATTTTCTTATAAGATGTAGTCTAGTGTATACTATATGATTAAAAGTAAGTTTTTTTCTTATTAGATGTTGTTTGGTGTATATTTTATGTTTAAAAGCAAGGTTTTTGTCTTTTAGAGTGTATGTAGTTCCAAATGTTCAAAATATCATTTTCAATTGTCAATTTAATTCTTTTTATGTTTTGTAATTTATTCCATTAATTCCTCATTTTAGTATTTGTAAGGTTTCCACTTAACTTGAAAGCTTGAGGTCGATTCAACTGGTGGTGGTTGTTAGAGGACTAATAGTGAAAATTGCTAGGTCATAAAGTCCACCCGCATTCACAAAGACGTATGATCTGCTGGGGTTTTCTCCTTGTGTACCCAACCATCACCAATCACTTTTGTGTGCAAACCACTTTGCCGTGGCTACATCGGGCTTATACGTTAAAAATCTACGCTGACTAGATACTAGTCTCTTTGCTTGATTTCATTTCAGTGTGCTTGTAACCTTATTTTTGATTGTACGTTCCGGTTGTTCTTCATATTTTTCCAAGTTGATCTGTTCGAGGAAAGGGTTACATCAAGACTTGAAACCCCAAATCGATCATTCTTCTTTGTGTTTCCTGGGTTTGGAACCTCATCATATGGTAACAAACCCTATTTTTTATCAGACCCTTGTTAATTTTCCTTCTGTTTCGGGAGGTCTAATTTGCGTGGGGTTAACCCTCTATTTCTTCCAGGCCAAGGACGGGTGATTCAAGATCTCGTTTCAGTTGTTTAAGAATCTAAAGCATTAGTTTCATATAATGATGCAAAGAATTATGTGTTGTAGCCTAACAGTTCAAGGTCAAAATTAAAAAAAATTCTAATCGGTATTTAGGAGTTAAGCACCCAATCTGGTATCATTGATCATCATCATTTGTATCCCTAATCAAAGGATATAGTCATTGTGAGAAATTTCTTTCCTTGAATCTTCTTGTCTTGCGTTAGGCATTTTTTAACTGGGTTAGGGGTACTAATAATGTGTTCTAATCTATAACAAGGAAAGTCACCCCCTATATTGTGTGCATTAGGCATCCCACAACTTCTTTGATTCTATTTTGATGGTTGTGGTTGTATAATTTTGTTGTGATCTTTAATATTTGTTTTCTTTATTGAGTTTGTCGTTTGTTGTTATTATAGCTGCTCCTTACGACTTGTCCGTTTAATAAATTGACTAGGTTTTGGTTGGTTTAAAGGACTCAAGCACTCCTGTGTTTTTTGTGATCGTTATGGTTAATCCTCCTCCCACCCTAATTAGTAATCTAGACTTGGTGATTCTTTGTATCTTTGTGCTAGTGACACTAGGACTTCAGCTATTATAAGCATAAAACTAAAAAGGACTAAAAATTATAATGTCTAGGCTAATGATATAGAACTTGATTTGTCAAATCTAGAATAAGTGATATCTTAGTGAAAAAATGTGATAGATGCAACTCGATAGTCTTGTCGCGGATACTCAACTCCATATCAAAAGATATTTTTGTGGGTCAAATTTTTATAAGAATGCATTAGAAGTGTATACTGAACTTAAGGAAATTTATTCTAAATTAGATGGAACTACTATTTTCAAATTATATCAACATATCTATTTTTTAAAACAATACAGTGTTCCCGTTTCCGAATAATAGCACAAATTAACCTCCTTATGGAGACAATTTGATTCTTTGAGTGATCTACCAAAGTGCACTCATGATGCCAAAGAAAATTCAACCAAATTTTATCAAAACATTATACTAATGCAATTTCGTATGGGATTATATGATATCTATCAACCTTTGAGGTCCTTCATACAATGAAAGGAACCTTTATCTTATGTGAAAACTGTTTTTGCCTTCATTTCTTGAGAAGAATCACATTGAGAATAATATCATCTAACAAAACTCAACTAGATGCTTTTATTGCTAAAATCAATGGAATACAAAAACCTATTTCAGAAAATACTAACTTAAAATGCACTCACTACACTAAAACTGGTCATTTCATAGAAAGATGCTTTGAGTTGGTTAGGCATCCTACAAACTACAAAGGGAAAAATAAGGCTAAAAGTAATCAAACTATTAATGAAGGTCAAAATAACATTTTAAGTCCTCAGTTCACTTCAACTAGTTTGCTAGGGTTATAAATATAATAAGTGAATCTGCCAATGTCGACGAAAGAGGCTACAACGTGGTAGGTAATAGTTTTTCACTAGTCATGGGTATTTTTATTTTGCAACTTCAATATTCAAAGCCAATTACAAAGAATGGATCGTTAACACCGGAGCTAACCAACATAAGGTAGTATTTAACAAGTCAATATTCGATCTATATGATGTGTCTAACTATAATATGTTTATTGATCATCCAAATTGAACCAAGTTAAGAATACATCCATTGGTAAACTAAAGTTGGCTGAAGGTGTTATTCTTTACGATGTCTTTCTGATTCTTGAATACTCTGCTAATCTCTTTTCTATTTACAAAACTTGCCAAAGAAAGCATATTGGGATGTTGGTTTGATGAGTCTAGTTGTGTAATATAGGACCTAGCTCCCATAAAGGTGCTTCTAACTAGTAAATAAATGAATCGACTATATCACTTTGGAAATAATTTTCCAGGTAAGAATTCATATGTGATAAAAATACGAGTCCTTCTAAAAATAATCTGCAACTTTGGCATTCTATATTAGGTCATCTATCCTATCAGGTTTTAAATACCTTGAATATTAATCTCTATAAAAATCAACCTATGTCATCCCTATGTCATCCAAGCCTTGTGAAATTTACCACAAGGCCAAACAAACTAGAAATCCATTTTCCCTTAGTGATTATAAGTCCACTCAAGTAGATGACTTAATCCATCTTGACTTATGGAGACCATTTGTATCACAAGTAGAGATCATCATAAACTATTTTTGACCATCATGGATGACTACTCTAGGTGTGTGTATACAAGGATACAAAATTCTTTAATATACAAGGTTTTGTAGAATTGCTTAAAATTTAGTTTGGAAAACAAATTAAATGCTTCAAAATAGACAATGGGACTGAATTTACAAATAAGGAGTTTGAATTATTTTTGAAAGAAAATAGAACACTTTATCAAACTTCATGTGTTTATACCCTTTAACAAAATGGTATTCTTGAGGGAACACACACACGTGTTAAATTTGCAAGATCTCTTTTATTTCAATGTGGGGTGCCATAAAACTTCTGGTATGACCGTGTATAACTAAACTTATCTGATCAATAGGACACCTTCCTTAAAGACATGTTTGAATTATTGTTCAATTAATAACCTCCTCTCTCACATCTTAGAGTTTTTGGTTGCTTATGTTTTGTCACGAATTAAAGTACAAATACAAAATTTAAAAGTGAAGCATCTAAATTTGTTTTTATTGGGTATTCATTTGGAAAAAAAAGGATACACAAGCTTATATCACTTGATGATAAATCTAATTATTTTCAAGGGATGTGAAGTTTATGGAAATTGTTTTCCCCTCAAAACCAAGAAAATGATTCTAATTATATTGAAATATATATCACTTACATGTTTTTGATGATTTTCTTCAAAACAACAACTCTAAGAATATTTAACACATGCCTAATTATGATGGTGAGGGATCCAAGGATGATGGTAATGTCATTAGCATCAATGGTGAACTCTAGGAACCTAGTGATACCTATCACAATGATATTCATAACATGCAAATTGCTCATGTTGGCTCGGGTGGATTTGACTCAATACAGCCCACCAGCTCTGTTGAGGTATCTTACTTGATTAGAGACTTAGGCACAACTCGGGCAGACTAAGAATCCATTAACATTGCAACTTTCGATGATGAAGACATATCAAATTAATCAAAACTCCTCTAAGGGCACAAGACCAACAACCACCGGTATAGTTTGAATAACTAGAAGAACCTATATTTTTTCTAACAAATACAATGACTTTTTCTTAAAAGAAAAGGCAAAATATCAGGATGATAAGGTTATTAATTATTCTATCAAGTCAAAATATTTATTTTTAAACTTACTTGATAGGATTGTTGAACCAAAAAGTTGTAAAGAAGCATGCCAAGATGCTAATTGGGTAAATGTCATGAATAATGAGATGGAAGTCTTAACTAGAAACAAAACATGAGAGATAAATGACTTACAAAAAGATAGAAAGGCCATTGGGTGTAAATGGATTTATAAGATCAAATAAAAATCCAATGGTAAAGATGAATGCTACAAGGCAAGAATTATAGACAAGGGGTATAGTCAGCGAGAAGAGCTTGATTTCGAGGAAATCTTCTCCCTTGTTATGAAGATGGTTACCAAAAGAACATTGTTTGCTCTTGTTATGTAGTCTAGTTGGAAACTATTCCAGTTAGATGTGAACACTACTTTTTTATATGGGGAAATAAATGATGATGTTTACATGATCATTCCTAAAGGCTTTGGGTCAAAATTTTAAAATGGACAAGTTTACAAATTAAATCTTGTCACACCCCGACTAACGGCAGAATAATCGAGGCGGAATAATCGAGGCGGACGAATGTGAAATGATTGTTCATAGCACATGGAACTAAATAAGTTCTAATAATATTAAATATTATTTTTATTGAACATTTCAAGACAATTTAAAATAAATATAATACAAATAAGATGTAAACAACATCATAAGACTTTCAATTAACTAAGTCGAAGTCCTATATGAACACGAAGAGATCTTCAAGTATCAAACCTGAAACATGTTAAAAATAAAGGGTCAACTATAAAGTTGTTGTGTTTCCATGGGTTAAACACACACACACACACACACCACACACACATAATATATATATATATATTATATATATATATATATATATATATAAGGTTTACAAGTAGCAATTCATGTCGATGGTTACGAGTTAGCAAGCTTATATAGCACACATACAGTTACATCCAAACCTCGACTGATTACAAGTATATATGATGGCTAAGTGTATTTGGTTTTCATGATGAACAAGCATACGTCATAAGGAGCCAGCAATACATCGACTTTAGCACCAAATAGGCTTGTCAGGTCCAAAGATCTAAGATGTCGCCAGCTAGCAATAGTTAATGATTGTAAACAAAATATGTATCTCATATAAGACTTACAATAACACAAATAACCATGACAAAAGGTAAAGATGAATTGTATGTGCATTTACACGTATCAAGATGTTTACAAGTATAAGTTTATAAGGTTAACATGTTTCACCCTAAAAGGTGTGAAGTAAAGTAAAAGGGGGCATGGAGAACTCACATGATATATACAAGGTAATGATAAGAATTTAAATGAGGCTCCAATGATTTCTTTTTCAAGTGACTAAAACGTATTGATTCCAAGATTAAGTTCAATAATAAGATTAACAATGAGACATGAACTAGTGTTTCAATTGGAATTTGGGGTTTAAATAATTAAGTAAAATAATGAATTATTTATGTTTTGGTTTAATAAAGATGATATAAATCAATTAAGTTTAAGAATAATAAAAAATGTCTCAACAATTTAAGTTATTGATTTAATAAAAATTAAGTATAATACGTGAAAAGAAATAATTAATTTAATAATTAATTATTTAAAACTTGATAAAGATAAATAATTAAATACTTATTGGAATGACGTTAAAGATATTTAAAATCATTTTATAAAATTAATAATTTCGGAAATATTTTATAATTTAAAATTAATAATTTCGGAAATATAAAATTAATATTTAAAATATTTAAAATAATTTCGGAAATATTTAAAATAAAATTAAAATATTTTCAGAAATATTTAAAATAATTTCGGAATATAAAATTAATAACTTCGGAAATATTTTATAAAATTATTTAAAATAATTTTTTTTACCTTGATTTAACCATTTTTTTCCTCTTAATACACATTAATATTTCAGAAATTTAAATTTTTTTTACTTTGATTTATATACAAAAAAATGGCTATAAAATAAATGCCGGAGGTTGGGTTCGAACCCAAGACCTCGGTTTAATAGTGTAGAGTGGCAACCAATTGGGCTAGGCCCGAATATGTTTAGATTTGGAAAATAATTTAAAAATTTAATAACAAAAGAAAAACCCCAAATTACTCAAGAACCCTAGAATGGAATTGTTCCAAATTGAACCCCAATCCGTTATTGTTAATGTCGATTGTCATGGGGCTTTTGATCCCCATGTAAAACCTAATGTCTAAGTGGGTTCAATTACTTGTTTCGATTAAGAATGAGGATTAGAACACACGATGAATAGACACGACTAAGGTATAGTTGGTTCAAGATTCATTCGTTGTTGATAATCAAATTAATCTTGTAGGAAGCTTCGGATGGTGATGATAAATGAAAGCCCTCAATCAATTTAGGTTAAAAGAGCTCGGAAGTTCGATTTTGATTGAGTTGAAGGGGCGATGAAGGAGTGATGACCGAAATCAAAGGGAGTGAACTTGGTAAGCGAAATTGAGTGTACAGATAGTTTGTAAAAGTTGATTAGAATCATAACCCTCTATTAAGTATCATTGATTTAATCAGTTACACTAAGAACGTGTCAAGACTTCGAATCGATGCATCATTTTCGAGTGAATAGCTTTGATGACCGTAATAAATTCAATTAGAGGCGATATGGTGTTTGAAACTGGTGTAGGAGAGTTAAGGAGTTGTTTAATTGTCCTTTAATCGATCGTTTTGGGGGATTGAATGGCCGCCAAAGCTCGACGGACGGCGGCCGGAGATGGGGAATCCGACGGGGATGGTGGGTTGGGTTTTGAAACAATGTTACACTTTGGCCCCTCAAATTTCAATGAATTATTATTTATGTAAAAAGTCTTTAATTTGAGTTTTAAGATTTGCAATTCCACCCTAAAGTTTGTAAAATCATATTTATCAACTAATCAATTTTTTTAGAAAATCTTTATAACCCTTTTAAATATTATAAAAACTTTACAATTTAATTATATATTATAATTAAAACTCATAATTTAGAATAAGCCCAATAACTTAGTAAAGTTTATTTTAATTAAAATAATATCACTTATTATAAACTTCATAGTTTTTATAAATCTTAAAATAACTCTCTATTTTAATTATATATTTTAATTTAATAATTAGAACCCATAAATGATAAATAAACCTTTATAACTTTATAAAGAAATTATTTATAATTAATAAATTCTTATAAGTGTTTAGATGCTTTAATGAATGATAATTAGACAATACAATTTAAAATATTGATTAAACTCTGTATTAATGCATATGATTTATCTAAATAAGTAAGATTACTTAAATAATGAAAATTCACATCGTATGAAAGTTCATTTTTAATTCGGGTTCGGGTTAATAACTTGAAAAATGACGGATGTTACAGTCTCCCCTACTTTAAGAAATTTCTTCCCGAAATTTAATCACGAGAAGACTAATTTCAAAGGTAGGAGGAGACTTCAGTTTCATCTCATATTTTCTAGTGAACTTCTTGGAAGGTTTAATTTTGTAAGGCCCCGTTCCCGGGATGCTTACAGCTGGTAAATTATTGCACATAAAACATATAACTTTATATTTAACATTGATAAAACATCGCAGCGGAAACATAAAAATAACTTTTCATATCATTACAAATGCTTTTGCAAGTTAATACAATCGTTCGTTTCAAAACATCATTCGTTCGCATTACAATGAAAAAACATTAATCAAAAGAATGTCATCCAAAAGAGCTGAGTAGCCGTCCCGTGCCATACTCAGCAACATTACCTGCCAACTGGAAACACATAAAAGTCAGCGTTGCTGAGTGAGTTCTAGTTTTATAATAAAACATATTTTCTTTCATTAAAACCGTTCTTTACTTTCATGCGAGCATACATCATACGTACACATAGATAATATCATTATAATCTTCATTAATCATTCATACTTTCATTCTTTCATTCGTACGTTCATTACTTTCGATGACATGTACATTACCCCGAACATTGTGCACAAAGCGGGTAACTGGGCCTGAGGTCTTTCATAGACCTCGAACATTGTGCATGGAGCTGACTCCAGTACCTAGGGTAAGTACATTCACCACTTATCTTTTCTCTCTCATTCCGGATCAATGCCATATGTTATTCCCCGAACATTGTGCACAAAGCTGATAACTAGGCCTGAGGTCTTTCATAGACCTCGAACATTATGCACGAAGCTGACTCCAGCACCTAGGGCAAGCGGCAAGGATCCCATACATATAGTCAATCACAAAGATTGGACCCCAGTGTGCATCCTTCCGGGGTAGCTAACCTGCACACCGTTGAGTTAACACCCTTCATTGGGTGTGCACCTCCATACATTTGCTTGCAAGCCTTTCTTACATTCATTCGTTCATTAATGCATGCATTCATTCATCATGTTCCTCTTTTCATTATATTTCACTTTACGTTACATAATACTTTCATTTTATTGATTAATATTCAACGTAAAGCCACGGGAAAGATAAGCATACATCATAATAAGGAACATCGTCATACATAGTCAACAACATCATACAGGGCATCATCATACATACATAACATACGTCATGCATAAACATACAACATCATACATTATCAACATCAACATCATGCCCAACATAACCTCTAAGGCCACAGTAGTCATCTTACATGAACTTACGAAAATCTTCTACGCCAAAACTTACATCTGCACTTTCCCCCGAAAGTCAGTATATAAACTACGTTTCCTCGGGTACACAAACCCTACTTAGGCGTATGGGCCCCTTTTAGTCGCATGGCCTTCAGGTGACTGAACATCATGCGAATGGGCCAATGCGGATGAAAACCTATGCGAATGAACACCCATGCTAATGGACCTCATGTGTATGAACTCGATGTGGATGAGTCCCATGCGAATGGAACTAATGTGAATTAACACCTTGTGTGGATGAAACTAATACAGATGAGCACTTATGCGAATGGGCTCTCAGTCGCATGACTCCCCATGCGACTGGCCCCCAATCATGCGAATGAACCTCAATCGTGATGAACCTCAATCGCACCTTATTCGGCCGTATGGCCTCCATTCGGTCGCCTAGCCCTAGCTGATGCAGAATGCAGTTCATCCCGAACCCAATCTGCCATTTTCGACCTCCAAGCTCATCCAAGCCTCTTCTAAGCCCAAATCAACCATCCTAAACCTTAGGAAAGCATACCACAACACCATACAAGCACACCCAAGGCCGAAATCATACATCACTCACATCATACACAAACACATACACACGGGTCAAACACACACACTTCAAAACAATTTTCAGATGTGTTCCAGCCCTAAAATCATTCAAAAATATGTAAAAGAGGGGGCCTAGAACTCACACAAACAACATCAAGAAGTAGAGCTTCGATTAGACCTGGTACACTTCAATTTTGCATGCTTTAATCCACCCGAACCAAGCTTTTCTCTCTTTTTCTCCTTTTTCTTATCCTCTCCATTCTTTGGCTGAACTTTTGTGGTGTGGGGGAGGGTGTGGGCTGCCCTCCCCTCTTATTTCCCATTCATCTAAACTTTCACACGTTTTGACAAGTTTGGTCCCTTGACTTTGAACTTTATTTCTTTTTCTTCTTTCGTCGGCTTCCAGGAAAATATCCGAGTGTTATAAGTCCACCCCCCTTATATAGGTTTCATCCCCGAAACCTATTATTCCTCAAGCAAAGGTGGGTAATGCTGTCTCATCTCTTCTTCAGTCTCCCAAGTAGACTCGGATCCCTTGATGTGCTTCCACTGTACATGCATAAGAGGAACCACTTTATTCCTCAACCTCTTCTCTTTTCGATCAATGATTGCCACTGGTTGCTCCACATAATTGAGTTGTTTGTCTACTTCGATATCCTCTAGTGGAACAATCATATCTTCATCTGCCAAGCACTTTCTCTGATGAGATACATGGAATGTCAGGTGAATTCCACTTAACTCATCTGGTAATTCCAGTCTATAGGCCACCTCTCCTACTCTAGAAATGATTCAGAAATGGCCTATGTACCTTGGGCTCAACTTTCCCCGTTTTCGAAACCGAATGATACCCTTCCAAGGTGAGACCTTCAACATAACCCAGTCACCCACCTAGAACTCAATCGGTCTGCATCGTTTATCAGTATACGACTTCTGTCTATCTTTGGCTGCCTTGAGGAAGGCCTTGATCTTTTCAAGCTTCTCAGTCGTAGCCTCGATTACCTCGACGCTTCCTAACTCTTTCTAACCATTATCACCCTAACAGATGGTGTTTTGCATCTCCTATCATATAGCATCTCATAAGGAGGCATACCAATACTGGCATGATAACTGTTGTTATATGAGAACTCAGCTAACGTTAAGTGGTCATCCCAACTTCCTCCAAAATCAATAACATAAGCACGAAGCATATCCTCCAATGTCTGAATGGTCCTTTCTGACTGACCATCTTCTGAGGATGATAAGCTATGCTAATATGCAACCTCGTCCCCATAGCATCGTGGAATTTAATCCAAAATTTGATTTAACCGAGTGTCACGATCAGACACCATAGACACCGGTACACCGTGACGGTTACAATCTCCTTGATGAAAAGATCCGCCAACCTCACTGATGAATATGTCTCACGGATCGGTAGGAAGTGAGCACTCTTCGTCAAACGGTCAACTATCACCCATACGTCATCCTAACCTTTCGAGGTACGCGGCAGCTTCGTAATAAAATCCATGGTGATGTGTTCCCACTTCCATTCCGGTATATCCAAAGGTTGGATCTTCCCATACGGCTTCTGATGCTCGGCCTTCACCTGTAGACAAGTAACGCATTTACTCACATACTCCACCACGTCACGTTTCATACCCGGCCACCAATAATCCTTCTTCATATCTTGATACATCTTTGTGATGCCTGGATGAATGGAGTATCGAGTCTTGTGAGCTTCATCCATAATCTTCACTCGTAGATCCCCAAAACGAGGAATCCATACCCGTCCAAATCGGCTTTTAACACCAAGTGTGTTTTCACCCAATTTCACAACCAGACCTCTCATTCTTTCCGAGTTAAGATGATCTTCTTTCAGTGCCTCATCTTTAACTCCTTAACTTGTTTCATCACGTCAGAGGTCATGATTAGTTGATACGCTTTCACTTGAATTGGTTCGGGTCTCTCTTTCCAACTAAGGGCATCTGCCACCACGTTGGCTTTGCCTGGATGGTAATGGATCTTGTAGTCATAATATTTTATGAGCTATAACCATCGTCTCTGTCTCATGTTCAGGTCCTTTTGCTCAAAGAAGTAGTTCAAGCTCTTGTGGTTAGTGAAAACGGTACACTTCGTCCCGTAAAGATAGTGCCTCCAAATCTTTAGTGCAAAGACCACAGCTGCTAGCTCCAAGTCATGAGTAGGATAATTGACCTCATGAACCTTCAACTGTCCGGATGTATAGGCTATAACATTTCCTCTATGCATTAACACACACCCCAATCCTGAGTATGAAGCATCTGAATAAACCACCAGATCTTCACTTCCATCGAGTAATGACAGAACAGGAGCTTGAGTCAACCTCACCTTTAATTCCTTGAATGCCTTCTCTTGAGCCTGACCCCATAAAAACTTCACATCTTTTCGAGTCAACTTGTTTAGTGGAGAAGCGATCCTGGAGAAGTCTTGAATGAATCTTCTGTAGTAGCCTGCCAACCCCAAGAAACTACGAATCTCAGATGGCGTCTTTGGAGACTTCCATTGCATCACCGCCTCTAGCTTTGCCGGTTCCACCATGATCCCGTCAGGATTCACCACATGAACCAAGAATTGAACCTCGCGTAACTAGAACGGGCACTTGGAGAACTTGGCGTACAACTTCTTTTTTCTCAACGTCTCCAGAACCTCCCGAATATACCGACATGCTCAATCTCACTCTTAGAATAAATTAGAATATCATCAATAAACACAATCACTTATTTATCTAGCATCGGTCGACACACTCGATTCATTAGATCCATAAAAGCATCTGGCGCATTGGTCAATCCAAAAGACATGACAAGAACTCATAGTGACCATAACGCGTGCGGAAAGCTGTTTTAGGGATATCTTGCTCCTTCACCTTCAACTGATGGTAGCCCGATCGAATGTCTATCCTTGAAAACCAACTGGCACCTTGAAGCTGATCGAACAAATCATCAATTCTCGGTAAGGGGTATCGGTCCTTCACCGTCAACTTGTTCAGCTCGCGGTAGTCAATACACATCTTCATACTACCGTCTTTCTTCTTCACAAACAGGACCAGAGCACCTCAAGGAGAGATACTCGATCTAATGAACCCCTTATCAACCAGCTCTTGCAACTGCTCCATCAACTCTTTCATTTCCGTTGGAGCCACCCGATACGGTGCCTTGGCAACAGGTTGGGCACCTGGTATCAGATCAATCTGGAACTCAATCTCTCCGTCAGGTGGCACTCCTGGTAAGTCTTCTGGGAACATGTCTAGGAAGTCACACACAACTGGTACTTCAGACAGTTGTGGTGTTAACGTATCCACATATTTTACATAAGCCAAGTAGGCGCTACATCCACACCTCATACACTTTCCTGCCACCGCCATTAAGATTACTTTCGGGATCGTCGTGACCCGATCCCCATAAACAGTTACCGATCTCCCGTCACGCGCTGTCAGACAAATCATCTTCTTGCGACACATAATGTTCACTTTGAAGTCCGCTAGCCAATCCATCCCAAGAACCAAATTGAAACCACCTAAGGTCATCACGAACGGTCTAACAGGAAATTTATGTCCTTTTAGTTCCACATCACAATCCTCTATCGTCTCAGAAATCTTGGTAGACTTTCCTATGGCAATTTCTATATCAAAGGGCGTATCAACACATCTACTACTAACAGGAAGCTTAGCACAGAAAGCAGCAGAAATAAAACTTTTATGGGCACTCGAATCAAATAACACAGAAGCTAAAGTTTGGTTCACTAGAAACATACCGGACACAACATCAGGGTCCGTCCTAGCTTCCTCCTGTGTCATAGTGAATGCCATGGCGCTCGCCCTCGATCCTTCACTTCCCGTCTTCTTTACCCTGGAACCCTCAGCCTTTGGCTTCTAACAGTCTTTACTCATATGACCACTTTCCCCACAGTTGAAACACCTTGTACCCCTACAGTCTCTAGCCATATGACCAGGCTTTCCACACTTGAAACAAACGTTCAACCCCTACCTACACTCACCACTGTGCTATTTCCCATATTTGCCACACTTCTTCAACCCCGTACCCGGTGTGACTACACAGCGATCGTCCATCCGTGCCTTCTTGTTATCCGTCGAGGTTTTAACCCAACCAAACCTCTTCCCATTCTAGTTCCGATCACCACTGCCCTTCTTGCTACCTTCAGCCACCACCACTACCGCCCTCTCATCATACAATCTACCTACCAAGTCAACGCCTACCTAAACGTGCTCGGTCGGGCAGCGATCATGTGCGTGCGAATATCCGCTGGCAAACCCTAAATGTATCATTTGATCTTTCGTGACAAGGGCGTCACTTGATCCGGCACCAGACGTGCCATTTTGTTGAACTTCGTGGTGTACTGCTGGTGTTTCATGGTTCCCGCCACCAGTTGCAGGAATTCTCTCTCAACTTTATCCATTTATCTATAAGGACAGAACTCCTCGATCACTAACTTCTTCAGTTCAGACCATCTCATTCTCCCAATAGCCCGACTACCCTCAGCTTCGACAATATTGTCCCACCAACATAAAGTTGAGTCCACGAAAGAATGGGTAGCAAACTTCACCTTTCGATCCTCTCACCCACCGGTGAGCAGCAGCAGCAGTGCCGTTACTATTAAAAGTAGGGGGCTTGCATCGTTGAAACGCCCCCTAATTACAGCCTCGTGTCACCTCCTGCACGGGCTCTTCTTCCTCCTCCTCATCATCAGAGAGAACCGTTTTAGTCTCCGGTTGTTCCTGTCCTCCCGAGGACCTGTTCCTCTCTTGTCTCTCCCCTTCCCGTACCGCCTTGATAACTTCAGTCACTACAGACGGTAAGATCGTCTGCATGACCTAATGAACTTCGCCTACAACAGCCTCCTTTACTGAGGCTCTCAGATTGGTGCTCTCGTCGCCACCCTCCGGATAAGGGGTCTCTGGTTCTTCGTGAACCACCTTTTCAACTCTGAGTCATCCTCTCTTGGGTTGCGGCTCAACACCAAGCCCATCACGACCACCACCACGAGAGGCTTTCAAAGATCTACCACCGGCCATTCACACACATACTGAAAGATTCAAACACCAACACGGTCATTCAAGGGAACTCTCAGTTTATGTCAAGTATAGTAAGTCCCTAATTACAGTGTCCAGTTGTGATTAGCCACTTACTTTACTCTTCATACCCCAAGCATTACCTGTCCTGACTACATCAGTATTTAAATCTACAAACAACACATAACCACATACCATGCGCACAAAATACCGGTTAACTTTACGAAAATACCTGATGGCATGCAGCTACTCAGATTGGCATCCCTTCCCTTTCCGTCCCATTCTCTGTTTAAGTTAAGGTTTATTTTGAAAATTTACCCATTTCGCTTAAACTTTGGCTCTGATACCAACTTGTAAAGCCCCGTTCCCGGGACGCTTACAACTGGTAAATCATTACGCATAAAACATATAACTTTATATTTAACATTGATAAAACATCATAGCGGAAACATAAAAATAACTTTTCATATCATTACAAATGCTTTTGCAAGTTAATACAATCGTTCATTTCAAAACATCGTTCGTTCGCATTATAATGCAAAAACATTAGTCAAAAGAATGCCGTCCAAAAGAGCTGAGTAGCCGCCCCGTGCCATCCTTAGCAACATTACCTGCCAACTAGAAACACATAAAAGTCAGCGTTGCTGAGTGAGTTCTAGTTTTATAATAACACATACTTTTCTTTCATAAAACCGTTCTTTAATTTCATGCGATCATACATCATACGTACACATAGATAATATCATTATTATCTTCATTATCGTTCATACTTTCATTCTTTCATTCGTACGTTCATTACTTTTGATGACATGTACATTACCCGAACATTATGCACGAAGCGGGTAACTGGGCCTGAGGTCTTTCATAGACCTCGAACATTGTGCACGGAGCTGACTCCACTACCTAGGGTAAGTACATTCACCATTTATATTTTCTCTTTCATTCCGGATCAATGCCATATGCGATACCCCGAACATTGTGCACAAAGCTGATAACTAGGCCTGAGGTCTTTCATAGACCTCGAACATTGTGCACGAAGCTGACTCCAACACCTAGGGCAAGCGGAAAGGATCCCATACATATGGTCAATCACAAAGATTAGACCCCAGTGTGCATCCTTCCGGGGTAGCTTACCCGCACACCGTTGAGCTAACACCCTTCATTGGGTGTGCACCTCCATACATTTGCTTGCAAGCCTTTCTTACATTCATTCATTCATTAATGCATGCATTTATTCATCATGTTCCTCTTTTTATTATCTTTCACTTTACATTACATAATTCTTTCATTTCATTTATTAACATTCAATGTAAAGCCACGGGAAAGATAAACATACATCATAATAAGGAACATCATCATACATAGTCATCAACATCATACAGGGCATCATCATACATACATAACATATATCATGCATAAACATACAACATCATACATCATACATCATCAACATCATCAACATCATCATCATGCCTAACATAACCTCTAAGGCCACAGCAGTCATCTTACATGAACTTATGGAAATCTTCCACATCAAAACTTACATCTGCACTTTCCCCCGAAAGTCAGTACATAAACTACGTTTTCCTCGAGTACACTAGCCCTACTTGGGCATATGGGCACCCTTCAGTCGCATGGCCTTGAGGCGACTGAAGATCATGTGAATGGGCCAATGCGGATGAACACCTATGCGAATGAACACCCATTTGAATGGAACTCATGCGGATGAACACCTATGTGAATGAACACCCATGCAAATGGACCTCATGCGGATGAGTCCCATGCGAATGGAACTAATGCGAATGAACACCTTATGTGGATGAAACTAATGCGGATGAGCACTTTTGCGAATGGGCTCTCAGTTGCATGACTCCCCATGCGACTGCCCCCAATCGTGTGAATGAACCTCAATCGTGCGAATGAACCTCAATCGTGCGAATGAACCTCAATCGCACCTCATTCGGCTGTATGGCCTCCATTCTGTTGCCTAGCCCTAGCTGATGCAGCATGCAGTTCATCCCGAACCCAATCTGCCATTTTCGACCTCCAAGCTCATCTAAGCCTCTTCTAAGCCCAAATTAACCATCCTAAACCTTAAGAAAACATACCACGACACCATACAAGCATACACATGCCCGAAATCATACATCACTCACATCATACACAAACACATACACACGGGTCCAACACACATATACTTCAAAACAATTTTTAGATGTGTTCTTGTCCCAAACTTGTTCAAAAACATGTAAAAGAGGGGTCCTAGAACTCACACAAACAACACCGAGAAGTAAAGCTTCGATTAGACCCGTTACACTTCGATTTTGCATGCTTGAATCCACCTGAACCAAGCTTTTCTTTCTTTTTCTCCTTTTTCTTCTCCTCTCCTTTCATTGGCTGAAACTTTTGGTGGTGTGGGGGAGGGTGTGGGCTGCCCTCCCCTCTTATTCCCCATTTATCCAAACTTTCTCACGTTTTGGCAAGTTTGGTCCTCCGACTTTGGACTTTATTTCTTTTTCTTCTTTCGTCGACTTCAAGGAAAATATCCGGGTGTTACAAATTTCAACAAGTTTATTTATGATAATTTGCTATGCTTAAGTTTGTTAAATTTGTTCAATTTCATAATTTATGATTTCATGTGTCTCTTGACAAAGTGTGTAAGGTCATTAAGTTAGAATTTTTATTTGATAACTTTTGTATTTTAGACGATTCAAGACGGTTAGGAAGGCTTTATCATGAGGGAAACACTAAGTATTAGTGTGATACGAGACATAAGTTCAGGATGCTTTTGGGTGGGATATAAAGTTCATAAGAGCTTTTTCAACAATTAACTTTAACGAGGTTCTTAGATGATCAATTCTTGTTTACTATTTCGTTGAGGTTTTCAATGTTTCATTAGTTTAACGTTGATACGAGAATCATTTTTGTTAATATTAAAGATTCAATTTAGAATGAGAGCATCATTGTAATAGGTTTTCAAGATAAGTGCGGTTTTGAGGTGAAGGCATTCGGAAATATTATTAAGGGTCGTTAAGAGATTTGGGTAATGAGTTTTAAGATTCAGGAGGACAAAATCAATAATGAAACAATTCAAAATTACAAGATGTTTCGAGTGTAACGTTTGGTTTACAAACCAAAACATTACATTGACTTATCAAAGTATTAGGTCAACTATAACATTAATGAAGACATGCGTACCTATAAGCGGACACTCACCCCAAAGGTTCCCAGGTAAGGTAAACGGATCCATCGGTTGATTTGGATTTATATGAATACCTTGCCTAGACAGAACACCTCGAGATACAAGCATCCCACTCTTTCAGCATTACATGTTTCAAGTTATAGGACATGGACTTTGACGAGACTTGAAAACCATGAATAACAATTCAAAACTCATTTTGAGAACCATTTGATTTAGGCACATAATGCCTTAGAATATGTTTTAAGGTTCATGTGTGCATTGATAAGATTCAAGGTATAAGAAGAATCACATAAGACATATAATCACATAATCAAATATAAACATATAAGGCACATAAAATCCTATCTAAGCATATAAAATACATTAGAGGATTCATGTGTAACGGTACTTAGTTATAATCTAGGTCATTCCATTTCTAATAACCTAAATCCCTATAACCATGGCTCTGATACCAATATGTCACACCCCAACCGATGGCGGAATCATCGAGGCGGACGAATGTGAAACGATTGTTTATAGCACATGGAACTAAATAAGTTCTAATAATATTAAATAATATTTTTATTGAACATTTCAAGACAATTTAAAATAATATAATACAAATAAGATGTAAACAACATCATAAGACTTTCAATTAACTAAGTCGAAGTCCTATATGAACACGAAGAGATCTTCAAGTATCAAACCTGAAACATGTAAAAATAAAGGGTCAACTATAAAGTTGTTGTGTTTCCATGGGTTAAACACACACACACACACACACACACACCACACACACACACATATATATATATATATATATATATATATATATATATAAAGGTTTACAAGTAGCAATTCATGTCGATGGTTACGAGTTAGCAAGCTTATATAGCACAATACAGTTACATCCAAACCTCGACTTGATTACAAGTATATATGATTGGCTAAGTGTATTTGGTTTCCATGATGAACAAGCATACGTCATAAGGAGCCAGCAATACATCGACTTTAGCACCAAATAGGCTTGTCAAGTCCAAAGATCTAAGATGTCGCCAGCTAGCAATAGTTAATGATTGTAAACAAAATATGTATCTCATATAAGACTTACAATAACACAAATAACCATGACAAAAGGTAAAGATGAATTGTATGTGCATTTACAAGTATCAAGATGTTTACAAGTATAAGTTTATGAGGTTAACATGTTTCACCCTAAAAGGTGTGAAGTAAAGTAAAAGGGGGCATGGAGAACTCACATGATATATACAAGGTGATGATAAGAATTTAAATGAGGCTCCAATGATTTCTTTTTCAAGTGACTAAAACGTATTGATTCCAAGATTAAGTTCAATAATAAGATTAACAATGAGACATGAACTAGTGTTTCAATTGGAATTTGGGGTTTAAATAATTAGTAAAATAATGAATTATTTGTTTTTTGGTTTAATAAAGATGATATAAATCATTAAGTTTAAGAATAATAAAAAATGTCTCAACAATTTAAGTTATTGATTTAATAAAAATTAAGTATAATACGTGAAAAGAAATAATTAATTTAATAATTAATTATTTAAAACTTGATAAAGATAAATAATTAAATACTTATTGGAATGACGTTAAAGATATTTAAAATCATTTTATAAAAATTAATAATTTCGGAATATTTTATAATTTAAAATTAATAATTTCGGAAATATAAAATTAATATTTAAAATATTTAAAATAATTTCGGAAATATTTAAAATAAAATTTAAAATATTTTCAGAAATATTTAAAATAATTTCGGAAATATAAAATTAATAACTTCGGAAATATTTTATAAAATTATTTAAAATAATTTTTTTTACCTTGATTTAACCATTTTTTTCCTCTTAATACACATTAATATTTCAGAAATTTAATTTTTTTTTACTTTGATTTAATATACAAAAAAATGGCTTATAAAATAAATGCCGGAGGTTGGGTTCGAACCCAAGACCTCCGGTTTAATAGTGTAGAGTGGCAACCAGTTGGGCTAAGGCCCGAATATGTTTAGATTTGGAAAATAATTTAAAAATTCAATAACAAAAGAAAAACCCCAAATTACTCAAGAACCCTAGAATGGAATTGTTCCAAATTGAACCCCAATCCGTTATTGTTAATGTCGATTGTCATGGGGCTTTTGATCCCCATGTAAAACCTAATGTCTAAGTGGGTTCAATTACTTGTTTCGATTAAGAATGAGGATTAGAACACACGATGAATAGACACGACTAAGGTATAGTTGGTTCAAGATTCATTCGTTGTTGATAATCAAATTAATTTGTAGGAAGCTTCGGATGGTGATGATAAATGAAAGCCTCAATCAATTTAGGTTAAAAGAGCTCGGAAGTTCGATTTTGATTGAGTTGAAGGGGCGATGAAGGAGTGATGACCGAAATCAAAGGGAGTGAACTTGGTAAGCGAAATTGAGTGTACAGATAGTTTGTAAAAGTTGATTAGAATCATAACCCTCTATTAAATGACGTTAAAATTATGCAAAATCATTTTATAAAGTTTTGTAACGCTCCGTTCCCGGAGACCTCACAGTTGGTCATTCATTGCACATAAAACATTATAATTACATTTGCCTTACGAAAACATTGCAGCGGAAACATAAATAAAATATATCTTTTCATATCATTACAAATGTTTTTGCAAGTTAATAAAAGCATTCATTTCAAAACATCATTCTTCACATTACAATGCAAAAACACTAACAAAAGAATGCCATCCAAAAGAGCTGAGAGTAGCCACCTCGTGCCAGCCCCAACAACGTTTACCTGCCAACTGAAAATGTATAAAAGTCAGCGTTGCTGAGTGAATTCTAGTTTAATAAATAAAGCATACTTTCCTTTCGAAAACCGTTCTTTACTTTCTTTCAAAATTATACTATAATTTTCATTCATCCGTGATCATACGTCATACATACTACAGATAATGTCATCATCATCTTCTTTAATCTTTCATACTTTACTTTCCTTTCTGATAACCATAAACTCTTCCCTTCTGTTCATGGTACTGGACCTAGGCCTATCATAAACCTTCTATAACGGTGCATCGCACCTCGTGGCCACAGTACCTAGGGTAAGATTTAGGTTTACTATGAATACCTTTCTGTTCGTGGTTCTGGACCTAGGCCTCTCATAGACCTTCTATAACGGTGCATCGCACCTCATGGTCACAGTACCTAATGTATGAATGTAAGTTTACTATGCAATACCTTTCTGTTCGTGGTTCTGGACCTAGGCCTATCATAGACCTTCTATAACGGTGCATCGCACCTCATGGTCACAGTACCTAAGGTATGAATGTAGGTTTACTATGCAATACCTTTCTGTTCGTGGTTCTGGACCTAGGCCTATCATAGACCTTCTATAATGGTGCATCGTACCTCATGGTCATAGTACCTAAGGTACGAAGAAATAGTTCTATGCAAATGGTCAATCACAAAGAATGACCCCGATGTACATGGCATGCTTACAAGACTATCTCTACTTTCTTTACTCATTAATGCATGCATTCTTACTTCATGTTCCTCTTCCTTTATTTTTCACTTTACGTTACATAATACTTCATTATTCATTAACATCACACGTAAAGCCACAAGAAAGATAATCATACATCATAATAAGGAACATAAACATATCATACAATCATACATCACATCATACATCACATCATCACAACATAAATGACTTCAAAAAGTCAACTTACATAGCCCCCGAGAATCTTCCAAGTCAAAGCCTACATTGCACATTTTCCCCAAAAATCAAAAAAATATTCTAAGTCCTTAGGCGCATGGGTACTATGCAGGCGCATGGACACTATGCAGGCGCATGGAGAACACTTAGGCGCATGGGAAACTTTCAGGCGCATGGGCACTATGCAGGCGCATAAGTGCTTAGACGCATGGGGAATCCTAGACGTGTGGACACTTAGTCAATTCCAGCCCAATTCTAGGCGCATGGGTACTATTCAGGCGTATGAACACCTAGGCGCATGAGCCACTTGGGCGCATGGCCCTACACTTAGTCATCCGACTAATATTTCTAGGCGCATGGACCACTGCTCAGGCGCATGGGTTGTACTTAAACATTTCTAAGGCAATCTTAGGCGCATGGGCTACTATTTAGGCACATGAATTATACTTAATTCTTTCTAAGGCAATTTCAGGCGCATGAGCCTTATCTAGGCGCATGGACCCTCTGTGTAACATATTTTTAATATGTTTTCAAACCCAATCAACAAACCCATCTGTTTTAAGCTTAACATGGCTATTCCAAACATGAACAATCTATAAGCATTCAAGAATCAACATCCAACAAGCATAAACATACGGGTAAACATAGATAACCTTGTAAAAATCATTTTAATACATTTTCAGCCCCAAAGATGTTTAAAACCAGTAGAAACCGGGGTTTGGAACTCACTTGATGCAACTTGGGTGTTTCTTTCTTTCTAGCCCGCTTGCATTGAGTTCAAACACTTAAAAACAACACCCAACACACACACACCCGAGCACATACACAAACACATAAGCTCATAAGCATGCTACCGGGATAAAACCCGTCATAAACACATAAAAACCTTGAATTCTTACCTTGAATTCGCTTCTCTTCTTCTTCTTCTTCTTCAGCCGAGAGTTTCTCTACTCTCTCTCTCTAAACCGAAGAAATGGTGATGTGAAATGAGGGTGGGTGGCCATGCCCACCTTTACACCAACTTTTCCAAAAATTTGTCCTTTTGGACACTTTTGGTCCCTCCACTTGGACTTTATTGCTTTTCTTTCTTTTTATTCTTCCTTTCTTGTCTTTTTAAATGACCAGGTGTTACAAGTCCACCCCCTTATATGGGTTTCGTCCCCGAAACCTGTTATTCCTCAAACAGACGAGGATAATGCTGCCTCATCTCCTCCTCAGTTTCCTAGGTAGATTCAAATCCCTTCCTGTGCTTCCACTGTACATGCACAAGAGGAACCACTTTATTTCTCAGCCTTTTCTCTTTACGATCGATGATTACCACTGGTTGCTCCACATAATTGAGTTGTTCGTCTACTTCGATATCGTCCAGTGGAACAATCATGTCTTCATAAGCTAAGCATTTTCTCAAATGAGATACATGGAATGTCACGTGAATTCCACTTAACTCATATGGTAACTCCAATATATAGGCCACCTCTCCTACTCGAGCAATAATTCAGAAAGGTCCTATGTACCTCGGGCTTAGCTTACCTCGTTTCCTGAATCGGATAATACCCTTCCAAGGTGAGACCTTCAATATAACCTGGTCACCCACCTGGAACTCGATCAGTCTGTGTCGTTTATCGGCATACGACTTCTATCTATCTTTGGCTGCCTTCATGAAGGATTTAATCTTCTTAAGCTTCTCAGTCGTAGCCTCGATTACTTCGATGCTCCCCAATTCCTTTTGACCAATATCACCCCAACAAACGGGTGTTCTGCATCTCCTACCGTATAGCATCTCGTATGGTGGCATGCCAATGGTGGCATGTCAATGCTGGCATGATAGCTATTGTTGTACGAGAATTCAGCTAACAGTAAGTGGTCATCCTAACTTCCCCCAAAATCAATCACACATACCCGAAGCATGTCTTCTAGTGTCTGAATGGTCCTTTCTGACTAACCATCACTTTAGGGATGATAAGTCGTGCTAATATGTAACCTCGTCCCCATAGCATCGTGGTATTTCTCCAGAATTTAGATGTAAACCGGGTGTCACGATCAGACATAATGGACACCCGCACACCATGACGAGTTACAATCTCCTTGATGAACAGGTCAGCCAACCTCTCGGATGAATATGTCTTACGGATCAGTAGGAAGTGAGCACTCTTCGTCAAACGGTCAAATCACCCATATGGCATCGTACCCCTTCACACATAGATCCCCGAAACGAGGAATCCACACCCGTCCAAATCGAGTTTTAACACCAAGTGTGTTTTCACCCAATTCCCCAACCAGACCTCTCATTCTTTCAGAGTTTAGATGATCTTCTGTCAGTGCCTCAACTTGAAACTCCTTGACTTGCTTCATCACCTCAGAGGTCATGATTAGTGGATAAGCTTTCACCCGAATTGGTTCGGGCCTCTCCTTTCGACTAAGGGCGTCCGCCACCACGTTAGCTTTGCCCGGATGGTAATGGATCTCACAATCATAATCCTTTATAAGCTCCAACCATCGTCTCTGTCTCATATTCAGATCCTTCTGCTCAAAGAAGTACTTTAAGCTCTTGTGGTCGGTGAAGATGGTGCACTTTGTTCCATACAGATAGTGCCTCCAAATCTTTAGTGCAAAGACCACGACCGCTAGTTCCAAGTCATGAGTAGGTAGTTGACCTCATGAACCTTTAGTTGTCGGGATGCGTAGGCTATAACTTTTCCTCTTTGCATTAACACACACCCGAACCCCGAGTAAGAAGCATCTGAATACACCACCAAATCTTCGCTTCCATCGGGTAACGACAAGACAGGAGCTTGAGTCAACCTCACCTTTAACTCCTCGAAGGCCTGTTCTTGAGCTTGACCCCATGTAAACTTTTCATCCTTTCAGGTCAACTTGATCAGTGGAGAAGCGATCTTGGAAAAGTCTTGGATGAATCTTCTGTAGTAGCCCGCCAAACCCAAGAAACTACGAATCTCGGATGGCGTCTTTGGAGACTTCCATTGCATCACTGCCTCCACCTTAGCCGGATCCACCATAATCCCGTCGGGATTCACCACATGACCCAAAAACTGAACTTCACGCAACCAAAATACGCACTTGGAGAATTTGGCATACAATTTCTCCCTTCTCAACGTCTCCAACACCTCTCAAATGTGATCGGCATGCTCCTCCTCACTCTTCGAATAAATCAAGATATCGTCAATGAACACAATCACTGATTTATCTAACATTGGCCAACACACTCGATTCATCAAGTCCATAAAAGCAGCTGGCGCGTTCGTCAAACCAAAAGACATGACAAGAAACTCGTAGTGACCGTAGCGCGTACGAAAAGTTGTTTTAGGGATATCCTGCTCCTTCACCTTCAACTGATGGTAACTAGATCGAAGGTCTATTCTTGAAAACCAATTGGCACCCTAAAGCTGGTCGAACAAATCATCTATTCTCGGTAAGGGATATCGGTTCTTCAACGTCAACTTGTTCAGCTCGCGGTAGTCAATGCACATCCTCATACTACCGTATTTCTTCTTCACAAACAGGACCGGAGCACCCCAGGGAGAGATACTTGGTCTAATAAACCCCTTATCGAGCAGCTCCTGCAACTGCTCCATCAGTTCTTTCAATTCTGTTGGAGCTAACCGATACGATGCTTTGGCAACGGGTTAAGCACCGGGTATCAGATCAATTTCAAACTCAATCTCGTGATCCGATGGCACACTGGGTAAGTCTTCCGGGAATACGTCGGAAAGTCACACACAACTGGTACATCAAATAGTTGTGGTGTTGGCGCGTCCATGTCCTTTACGTAGGCCAAGTAGGCACTACATCCACGCCTCATGCACTTTCCCGCCACCGCCATCGAAATCACTTTCGGGATCATCGCGACTCGATCGCCATAAACCGTCACCTTATCCCTGTTAGGTGCTGTCAATCAGATCATCTTCTTGCGACACACAATATTCACTTTGTAGTCCGCCAACCAATCCATTCCTAGGACTACGTCGAAAGCGCCTAAGGTCATCACGAATGGTCTAACAGGAAACTTATGACCGTCTAGTTCTATGTCACAACCTTCTATCACCTCAGAAATCCTTGTAGACTTACCTATGGCAGTTTCTACCTCGAAGGGCTCATCAATACATCTACTCTTATCGGGAAACTTAGCACAAAAAGCAGCAGAAATGAAACTCCTATTAGTACCAGAATCAAACAACACAGAAGCAAGAGTTTGGTTTACTAGAAACATACCTGACACCACGTCGGGGTCTGTCCTAGCCTCCTCCCAAGTCATCGTGAAAGCTTGGGCGCTTGCCTTTTGTCCTTCTCCTCCAACCTTCCTTGCTCCTGAACTCTCAGCCCTTGGCTTCTTACAATCCTTGTTCACGTGGCCCTCCATGCCACAGTTAAAACACCAGACCGTACGACAGTCCTTGGCTATATGCCCCGGCTTCCCACATTTGAAGCATACATTCAACCCCAGACTGTATTCCCCGCTATGTTCTCTCCCACACCTATCACACCTCCTTATACCCGCACCCGATGCGACCACACGGCGGTTGTCCACCCGTGCCTTCTTGTTACCCGTCGAAGCATTACCCCGACCAAACCTTTTCCCCTGCCAGTTACGATCACCACCACTCTTCTTTCCACCTTCATTCACCACCACCGTCCTCTCATGATACAGTCTCCTTGCCAAATCCACTGCCGACCTAAACGTGCTAGGCCGGGTAGCGATCATGTACCTGCGAATATCTGCCGGCAAACCCTGAATGTACATCTTGATTTTTCGAGACAGGGGTGTCACTTGATCTGGCACCAGACATGCCATCTAGTTGAATTTCGTGGTGTACTGATGGTGCGTCATAGTTCCCGCCTCCAGTTGCAGGAACTCCCTTTTGACCTTGTCCATTTCTCGATGAGGACAAAACTTTTCAATCACCAACTTTTTCAGCTCAGACCATCTCATCCTCCCGATGGCCCTGCTACCCTCGGCTTGGACAATGTGGTCCCACCAGCACAAAGCCGAATCCACAAAAGAGTGAGTAGCGAACTTCACCTTTTGGTCTTCCTGGCACTTGCTGATATCGAGAACTGCCTCCAGTTCCCTCACCCACCGGTGAGCAGCTGCAGCAGTGTTGTTTCCATCGAAAGTAGGGGGCTTGCATCTCATAAACACCCCGTAGTTACAGCCTCGGGCCGCCTCCGGCGCAGGCTCCTCTTCTTCCTCCTCCTCATCATCAGAGACAATCGTTTCCGGCTCTGGTTGCTCCCGTCCTCACAAGGACCTGTTTCTCTCCTTTCTTTCCCCTTCCCTCACTGCCTTGATCACTTCGGTCACCACAGACGGTAGAATCATCTGCATGACCTGATGAACTTCCTCCACCACAGCCTCCTTTACTGAGGCTCTCATATTGGCGCTCTCGTCGCCACC
Organism: Flaveria trinervia; assembly: GCA_025506515.1. NCBI lineage: Eukaryota > Viridiplantae > Streptophyta > Magnoliopsida > Asterales > Asteraceae > Flaveria > Flaveria trinervia. Next base: position 18,453,429 of record CM046448.1, read on the forward strand.
CTCCGGATGAGGGGTCTCTGGTTCTTCATGAACCACTTTCTCGACTCTGGGCCTCCCTCTCTTGGGTCGCAGAGTAGCACCGTGACCTCCTCCACGAGAAGCTTTCGAAGATCTACCGCCAGCCATCTTCTAACACACTATAAGATTCAAACACTAACGCGGTCATTCAATGTAATAGCTCAGTTTATGTCAAGTATAGTAAGTTCCTAATTAAAGTGGCCAGTTGTGATTAACCACTTACTTTACTCTTCATACCCCAAGCATCTCCTATCCTGACTTAATCAGTATCTAAATCTACATACAACACATAACCACATACCATGCGCACATAAACCAGTTAACATTACAAAAATACCTGATGGCACGCAACTACTCAGATTGGCATCCCATTCCCATTCCGTCCAATTCTCAGTTTAAGTTGAGGTTTATTTTGAAAATTTACCCATTTCACTTAAACTTTGGCTCTGATACCAACTTGTAACGCCCCGTTCCCGGAGACCTCACAGTTGGTCATTCATTGCACATAAAACAGTATAATTACATTTGCCTGACGAAAACATTGCAGCGGAAACATAAATAAAATATAACTTTTCATATCATTACAAATGTTTTTGCAAGTTAATACAAGCGTTCATTTCAAAACATCATTCTTTCGCATTACAATGCAAAAACAATAACAAAAGAATGCCATCCAAAAGAGCTGAGTAGCCACCTTGTGCCATCCCCAGCAACGTTTACCTTCCAACTGAAAATGCATAAAAGTCAGCGTTGCTGAGTGAGCTCTAGTTTTATAAATAAAACATACTTTTCTTTCAAAAACCGTTCTTTACATTCTTTCAAAATTATACTATACTTTTCATTCATCCGTGATCATACGTCATACGTACATATAGATAATATCATCATCATCTTCTTTAATCTTTCATGCTTTACTTTCCTTTCTGACAACCATAAACTCTTCCCTTCTGTTCATGGTACTGTACCTAGGCTTATCATAGACCTTCTATAACGGTGCATCGCACCTCGTGGTCACAGTACCTAGGGTAAGATTTAGGTTTACTATGCAATACCTTTCTGTTCGTGGTTCTGGACCTAGGCCTCTCATAGACCTTCTATAACGGTGCATCGCACCTCGTGGTCACAGTACCTAAGGTATGAATGTAGGTTTACTATGCAATACCTTTCTGTTCATGATTCTGGACCTAGGCCTATCATAGACCTTCTATAACAGTGCATCGCACCTCATGGTCACAATACCTAAGGTATGAAGCAATAGTTCTATGCAAATGGTCAATCACAAAGAATGACCCCGATGTACATGCCATGCTTACAAGACTATCTCTACTTTCATTACTCATTAATGCATGCATTCTTACTTCATGTTCCTCTTTCCTTTATTTTTCACTTTACGTTACATAATACTTCATTTATTCATTAACATCACACGTAAAGCCACAAGAAAGATAACCATACATCATAATAAGGAGCATAAACATATCATACAATCATACATCACATCATACATCATATCATCACAACATAAATGACTTCAAAAAGTCAACTTACATAGCCCCCAAGAATCTTCCAAGTCAAAGCCTACATTGCACATTTTCCCCAAAAATCAGAAAAATATTCTAAGTCCTTAGGCGCATGGGTACTATGCAGGCGCATGGACACTATGCAGGCGCATGGAGAACACTTAGGCGCATGGGAAACTTTCAGGCGCATGGGCACTATGCAGGCGCATGAGTGCTTAGGCGCATGGGCAATCCTGGACGTGTGGACACTTAGTGAATTCCAGTCTAATTCTAGGCGCATGGGTACTATTCAAGCGTATGAACACCTAGGCGCATGAGCCACTTGGGCGCATGGGCACTATTGGGCGCAGGCCCTACACTTAGTCATCCGACTAATATTTCTAGGCGCATGGACCACTGTTCAGGCGCATGGGCTGTACTTAAACATTTCTAAGGAAATCTTAGGCGCATGGGCTACTGTTTAGGCGCATGAATTATACTTATTCTTTCTAAGACAATTTCAGGCGCATGAGTCTTATCTAGGCGCATGGACCCTCTGTGTAACATATTTCTAATATGTTTTAAAACCCAATCAACAAACCCATCTGTTCTAAGCTTAACATGGCTATTCCAAACATGAACAACCTATAAGCATTCAAGAATCAACATCCAACAAGCATAAAACATACGGCTAAACATAGATAACCTTGTAAAAATCATTTTAATACATTTTCAGCCCCAAAGATGTTTAAAACCACTAGAAACCGGGGTCTGGAACTCACTTGATGCAACTTGTGTGTTTCTTCCTTTCTAGCTCGCTTGCAATGAGTTCAAACACCTAAAAACAACACCCAACACACACACACCCAAGCACATACACAAACACATAAGCACATAAGCATGCTACCGGGATAAAACCCATCATAAAAACCTTGAATTCTTACCTTGAATTCGCTTCTCTTCTTCTTCTTCTTCGGCCGAGAGTTTCTCTACTCTCTCTCTCTCTCTAAACCGAAGAAATGGTGATGTGAAATGAGGGTGGGCGGCCATGCCCACATTTACACCTACTTTTCCAAAAATTTGTCCTTTTGGACACTTTTGGTCCCTCCACTTAGACTTTATTGCTTTTCTTTCTTTTTATTCTTCCTTTCTTGTCTTTTTAAATAACCGGGTGTTACAAGTTTTGAGCTTTTAAAATGATTTATCATAAAGGTTTTATAATACAAACTTTAAAAATAAGAATAAAGCAAATTATATTGTTTTACAAATTTCAAGAATTTAAATAAAAGTTAACGAATAAATTACCAATTATGATATAACATGCTTAAATGATTAGATAATAATTAATTATTTAAATAATTATTTAAATAATTATATGTTTAACATATAGTTTTATAATGTTTTAGAATAATCTACATTTGAACCATAATAGCTTTATAATATATCTATTATGTTTTTATAACCTTTGTTATCTTTTATGAAATAATTAATTTGAAATCATAAGTTTTTTTAAAAACTTAAAATTAATTTAATAATTTCTGAAATGTTTATTTAACAATTAATTTTTTTACTTTGATTTAATACACATTAATATAATTTACAGAGTTTAAAATATATAAAAAATGGCTTGAAAATAAATGTTGGAGGGTGGGTTCAAACCCAAGACCTCTGGTTTAATAGTGTAGAGTGGCAACCAGTTGGGCTAAGGCCCAAATCTGTTTAGATTTCGAAAATAGTTTAGAAATTCAATAACTAAAGAAAAACCCCAAATTACCCAAGAACCCTATAATAGAATTGTTCCAAATTGAACCCCAATCTGTTATTGTTAATGCTGATTATCATGGGGCTTTTGATCCCCACGTAAAACCGAATGTCTAAGTGGGTTCAATTACCTGTTTCGATTAAGAATGAGGATTAGAATACACGATGAATAGCCGTGACTAAGGTATAGTTGGTTCGAGATCCATTCGTTGTTGATAATCAAATTAATCTTGTAGGAAGCTTCGGATGGTGATGATAAATGAAAGCCCTCAATCAATTTAGGTTAAAAGAGCTCGGAAATTCGATTTCGATTTAGTTGAAGGGGCGATGAAGGAGTGATGACCGAAATCAATGGGGGCGGACTTGGTAAGCGAAATTGAGTGTACAGATAGTTTTTAAAAGTCGATTAGAATCGTAACCCTCTGTTAAGTATCATTGATTTAATCAGTTACACTAAGAACGTGTCAAGACTTCGAATTGATGCATTGGTTTCAAATGAACAACTTTGATGACCGAAATAAATTCAATTAGAGGCGATATGGTGTTTGAAACTGGTGTAGGAGAGTTAAGGAGTTGTTTAATTGTCCTTTAATCGATCGTTTTGGGGGATTGAATGGCCGCCGGAGCTCGACGAACGGCGGCCGGAGATGGGGAATCCGACGAGGATGTTGGGTTGGGTTTTGAAACAATGTTACACTTTGGCCCCTCAAATTTTAATGAATTATTATTTAAGTAAAAACTCTTTAATTTGAGTTTTAAGATTTGCAATTCCACCTTAAAGTTTGTAAAATCATATTTAATTAACTAATCAATTTTTTAGAAAATCTTTGTGACCCTTTTAAATATTTATAAAAACTTTACAATTTAATTATATATTATAATTAAAACTCATAATTTAAAATAAGCCCTATAACTTAGTAAAGTTTATGTTTATTAAAATAATATCACTTATTATAAACTTCATAGTTTTTATAAATCTTGAAATAACTCTCTATTTTAATTATATATTTTAATTTAATAATTAGAACCCATAAATGATAAATAATCTTTATAACTTTATAAAGAAATTATTTATAAACTAATAAATTCTTATAAGTTGTTTAGATGCTTTAATGAATGATAGTTAGACAATTCAATTTATAATATTGATTAAACTCCGTATTTAATGCATATGATTTATCTAAATAAGTAAGATTCCTTAGATAATGAAAATTCACATCGTATGAACGTTCATTTTTAATTTGGGTTCGGGTTAATAACTTGAAAAATGACGGATGTGACAAATCCAGATCATCAAACTGCTGGATGATCCACAGGTTAAGTATTCTCTTCCTGTTAATCTATTTTGCGATATTAATGTTGCAATCGTGATCTCAGCAAATCTAGTTTTTCATGATATTTTACGCCAGAGGTTGTTATGTTATGAAGTTGGCCTTCTACATGATCGTTTACGCTTGAGGTAAATGACATTTTACTTTGTAAACTTATACTTTACATTTTAACTATCATGGTAGTTTACGTTGTGGTTTTTATTTTAATTATATCGTAAACGTGGTTTTTTTGATAAATGCATTGCTATAAATAAAATTTAATTTATGAAAAATATAGGTAATTTATTTATATTAAATTTTATAATGTTTTGTAAAAGTATTATTATATATGTAAATTAAAATTATAAGTTAAATTATATTTAATTAAAAAATACTTTATATAAGTTCCTAATTTTAAATTATTTCTTAGTTATATAAGATAAAAGATTAAAAAAAGTGTACCGTTCCTAATTAAGAGAACTAATAAATTGTTTACCATTCCTAATTATTGTTTTGTTAAAGCAATTTATATATATGTAATTTACTTTATAAGTATTAAAAATGTTTAACTACTTACAAAAAAAAATTATTATCTCTAATTATATCTATTATATTCATTTCACATAACGGCATAAGCAGTCGTGGTCATGGAAAGTGTAAACCTAGCACTTGGCGTGGTTAAATAGTCCATCCAATTCATCTTGGTGTGGTGTTTCTATGACAGACCATTAACTTTCTCCTGCAATCAAAAGCCGAAACCTTTGAAAAATCTGAATAAATACCTAAATACGGACTTTTAGAGTTCAGACTCAATATCTTGAGGTGTATTAAGGGAGACAACATCAGGGCCAACCATGCTTTCAGAGACAAAAAAAAACCAAATATTCATTATAACTTATAACAAAACACCACAAACAATGTGTAGGTTGGTAAATACAGGCTTTATGTACCAACATAATAACATAACCATAAACTTGTTAGTTTTTGTACCATGCATACTTATGCAAAAAAGTTATCTAAAGAATAGTTCAAGAAAAATATTTAGTAATATCATATTCTGACTGCTTTAAAAACATATCCATAATCGAATACCATATAAGATGTTGAGACGTCCGGGACCAACAATTAACTTAGCATCAATGTTATAGATAATATCATAACTCTACGAATCAAATAGTATAAAGTGATCGATGTTATGCCAATTTTGTAAAAGAGGTACTAATTAATAATATGAGTCTATAGTTATGTATGCTATCTTCTAACATATGCTCATGAGTTGCTACACTATTTAAACCTACGGTGCTAGCTTTTAAAACTTCATATCGATTTGTTATTCTTTTGGTTGTTATGATTATAAATTATTCCCTTGTCTTTATGATCTTTTATTGAGATTATCATGCATAACATATAAATTTAGCAGGCTGATGATTATTAGCATGTTTTATTGACATCATATCTATGAGATTATTAGAGTGAGCTAAACTATGTTTAAAACCTTACAGTATCATTAATGGAATTCTCGTAATTATGCACAACACATAAGTTGCTCCCACTAACAATATTAGGCACATGAAGTCAAAGAGATTAACAATACATCTATATTTATCATATATTAATGAACAAGGAAACACATATATAAATGACCATAAAACAATGGAAAAGCTAGAAATGACGACAATCTTTGTAGAAATATGCAGTATAGTTAAAAAAAATATACAAGCTATCCCATACGCAGTTCTCTATGGATGAGGCAGGGAAGGAATAGGAAACTCTTTGGGCAACTCAGGAATGGTGGGATTAGGCTCTGGAACCTTTGGTACTTCGGGTTTTGGAATCTCTGGAATAATGGGCTTTGGAAGCACAAGAACATCAGGCTTTGGAACATCAGGAACTGTAGGCTTTGGAACCTCCGGAAGAGATGGCTTTGGAAGATCAGGAACTTCAGGCTTTAGAAGCACAGGGACCTCAGGCTTTGGAACTTCGGGTAGTGTAGGCTTTTGATTCTCGGGTAGTGTAGGCTTGGGAATCTTAGAAATTGTAGGCTTGGGAATATCTGGAAGTGTTGGCTTTGGAACTTCAGGAAGTGTTGCCTTTGGAAGTGGAGAGACCTCGGGCTTTGAACTTCGGGATATGTAGGCTTGGGAAACTCGGGAAGTGTTGGCTTTGGAAGCACCGGGACCTCGGGCTTTGGAATCTCTGGAAGTGTTGGCTTGGGAATCTCAGGAAGTGTAGGTTTTGGAATCGCAGGAAGTGTTGGCTTTGAAATCTCTGGAATTGTCGGCTTTGGAAGCTCTGGGACCTCCAAAAGGTTACGTGCCTCTGCAACGATTTTTCCACCACCGGTTGATACTAAAGTGATGGACAGTAGCATCATGAGAAAGGAATTGAGATTGTTAGGTGCCATTGATGTTGTAAAAGGAGGAGATTAGAGGAATATATAAGAAGCTAAGAAAGTATTTTAAGTTGGCTAAGAAGCATGTGTTAATATGGTTTATATAGAGGAGGTGATATAAGAATAATAGTGGTAGGTAGATAAGTTGGTAAAAATTATATAGAATTTCAGAATGTTAGCTCAACTTCTTTCATCTGTACGTGGTGAGTCACCTGAAGCGGGTTGAAAAAATGCGCATTTGTTTTTCTTTTTTTCTTTTTTTTTTGAAACCCATTTGTATAACTATCAAGCGAGTTTAGTACGGTATTATGAGTTTTCCTAGTCAATTTAATGAAAAAGAAAATACTTGCAATATTTAAATTTCGTAAGTATCATAACTGTTATAGATTTTATTGTCGGTAAAAGTTAAATAGATGATAAGGATCATTAATTAGTTTTCTTTTTCTCGTTTTTTAGTTGTAAGTCGTGAAGTTTGGTTGATGCTGAATATTGATTATGACCTAATAATATATGGTCTATATACGACTAGTTACGTTTTTCATAAATATTAAGAACGAGCAAAGTTATTCATGTTTTTGCAATTTGGCGTAAGATGACATTCACGTGCTACTACCAATGTTCGACATTAACATACTCGCATAATAATAGAAACAGTCAAACAGTATTACGTCTCTAATGTTATAGCATAATAATTCTTAATATGTAAAATAAACAAAAGGCCAACGCATGTCTGGGAAGCCATATAATGACATTTACGTGATTAAAGACACGTTGCACGCGTATTCAAGCTTTGTTTCATGTGATTAAATCTCTAAATATAAAGGTACGTATTTTATCACTTTATAAACAAAACCAAATTAATTCTTAACAATGAAATTTGAGTATAGAAATGTAAAAACTGAATAATTTTTTGATGTCTTCATATAATTATATATATACATACTTTAAAATAGTGTGTGCTTTATCACCTTATACCGTTGGTCCCGAGAGCCATCGAAAAATTTTGAGCCTTGGGTGAGTAGAAAACTAAAGCCCCTATACTATAAAGTCAATAACCTATATGTAAAAGTTTTATAATACAACAATAATTGTTTTATCAATAAAAAAGAATTGTAGCAAACTAATCTAATTTACTTACTTAAGTGAATCATAAGACTCTTTTAGCGTTTTTAAATGAATTTTAATTGAATAAATAACAGTGTACTAAACTAATTAAAATGTTAATAGGCCCAAAGTTTTAATAGGTCAAAAT